>CM031244.1:377484340-377842855 GCA_018340775.1 Taxus wallichiana var. yunnanensis | reverse complement strand
GATGGACGACTTTATTTTGGATAAATCTAACCGTTTAGGTGGGTGTGTCAGGTTGGGTATTGGTGAAGTCCCAAGCGTAGGGGAAGGTTTGGTTAGGTTAATAGAGGTGGATGAGGTATTTGGTAGAGATGAGGGGGGTGAAGATGAGGACATAGGCATTTTGAGCTTTTGTAAACACTTCGGGTATATGGTAGAGGTGTCTGGATCGGTCATCTGCATTTGAGTAGAGCATGGTGTACTCAAACACTCCCATAGGACTCATCTATCTTTTGAGGGGTGACAATCCTCACGTGTGAATAGGAAATTTTGTATGGAAGAGAGGTGGGTTGTGATTCCGGTCCACTGTGGGTGTGATACAGGGGGTAAATGAGGCACTATATCAATGGGCATTAAGAGGTCAACCGGTCGCTGAAAAGATTTAGGCGATGAAGAACTAATAGGTAGGAGGGCATGTTTGAGAGGATCCGTCATGATTAAAGAATTTGGTGATGTTGGTTCAAGAGGTGTATCTTCTAAGGATGACAGAAAAAGTGGCGAGCCTTCCTCTTGTACAGCAAGAGTGGTAGAAGGAGATGTTTGGGAAATAGATAAGTTAGATAACATCCGCTCATAGTCTTGCAGGGATGTGGTGTAAGAAGGCTCATCTGTAAGAAGAGAACTCTGGGAGTTAATTCCTTTATGGGTAAAAGAATGGCAAGATTATCGTTTTGTCTTGATGGGGGTGAAGAGGGTTCAGATCCCTGCGTTAGTAAAGAGGTTTGATTCAGAATTTCCTCGATAGAAGCTTTTGGTTGGGAGTCAAAACTACATGGATTTCATGAACACTCTCCTCGGCTAAGATATCTTGGTTTATGTTACTGTTAGATGAGTGGTTTGGGAATGGTTTGTTGAATATTTTCAAATTTCGGTTAGCAGGGGCGTTAGGATTATCGAGGGTTATATCCCCTACATCAACCATTTCCTGCACTATGTTTTTCAACATCTTACAGTTTTCGTGACTGTGTCCCTTCACGCGGTGGAAGTTACAGAAGTCATTTTCTTTGTACCAAGAAGGTATAATGTGGGAGGAATCAAACCCGGAGTGAGGTTTAACAGAGGTAAGGTGATAGCTCCCACTTTGAGCAATTTTTCTAATATCACATCATAATTTTCTCCCAAGGAGTGTAATTGATGGGCTCAACTTTATACTTATAGGTGGTTTTGGCGGGATATTAGACGGTGCTTGGGATTTGACCATCACTGCGTGTACAACTCCTTTTGATTTCAAAGTAGTCGATGCGTGAGAATTGGTGGTGTTGGGTTTTTTGGTGGAGTCTTGGGTTCGGAAATTAGGGTTTTTGTTGCGCAACCGCAATTTCTCTTCCTCTAAGGCTCGAATCTCTAGTTTTCGAGCCATAGTAAAGGCCTCATCAAAGGTGCGGAAAGTTTGAATTTGGAGGGTAGGAGAAATGTGCTTAGCGCAGGCCCACGTAAAGAGTTTGATGAGTTCAGCCTAAGGTAAGGCATAAGTAAGTTGGTTAATGAGGCCCCGCATCATCTAACGAAATCATGTGATAGACTCATCTTCAAATTGTCGGATGGCATAGAGGTCGGTGATAGATACTTTCTTGGCAATGTTAATGGAGAAATGATCCAAGAAAGATTGGGCTAATTGGTTAAAAGAGAAGATTGAGTGCTGGGTTAAAGCACTATACCACTCCAAGGCGGGTCCTGATAAGGACATGGGAAAGGTGCGGAGTAGTAAGGCATCGTCATGAGCAATCAGATAGCAGGCATGTCTAAATGATCGCAAGTGTTGTTGAGGATCCTCCTTACTATTAAAACGAGTAAATTTTGGTAATTCCCATTGAGGAGGATATGAATGAAGGGGGACAGAAGGATGAATAGGCTCTCGACAAACTTGCTCGTATGTCAGGGTGCTACGGCTTCCTGAAACAGAAGCCTCCAGATTTTGCATCTTGTCCATCATTTGTTTGATTAAATCAGTGGTTGGATGAGATGATGGTGCGGTTGTCATAAACGGAGGAGGATTGGGCCAAGGGCCACCACTAGACAATGGTGGGGTTAAATGTTGATAAGGTATTGAGGATGAATATGTTGAGGTGACCGAATAAGGATGTCCTATATAAGATGTTGAAGCCACTGGATAAGTGTGTGGAAATGAAAAGGTGGGCAGAGCTTGAGAAGGAAAGCTCGTGTGGATAGGTGGCAGAGAGCAAGTTATGAAAGGGGTAGTCTGCGAGAGAGACGAGGTAGGAGGAGTCGCGGTAATGATATGTGGGGCCCCAGATTAACCAAAGGAAAGCCAATCTGTGCCGTATGAACCCCTGAAGCCGCTGAGTTGGGAGACGGGGCTAAGGATGAAGAAGGTAAGGTGGAGTTATCAGGTGGGGAAGGAGCTAAGTGAGCAGCTATACTAATAGGCATACCAACAAGGAGTTGACCATCGGGTGTACGGTCAGGGGTATGAGACAAATAGTACTGTACAACGCTAGGATTAGCATCCAAAAATTTCACAAATTCCTTATCTCCTACAGGGATTTTGGGAACCTCACTGGTGTCCGTAGGATTCCCCATAGGATGTGAAGGGGGTGATTCAGGAAAAGGCATGGAGCAGGCATGTGAAACCATGGCTGCAGCTTGTTTTTGAGTGATAACAACCAAGGACAACAGTACATAGTAGGGATGTAATCTATCAGGAACAGAAGCAACAACAAAATGTTGGAATTGGTAGGTTCTGGTTTGTCGGGAACTATGAAAGAGACAAGAACCGATGTTGGTCGATCAGAGCTGGCAGGTGTCGGTAAGTTAACCGATGTCGGTAGAATAGGACCGGTGTAAGAAGTATGTAAGAAGTTTCTTATTTGGGGTTAACAAGGCTTAGTATACCTACCAAACTGTTCTGAAGTGATTACTGAAATAGTGTATGATAGAGAAACAAAACTAAAAACAAGAAAAATGCACAGGCAAATCAAGAGACTAACCTTAGGATTATTTTAATTATTTTGGGCTTATGCCTTAGACGCAAGATGATGTCAATCCTAAACAAAAGACCTAAGGGAGATGTCAAGTTTGTTTTGGCTTATAAGGTTACCTCAATCGGGTGGAGGAATACCGTGGAAAAGGGGGAATGTTTGAGCTGTTGTGTTGATTATGATGTGATTTGGTATGTGTTGTGCAGTGAGAGTAAGATTAATTTCTCAATACCGTGGATATCACCCCCACGTGTACGACCTGTTACTTAATCTACGTTCACTAGAATTAAAAACAGCAAGCAAGAATGTGATGCATGTGTTTTAAACCCAAATCGAAAATGATATTCGATGAAGCAAAGAAGATGACTTTCACTAGTTCAAAGATTCCAAAGAAAAACAAATTCTTTTACCAAAATGACAACATATTTTGTGAATATTTAGAAGAAAGAAACAACAAGTATGCTCCCTATATGAAAGCAAGCAAGAAAGAAAGAAACCCGAAATGGGTCCCACTAGGCGTGCCAAAATGTTTCACACAGAATGTTTCCATTCCGGAATAGAGTTGCTTCTATCCTTTCATTCTCTTGAGAAACAAATAAGGGTTAGGGCTAGGAGGAATACTGTTGAATGTTGAGAGGGTGCACGCGTACCATAAAGAGAGAGATCGGATCGATTGCGAAGAACTCCTTTTTGGCTGGGAAGGACTACCTATAAATAAGAATGCAAGACCACTAGATTTTAGTTAGACAATAAATGAGGGAACTGCCTTGGGCCCAGGAAGTATTAGTCTTCCTTTCGAAGGTGGTCAGTTCCCTTTTAATACAAATTAGTGCAAATGATAATAAAGAAGCTATTATGAAATCATGATTTAGGTACCTCGTTACAAAGCAATAGAGACTAAACTACCAATAATAAAACGTCACGTTGTTTGTTTGGTCACTGGTCGTTGATACGTTCAGCTCGAGTTACAGGGATAAACCAGACTGGATCTGAGGTTGTTAGGAGACAAATAGGTGAGAGGAAGGTTTTGGGTATAAGTCACAGTGACCGATGTCGGTCACTGGATAACCGACCGCGGTTAGAGAACCACTGCTGGTAGGGGATAACCGACACCGGTAGGGTCAGTAATCTAGGTGCTTCTGGATAGAGGTTGGTTGTAGGGTGATTGTGGGGTTTTAAGACTGGTGGATGGCTGAGGGGAATAGTGAGATGATGGGGAAGACTCAGAGTGATAAAACTGTCTTCTGGGCAATACAAGGATGTATGGATGAAGGTTAAGTGTAGGGTGCTGGCAGGTGGTAGATCTAGGAGTGAGCTTATAATTACTATCAATCAAAAGGCTCAAGAAATGGTGCTTAGAAACATACAAGACACTACTTACTCATTCTTGATGAAGATTCAGGTCCAAGGAATGTGGTAGTGACAGTAAGGCTTAGTTGGGATGATCTGGTATTGGAAAATGAGCTGATGAAGCTATCCTCAGTCTTTTCCAATGCTTGAATGGTGGTGACAAAGTGATCCAAAGGCTCGATTGCGCTTCGGCTCGATGCTCTTCTCTGCAACCTCTTCTCTTTTCTTCACTTGTCTCTGTCTTGCAAATGAATTTCTGGATCCTTTCCAAAATGAATTCCAGATCCTTTGTTTTTGGTTGGGGGAGGTCATTTACAGGGAACCAATGGTGGTTACGTAACCGATGGTGGTCGAGTAGGAACCGATGTCAGTTAAGTCAAAGTGGGCTATTTTTAGTAAAATAGCCAACTTTCCCTCCTTTTCTCCCGAGGGATTAGTTGTGGGCTTGGTCAAGTCATTATTAGGTTGGTTTTGGTGTGGGTGAGGAGTAATTAGTCATGGGTGTGGATGTAGACCAAGTTATAGGTCTTAATTAGGTTAGTTTAGGGTTAGGGCTAGGTCATGATGAGGTGGTGAAATGAGGTGGCAGGTTTGGAGATGTGGATTTATTAATTATAAGGTAATTAATAAATAATTGTGTAAGGTTTAGGTGGTGAGGTTAGGTTGTGAAATGAGATGCGGGGCACAGGGTGTCATAAGACACAAATTTGGTGTCTACATTTCAAACTCTTGTAATAAAATCATAGGGCTGTCTTGTCACCATAATGCAATTTGAAAGCATTCTTCATCTCTATCCAAGATTCAATAGAATTATCTTGTAATGATTTATACCATTCCCTAGAATCTTCCTCCAATGTATGTATAAAAAAATTGACATATAAATCCTCATGTTCAATCTCATAATCTTCGATGATATTTTGAAAACTTATGAGATGTCGATCTCCACTTATAGCATTTTTCCTTTTAAACTTAGATAATCTATTTTTGATTTCATGTGGGAATTCATTTGCATAACCCACCATCTCATGGAAATTGATTGGTATATAAGTATTTACCACAAAAAGAGCCACGGTGGAGGGGTAACAATATTTTTAAGTGGAGGAGTTTAAATAGTCGATTTGAAATGGTGAGGAATTGGAGGTCTTTGAGGAAAAGGGTATAATCTTCAAAGTATTGATCTCTTAATGACTCTGTTTCAAAAAATAACTTGTTCTCACAAATCAAAAAAGAAGGAAAATAAATAATACCTATATCAATTGCAAATGTTGGGCATTTTTGAAATAATGTATGTCGATTTGCTTGAATAATAATTGACTCGAGAGATATCACAAGTGCTAACGTACTCTTCTACTAAAGGATGATCACATTCAAGAGTTAGAATAGATTTTTCCTCCGATATTTTCTCATCTATTGGATTCCATACTTGGTTATTTCTTAAAATTGTACTTCCCAATTCTAGGAACAACCTTTTGGTAGGATCATACTCGAAGAAGGATCTTCTTCCTTGCATCTTTTAAAATTGACAAGTTAATCAACAAGAATTTGAATATTTTGCACTAATATGTGCCATATTTTTCTTGTAAAAGACAAGCCACCACTAGGTCCTACACCTTAGATATATTGATCAATTGAAATAACTTGTTAAATTATTACTTTTCATACAAATGATTTTATTTTACAAATATTAGAGTCCTTTACTATGATTATCCTAGAGAAGTCAAATTTAATTGAAAGCTTGCTTATACTTGGCAAATATTGAGCCAATTAATTCAAATCAAGCTCTATTTTAGCAAAGATAAACAAAAAAGTGATTTCTAAATATAAATTTATACTAAACACACTGCAAATGTTACCAAATACCTAGATATTCCTTATTTAAAGGAAATACTCCTCAAAACTATGCCAGTGTGTTGGTACCCAATCTTACACCTCCTTTAGAGCCGAGGATAGTATCGGCAATTAAAATGGAGTAATTTAAGAATGATATACTTTGATATTTATGTATTTTTGTAGCTAGGAAGATGTCTAACAAACTCATTTAAACCAAGCTTTAGAGGGATTTGGTGACACGTACAGAAGGAATGACCAACCTTGCTAATTTTTGTCCTACCTCTAACTAGGGTGAGAGGACCCGAGGGGTAACATAAAAAATAGTGGGAGGGATAAATTTCTTACTTATAAATTTATTTAGATCAATGGATCAATTTGGGAAAAATATGGCCATAGACACAACACTTTACTTTCATAACTTGTCACACAAAGTGATGAATATGCTTATTTCACTAGAAACAGGTTACTACAAGCATATAAGTTGCATTATTGTTACATTTTAAAATAAAGGAAATTAAAATCAAAGGTTATTTTCACTAATATTTGTAAATAAAAGGATAAAATTACTGACAAAGGATTTTTATTGCACAATGAGACTAGGTATATGGTTTATATTTATAAGGATGGTGGATTTGTAAGATAATGGATATTTTAATAACAATGCTCACACTATTCACTCGGACACTTATAGTAATCCATGGAGAATAAAGACCAATTAATTAATTAATCACAATTTATATTTAAAGGAATATTTGCATTCATTGATACTCAATTAGCAAAAATGTTCCACACAATCCTTAAAATACTTAGCACAAAGGCTTATGAAAATATTTTAATGAAGCATTTCTTACTTCGATCTCATACACTTTAGGTTCACTCAAAACATTAAAAAATCCATCAATAAAATGATTTCAGTGAAGGAATTTATAATGGTATTCAATATTGTAAAGTAAATTCTCACACCATAATATTTAACAAATGACCAAAATTTAATCACTAAGGAAAAATCTAGTGTAATTCAAAGAAGTAAGAAATACAGAATTACAACAGAAAGTGTAATTGATCAACCAAATACTCGATATACAAAATCCAAAACATGTAAGCCAAGCACATAACAAGAAAATATTTGAATCTATCAAATTCTTGACAAGGGAACATGAAAACAAATGATCTCAATGCCTATTAATGACTATACATTGTAATCATCTTAACATTAGAATTTGAAAGAGTAAAAACTTAAAATGTATTTCTTCTAGACAATTAAGCAATATCACAACAAAATATCTCAATTTTTCCTTTTGCAAAAATATCAAGAGAAAACCTCCCCTTAGTATGAGGACAGAACCCTCATACTTATACAATTATTTGATGTTATTTTCCCCAAAACATCCCAAAAGATCCTTTGAACTCAACTCCATGCAATTAAAAATATTCTCAAAGGAAGTATCTTTTAACTGAAAAGATTCCTTCTTTGTTCTGATTGGGCTAGGTGAAGGAGGAACCACATGGTGACACATGGGAGAAATGAAAAGGATATTCTTCTATTTCTAAAAAACTTTTTGTCTTTTAGAAAACTACATTTTGTTTGAAGAAATCTTCGATCCAGAATGTATTGTGAAGGTAAGTTTTTTTATCTCTATCTTATTTCTTCTTTATTTTTCAAGGTCCATTCTAGTGGGCTGATTCACCGAGCTATCCCCTACCCTATTCTTGTAAGCATCAAACCTTTCAATCATTTGTGTGACAATTTCCTCATCGGGCCCCGAGTGATAGTGGAAAATTATTTCATGCTTCATACCTATGTCATTAAGTTCTGCAAAGATAAATATTTCTTTCTTTATCCTCCTTGACAATTTATCAATTGTTGATTCAATTTGTGCCCATTTTTGCATGGTAGATATATTGAAAACCCTTGGCTCCCCAGGTTTACCTAAAGCATGATCCCTAAAAAGTATAATTAAGTCATCTTTAATCTCCATTCTTATATTTTCTCCAATTTCTATCTCAATACATTTTTCTATCAAGGAATGGAGGCCACCAATATACTCCATTATTTTGTCTCTTAACTCATCAAGGATTTCAACAATTTCATCAGAATATCCACTCTTACTTTTGTAGCTTTGTATTATTCCCTTTATTTTCTACGAAATCAAGAGATACAATCCTTTCCTTAAAAACCAAGTCATCACTTAAATATTTGATAACGTCCATTTTTGGCATTATATCAGTCCTATTAATTTATCAACTTCACATTTATCTATTAATACCTTGGTTGTTTCTACTTTTTCAAAAATATGGGAATAACGTCTCACATATTCCCTAATTATTTCTTCACCTCTAGTGACCAAAGTCATTTTCCCATTGGATGGTGGCCTCTCCTCTTTCTCCCAAGTCACTCACTCACCTGATATCATCATTGGTAATCTCAAGGATTTCAACCTACCCTTCCTTATGAGTTCTGGTCAATTTTCTAACCAAGTTGGATAATGCTTCATTCTTGGCCTTTAAATACTTTTTGGTTTCTTTGAAATCATCAATATTTTGGAACACTCCTTCTACTGCCATAGAAAAATCATGTTTCATTTATTTAGTAGAAGGATTACCTAATGAGATCTTGGAGACTTGAAAATTAGATAGGGATGCTTCTCCTTGGGGCACATCAGCTTTGGGAGTTGTAACATCTATGAATCATTATCCTTTCTTATTCAGAGCCATCCTAGAAATAAATTTTACATTTTTGGGTGGTCTTTTTGGATTGAGGAGATCCAGGATTTGTAAATCATCATCATTCAACTATATCTCTACCTTTTTCTTCTTTAGGAGAGCACTATCTATCCATTCCCTTATGGGAGACTCATGTTCATCAAGTGATTGTAAAACTAGAGTTACATGGATGACTACAAGGGCTTTGGAAGATGAAGAAGGCATAGACATAACTTCTATAGCTGTATACATTAGTTCTTATTGGGTACCTAGTTTTATGAGACCACCCTGATTCTTGATTCCATTCATAGACTCATATTGGTATCCTATGTCTTCAACTATCAGGGGTTGTTGGTTACTAACTTCCCTTTCATCCCGTCTTGAGTCCTTGACCATTTTCTTATTAGGAGTAGAGATTGTCTCAAAATTTTGAGGGAAATGACTTGAATTGTGTGACTATGGTATTCAATAACTTTTGTAATCACTTCAGTGTTCTGAGGTGTTGCTACAACTATGACACCTGAAGTTTCTCCCTATGTTATTTGTATTGGAATCTTCTTGGTGTGAGGTTGTACTTCATGTTCAATAGTTTTCTCTTCTTTTGTTGCCACACTACTTGGAATTTTCTTTTTGTGATCTTAGTATGTTGTTATGGAAGAGTTATGACATTAGGGCTAGGAGAATTCATAATGGTTTGTTACTTGGTGAGTGAAGAAAATGGAGTTGTCTAAGCGAAAAGGGTTTTTATCATAGGTACAAGCTTCTCGGTCAAAGCATAGTTGCAAGATATTGCGTGATAGTAGATGACAAGACATGGATATCAAGATCTACTACTTTTTTAGGGGTCTCTACCTCCTCTAAATAGACCCATTCGGATACCTTAGTTTTCTTCCTCTTCCAAATATGGAATTGTTCTTCCTTATCTTATCATTGCAGAGACCAATATTTGGTGTTTGAAATTCATGAGGTGTTTCAGAAAAAATTTCTTCCTTAGGCTTCTTAGGAGTGGATTCCATCATTTTATCCTTTCCTTTGGATCCTAAAACAAATGCTAGAACAACTTGTAAGGGGGTAACATGAACAATAGGGCCCTTGACCATACCTTCTTGAAGAATTTTTATAATTTGAGGAAGGGAAGTTCCAGTTCTACTAACCTAGGAACTTACATCACCCATTATTGGCATAGATTCCAACCTCTTAGAAGGAATCTTAAGCTTCTACCTCCATGAAACATCCCTAGTGGCATAAACCTTTTGATATGGGGAAGAACATCATCAATAAGCTTGTTAGCCCTATATTCCCTTAATACTGGGGTATGTTGGTAACTTACATCCACTCCTTTTTAAAATAACCACCTTCAGAAATTTGAATGATATTTGCAATATTTTCTTGATTATATTTCATCTTATCAACGTCATAATTAATCTGGTGTGGCAAACGCTAGGAAGCAATATTATCTAGATGTATTCTTCACTAATCACATTACCATCATCTTCTAACCCTTCAGGATCTTGGATAACCCCAAAATCAATCATCTGGAGTCAATGTCATTCTTGAATGTTCTCTTTGTCTAACTTCCCTTTCATCTTCACAATTCATCCAAAAATCCTCATAATGAGTTTTATGCTCTATCTGAGTGGGTGCAACACTGTGTAAAATATGTTTTATATCATAATGTTTCCTTTCCTCAAATCTATCTTGCATACATCTATTCATTTCTCCTTCCAATGTTTTTTCCTTCTAGATGTTTGGGAAAGTGTAATTCCCAATGATCATGGGGAACTTGATAGGGGATGTTAGATTATTTTGGGAAATGAATTGGTGTACTGATAACAATTTCCTGACCAATTCCATCAGTGCCCATTTATCACTTACACACCTAGGGAACAAGTAGGGTTTCCCATCAAAACCACTAACCCTGATATATGAATAGGTCTTGAATGGATAAAATAACACCCATATTGAGTAATAAATCTTTTTGAATCAGGGGAAAATATCTCGGTCTCCCACTCAAGGTGTTATACAAATATTATGGGTGCAAAGAAGTGATTAGAAATATTTATTTAATGTATCTCATAATTTTCCAGCTTCATTGATAGAAAACATCATACACCTTAGAGATACTAAGATCACCATCCACCAGTAATTCTAGAAAATATCTATGAAAAGAAATGTTATAAACCAAGTAAGAAGTCATGAAAAATTCTACCATGTTGGCCTTTTCTCCTCTCGCAATATGATCAAATCCCATCATTTGTTCATGAATACAATTACTTATTATCCCATCCCAAGGGAGAGGATTTTTTTATATGTATTACCTGAATGAACTGAAACATCCATTCCTAGAAAAAGGTAGTAGATTCTATACCCATTACTCGGTTCAGAAATATAATCACATCTCCAACTTCCTCAATAAATTCAGTTCTATTCAACTTGTTTCATTCGTGCAGGGTGGAAGTTCACACTTGTCGTCACCAATGGATGTTCATAAATTTCATCTAATTTTTTTGAATGTGAGTTCCAATATTCCTGTATTGAATCCTTTGTAATATCCCCTTATTCCCTTGTGGGAATAAAACCCAACATTATGCCAAATTCCTAATCCTAGAAAGATAAAACCAAATCTCCTTCCTATCTCAAACTTCTCTAGTTACAAGATTATAGTGTTGAGAACACACCCATACAAGCTTTGGGCATGGTGTAGTGGGAGGGAAAGCAGCAGCGAGGTCAATACAATTGTTGGATATTTGGGTCATGGTGTCACTTCTTTCAAGGAGTATAACCTCTGCCTAAAATCTTCTAGGTTGACAGATGCAATGTCAGAATTTACAATTCTGTCTAGAGGGGAACTAAGATTGGAATTTTTTTCATGGGTAATAGATGAAGCTTCATGATTTCAACATAGTTTTATCCAATCTATTTTCATAATAACTCAGAAATTTTAAAACAATTATCAAAAGATGAAAGGAAATAAGGGAACTGATGAACTCACCTTTTTAACAAGATTTTTGTCGTTGTTCGAGCCTAACTAAAAAGTACCACAATTAAACTCTAATCTTTGGTGCTAATTCTTACTTCACCTTCTACTTCAATACCACTTAAAATCCTTTCAAAACACCAAACCTTTGGAGTACTAGTAAAATACTTTATAAAAAGTACCACATTAATAGCTCATGGATTCATGCATTGATGCCAAAGATTACATTTGTGGGGAATTTTCATATTTTTCAGATTTTTCTTCTTTTCAACCGTTGTAATATTTTTATGTCAAATGACCCATGTATATCCCTTACATGAGTCCTTTGATTAATGGGCCCTACTACCGTACGGCGAGTGCATTAATGAGTCCCCTTTAACTTTTAATGAGTTTTGGAAAGATTTTCAAAAATGACCCATATGTCATCTTTGTAACATGTGAAATGCATTTCTTTCTCTATTTTCATGTATGCCATGTAATTAATCCATGTATCTAGGTCGTTTGGCATAGGGTTTATTTTTACCAATTGCACATCTTAAAGAAACATAAGAATTTGTTCCCTTTTTTTTGGCTTGTCGACCTTTTGTTTTCACACATTGCCTCATAAAGACTTCGGGCCTAGGGATCAACTTGTACTCTTATCCTTGTTATGTGCTCATTTATCCATGGTAATCCAGTCCTTAAGGAACTCTTTATTATGGAATTTGGGATCAAAATACATCCTTTGGCCGTGAAAATTCTATCATATATATTAATGACACCAACCTTCAAAGTCATTTTGGGGTAAACAATTCTTGTGCCTTATATTTTTGTTGGCGATGAGAATACTCACCTCTCTTAAGATAGATTAGACAATAATAAATGCTCCTCAAAGAATTCTTATTCAAAATCCAAATAAATCCCAGGATGAGAAAAAGGATCAAATTAGGTATGGATTAGGATCAATGAAAAAAACTAAACAAAAATGTATGGATTTAGAACCAAATACAGTACTAACATACTATATGTTGTCCCTTAGAACAATTCAAGAAACTCTAGTTTCTAGGGAACTAGCTCTATCTGCACCCCATGAACCCACAAAACACTAAAATGAAAACATACTAAGTTTTTCTCAAAATTTTATAAGTACCAAGATATTTTTCTTCTCCATACACATTTTTTACAAAACTTGGAGCACATGTAAACAACATTTATCCCTCAAAATCAATTGAGTAGATTGTACCAACCTTTTCAAATTTTCTCTAGTGAACTCCAATGAACCCTTATCACATTGTTTAAGCTTGCAGTGACCTTAATCACCCTAGAACCATCTTGAATCATCCTAAATGCATAATAAACTAGCCAAAGACCATTGTACATCACTAAAACACCTTTTAATATGTGTCAATAGGTTTGACAATGGTTGACCACCTTGGTAAGATTTTATCATACACTTTACCTATTGAACCATGTATACCACTTAGAACCTCATACACCTTGGAGACTAGTTAGACACTACTTAATATATGTTTCACATATGATTTATCCCGATTGATCCTCTTTGACATTTCCACCTTTTTCCCGACCATGCACACTATCACTTTGAGAACTAAACTTTATGTATGTTGACTTGATATGCTCCTTCACCATTCAACCTCCACTTTGCTCACTCGTTTGCCATCAATGCCACTTGACATCAATGTAAACATCCATGAAAATGACCAAGATTCAAAATTATCCCCCTTTTTCATTGATGGAAATATAGTCAAACACATAACTTGATGCTAAAAAAAATTCAAACAAGTTTCTAACTACAATCTCTCCCCCTTTAACATCTATGACAAATGGCTACCCATTCAAGAAAATAAGAAATATGCAAACAAGCTTGATTTACATGGTCTTTCCTCAAGAATCCTCCCCTTGGATGATGTTGTAATTTTGAATAATAAAATTCACCCACTCAATGACATTCTTCACTCCTATTAGCTTAAATTTGCAACTAGCTCTTCCTATCCACATCCTCCCTTACAACTATGTTCCATATTTTCTTAACCTAATCATTAGAAAATATGGTCCATTTGATCTTATATGCATTGCAACAATTCTTCCCCTGAGCCGATACATGCTTTGATGATCTTCAATCTTTTTTAGGAAATTTGAGGCAATTTCACTTAGAAAAGAAAAGAAAAGATAAAACAAGATGACAAACCAAGACCATTAACATGAGCTAGTAGAATATCTCCCACTCATTGAATCCTCACACTGAATGCTTCATTTCCAATTTATTCCAAAAATTCTCCACTTTGATTAGTGACTTGTTTACACTTGCATTTTGCACTAACTTGCACACATTCCTATAAAATATCATCTTTCATTTCAGAATAACAAGATGCTCTGTTATTTTCTTAAAATTGATTTCTTTCTTTGCTGCTACACTTGATCTTGGATATTAACACATGTGCACACTTTGTAAAATACATATTTTACTAAATCTTCTTGACACACACAATTTACCTTTGAAGACAATGTACCAAGCTCACCATCAAACTTGTAATAATGACTTAATTGCCTTAGAACCTTCAACTTGTCATCAAAAAGTAGTTCCATAATAATAGTTACAATCATCAAGCTTTCATTTGAGACCAAGGAACTTCGATACACACATCAAGGTATGAATAACTAGACCGAGAAGACTATGTGGATAACAGGGTATGATTTAAAATATGACATAAACACTCATAATCATTCATACACATTGAAACCTAGAACTTTTTGGATTCATATTTTCACGAGATAATTAGCTTGTGAATTGAATCAAGATACTAAATTTAACAGATGTAGACACCATCTCATATATATAAAAAATATCTTATACTTTTCATACCTTGATAACTTGATAAGAGGCAACAATCAACAACATCCTTCATTTAACAACATCTTTGACCTTATTCTTCATTATGAGAAACTCTTTGAGTGATAGATAGATAAAGAATAAACTATACTTCCTTTAGCTCATGTATACCTTATAGAATCCTAGAGAAGGCAATTTTTCCTGTCTTCTTGCTTGAGAATTAAAAATTCATCAAATCAGCATGATGACTCGCTTTTATTTTTCCTTGTCCTTGTTCTCTCTTATCATTGTCCTTAGGTACATTCCTTTGTGTGACTATCAAATCACTTGATTTCTCTCTTTACGACTATATTTCTAAAAGATACGTATGTTGTGTCTCATACACTACTCGAGGAATAAATTATTCATTGTTTTTACTCAACTTGGCTTCCTTCTTATTGCCTTTATCAATATTCATTGTTGTCTTGTTTTTATAGATTCCTAAATTTATACCTCATCTACCCTAAGTTAATTTCTTTCACTTCTTTTCTTCTTTTACTTATAGTTTTACTTCTTTGATCATGTAAACCTATTTCATCTCCTCTTTCCAAAATCTATTTGAGGCATGTATGACTTTGTCTCATTTATAGGATTTATCTGTAGACACTAAAATTAGGTCACACTCCCCTTTGGTCCCTCGAAAAATAAGCACCCTTCATCACATTCACCTAGCCACCCCCTTCACCCCATTAATATTAATTTAATTTAATTAATTCATTATCCTCACCATATTTATTATTTAAATATCTTAATTTAAATAATATCCACACATGCACCTTACCTAGACACCTCATCAAGTTAACTCAACCTAAGACCTGTTCTTAGCAAGTTACCATAACTAACTAAGACTTACCCAAACCCTGAAAATCAATGCCTACACTCCCTCTAACCACATTCCTGCATGCTCACAAGAAGCTCCCGCTAATCCATGGGATACTCACAAAGATCCGAGGAAATCAGGAGGATCTCCCTATGTTTAGTAAACCTAGAAAATCCTTCCTTGACCATGTCGGTTACCCTAACCGTCACCGCTTAGGTCGACCGCCATCCGTTACCCCTTTTAACCCTAAAACAACCTTATTCTCAAGGTTGGAATTTGGGAGAAAGTTGGCAAACATTGGAGAAAGTTGACGAGCAAGAACACATCCAGAGAGATAATGCATCTTCAGAGAGCCAATTCTAGCAAGAACTAACATCCAAGGAAGGAAATTGATGATCTTCTCCCCATGACCCTTCCCAGCCATATTCGATCTATCTAAGCAAAGAGGAGTGTGCATGCAGCCCATGCAAAGCTTATCATCGAGTTGGTGATCACTTGTAGCCTTCAAACCCATCATCAACACCTCTATCCTTCACACATAGACTTTCAAGAATGAAATTTAAGTAATTACAACATCATACTTTCCTCGGGTATTTCATTGTATATTTATTTTATCATCCATTATTTATCTTGCTCCCTTATTGACCATCTCCAATATTTTGTACCTCCATAGACAACTCAAAACCTCATAAAAACCTATTCCAATCACCCAATACCTCATCTCGACCAACCAAACCCTTTGTGCAATCACAAAGGATACCAAAATCCCATTCTATGATGTTTCCAGATTCTACAAGAATGGCAGAGCCGCTTATACCTAATCGTGGTCTGTTACCCCCGATCGACACCAATCTCTGTGTTTGCCTACACAGTCTTAAATAGAGACCTATCCACCCAATTTTCCCTCACCCTCACTCACCTGTGACCTACCCAGACATTTATTAGACCTCGCAAAACCCAGAACCAAACCTTTGACCCATGGATTCTATTCTAGCTTAGCCTGTTAGATTAGATATGTTTTCTTATTGTGTTTTTAAGTGAGATACCTAAATCATTTCAAAATAACAATAGGATTTACCTTGTTTTCAGCATTAATTTGTTTAAAATAGTGGACTGACATCCATCTAGGAAGTACCATACTTCCCAGATCTAGCTCACGCTAGGTAGTTCACTACCCATATTGTTTAACTCTTTCTGGTGGTTTTGCTTTCATTACAGGTAGTTCCTCCTAGCCAAAAGGAAGCTCTCACGGTCAGCTATGGATTCGAACTCATATGCACACAACAACCCTTCAATCGACATTTAAACAGGTATTCCTCCTACGCTCATTACCCTATCTATTTTGTTAATGATTCAAAGAAACAATATGAGAAAAAGGTGAAACATTTTGGCACACCTGGTGGGACCCATTCGGGGTTCCTTGCATTTCATTCATTCCTATGAAAAAATTGTGTGTTTGTTTCTATACGTACTCCAAAATTGTAAGGTATCAGATACCGAACAACATGACAGGTGCCCTAATGATGATACAGTCTCCTCGCAAGGTGTTCGGATCCGTAAAAGATCTCCAAGTGTGCGTTAACGTCCCGCATGCCCCGCTTAGACCATGCGTGCTTTGTTTTCCCCCTTTCCTCTCTTTTTCTTGGCCTTTTTATCTTCAAAGTGACAAAACCACCCTACTCAAGGCGGCGGTCCTTTACGCATTTTCTAGAAATATCTTTTAACACGACTCACGTAATTTCAACGTTTCACCAGCTTTCTTTCACCGCCATAAGCTTACATTTATGATTCTGGTTCCCTGGAATAGTGTTTTGCCATTGTTTATAGTTTAAGAGTTCTATTTGGTTTTTACCTTGGGTAAATGCAAATGCTATAAATAGATGGCTTGTGCTCAAGCAAATGGCCCCTCAAGTTTGCCTCTGATCTCTCTTTGCAATAGATTTAGTTTTCATTTTTCTTAGAATGCTTAAGTTTCTTTCATTACATGCTTAGTTAGCATTGTTTCACTATTAGTAAGCCACATATCCATCTTGTGCAAATCTTTGTTGTTATTTTATCCAATCCATTGAATAGGATAGTCTGTTTATCAATAGGAAGCCATTAAAGTTACAGGTTTTTCTCCTCAAACAGGATAGTTTCAGGTTCTGGACATTTCATGTTGCATGACTCGCAATAAATCCTGCTATGAATTGCATAAGCCAAGCTTTGTACTCTTACACTATCCCTCTCCTACTCACATTGTATTGATCAGTATCTTGAGCTACCTACGTCCCAATATCTACTTCTATTGATGCTGGCATTACACACTTTTCTCGGATCCATGTGAACACGAAGGAATGAGGAGATAACACTAAAGGGACAAGATCACACACACCATCGGATTTACCAACGTTCTACGAATCCGTGTTCTATCTTTCAAAGTTATAGTTAGAATCATATCAAATAGAGTAGTTAATTGCTTTATTTCGAGTTAATTCTACTCTCGATATTTCCGAGGAAGTCAGTAGGGATTGATAGTTTCCGAGAAACTATGATTCACTCTTCACTTCTGAGGTAGGATCGAGAGTCTTGCAAATAGATTAGATAAGTTATTTCATTGTTTAGTATAGATCTACAAATTGCACAGACAAATAGCTATACTCGGTTATCTTGTTTGTTTTTAAATTGTTATCTTAGCTGTCAATTTCTAGATGTATTAAATTAGTTGCTAAATTTGTTCGAATAGTTCACCGGAAAATACAAAAAAAATAGGGGAATCATATATGCTATAGATATATTTCACATAGTTAAATTTCATTTTCTTGTAGTTCGTTTTACATTGTTGCTTTTTGCATGATAATTATGGGACCTAGAGAGCCCAGGGAATACGTATTCGAGCCAATCATGCATCAACCCAATCTCATCATAGAAATAACTGATATAGATCAAAATCTTAGGATCTAAGTCTTCCAAACAACGGTAAGCTTGTAACAAATCAATTCCCAGTTGAGCGGGCTAAACATAGAAGATGACCGAGCGCACACATTTTGGTCAAATCAACCAAATTACAGATTACCCTAGGCAACATTCATATGACTGTAGAAGGGCTTGAAAGAGAACAAACCTTTGGTTGTGATCCTTTGGTCCCATAGCCAGACGCAGGAGACATTCTCACAGACATAGATACCAGCCTAAGAATTCAGGTTGCAAGAACGCCTGTGAGGCACTCTGAGAAGATCGCGCAACTATTAGTTTTGAATATAGAGGCTAAGAAAGCATACGATTACTGGGTGTTAGGGATTAGGAACTAATTCTACACATGACCATAGTAGGACCACAACAAACAAGAGTCTACGGTTGCGATCCACAAATCCCACAACCCAACAAATCCATAAGTCAAACAGACATAGACATTGGCCTACACACACTAGTATTCAGATCTACCCCACTTCCACCTACCATCATCGAATAGTTATCCTTACTAGATATAGTAGCTAACAAAGCTAGAGAGTTTTGGACTAGGCCAGAGAATTGTCCATAGAGTCGACTATATTCACTATCCACCATATGACCTTATCTGGAGACATACACGAAACTATCCCAGGTCATTTTCCACATATTCCACAACCCATAGATCGAATCACGCCAGAGCTTGATATTGATTGGAGCCTTCGAGCAGTCATCCTTGCTGATCGATCTATCACACCAGTTCAAGTTAGAAGGGCCTTCTTTGCCTTAGATTCACAAATTCCACTAGTGCGTATTGAAGACATTAGATTACCTAACTAGTTTTTCTACATCCCATACATATTCCATACCCACCGGTTATCTCGGCACGACCTCGGAGGTCGGGTGCGAGGAAGAGTTACTTGTAGATTCCCACGCTCGCATGTCACTTTTTCATCGTACAAAATTGGTGAACCCAATGTGAAACTTCCTACTTTCTAGTTTGGAGTCATATTATTACGTGTTCTTCCAAATTAGTATACATTTCATATTTTCCGCCTCATTTGCTTTCACCATCACCTTCACTCCTTCCCATTATTCTCGGGTATTCATATACCCCGAATATGTCGAGGATTTGATGCATATGGCAGGCCCTCTTGGGCCTTGAGGCTTACTACGCCTAAAAAATAGGCAATCATCACCCTCGCTTTCGGTGTGGGCGATAACTATTTAACTAATCGATTGTCGACACAAAATCCAAGGATCGAGATATATCTCGTCCTTCCAAACAGAGGAGTTGGAAAAAGTCACTCAAACGCAACAAATGAGCCTTTAGGCTCAAATAACATGATGTTCACTAGAGAATCTGGTTCATCTCCTCGATCTTTTAGACCACAAATTAGTAGACAATCGACTCATACCAAGGTTTCAACGATGAATATTTGGTATGTTACACCAGGAACGACCAACATTCTCAAAGTATGTACCCACCTATAGGAGGTTTACAAATACAACCCGAGGTCTCTTTTCAAGAAAATACTTCCATCCCATTACATATAGGAAATACCCTCGGGAAACTTGGTAGGGTAATGATCAGTTCATAGCAGGGTATCATAGACCTATACAACACCATGATATACAACCAACGCCACCAAGGCATAATATCATGACTTCACCAAATGAAGTCATTTCAACTCTAATAGAAAAGGTTAGAGGGTTAGAACTTGCCCAAGCAAGTCAAAATTCACAATTCATACAAGTAGGAAGTTCCAATCCTCCACACCATCCTAGCCAAGTAGATCTCCTCACAAGAGTAGGCACGTTAGGCATGACTCCTCAGTATTCACAACAAACGCCAACTAGACCCACCATCTCTAACACTGTTCCTCCCGGTCTAGTACAAAACAATCCATTCCTGGACAGTACCCCGTCATACTTAAACATGTACTCCAAATCACCACAAGGGGATATGTTCTCCTCTCCCAACATGTTTTCTCAAACACAGGGGCTTCCTTATGCCCCTGCCAACATATACGCAACGCCACATCAACAACCCATTCCACCACCGCTCCCTCAGTAGGCACCATCAATGGTCGAAACCTATGCGATAGGGACATATTCAGAATACTTGAAAGAGCCCTTAGATTTCACCATACGAAGTGTCATGCTTCCAAGACCTCTTCCTAATTTACCCAAATACAAAGGTGAGGGAGATCCAAATGCACATATCAAAGCTTACGCTACGGCCATTCGAGAACTACTCCCATGGGATGGGGTTGTTGCTAAGATATTCCCAAAAACCTTAGAAGGCATCGCTCTTGATTGGTATTATAGAATACCTGAGGCTTCCATACATTCGTTCAAATAACTCGTGTCAGAGTTCATCAAGGCCTTTGACATGAATAAACTATTAAGGACAGGAATCAGGGAGTTCTTACACATTAAACAAGAACACAATGAATCTGTCACCCATTTCATCCAAAGGTGGCGTACAGTTCTTTATTCTTCGGCAAGCGCTCCAAAAATGGATCAAATGGAACTATGCGATTTATTCCTTCATTCTCTTAGCAGATAAGTGAAGGAAGAAGTCCATAAGTTCCCATTAAGAACTTACGATGAAGTGCTTGAGAGTGCTCTTCGAATAAATCAAGCGGTAATTGATAGTGGTCGAAAACATATGGAGCAAATGGGAGGTTAGTCACCTCCAACCGAACACCACAACTTATCCTACTACTATGAATGTCAATCGAGGACAAAAATCCTTAATAAAAATTGGGGTGTAACAATGCAGACGGATTAACCAACCACCTAAGAAAGTAAATGTTGTTAATACTCCATCACAAATAAACAACCAACGAAACAACAACTTTACCCCAACAATCAACACAAAGTGGATATTAACCATCCACAACAACAACAACGGCAAAAACCCCACTGTGGTTTGAGCCAAAATTCAACTAGATACCGAAACCAGAATTCAAACCAAAGACAACAACAAACACAAAATTTTAATCCTAGTAGACAATGGTTTGATCAAAATTTTGGACCGCAATACGCACAAAACCAAAAAACGAGGAATTACAATCCTATTTCGTATTGTGGTTTCCACAAAATTCAGGGCCATGACACTAGAACATGCCATGACTACAACAAATTCATGCAACGCTTGCCAGATGAACAAAGACAACTTTTCATGGATATGTTCTTGGCAGATCCTACGTTACCAACATCAAATACCTTTTCAGGGGTAGTTTCCCCTCAAAACACACCCCTGAAGATCTTTAATGATCTACTCCCAAATCACGATAACAACAGGCTAAATCTAACTGGACAAACAAGGGTGTAATGACAGGGAACAATGATCATGAAGCCTCGAATTCACTAAATCCATTAGTCACACCACAACCGGAAGTCACCATGACCTAAGGTAGTTAATTTAGTGGAGTTAGACACCGAACTACCCATCAAATTTGTAACAAGGACACGAGATTATTTCTCTCAAAGTCCAAGCCACCTACCGGAAGTAGATAACATCCAACAAATTGTAGCAAAACACCTCGTGGGTGCCTATGATTTAATTACGACCTAACAAAATCCTTCTCGCATATTTCATTTTTAGACTTACTAAAGAATTCTCCTGCCCACAGGGCTGATCTTTTAGAAGCATTAGGTTTAGGACATTTAATTAACATCACTCCACCTCCTAAAACACAGGTAAATCATGTGGACTTTGATGTTCATCCCCCGGGACAGGCGAGATAGGGATGTCGAATTCATATTCGAGATAAACAAAATGCCGATAGATGCTGAGATCACACGCCGAGGTGATCCAGCCTTACATTTGCAAGTATGGGTTTATAACAACTATGTAAAGCGTGCAATGGTTGACGATGGGGTGGTAGTTAACATAGTTCCCTTCTCTTTCCTTCAAAAGCTAGGGTATGGAGAAACCAATTGTTCCACAACTCAAAACACACTAAGGGGCTATGATAGCCTTAAAGCCACCTCGGTTGGAACTATAATATTACCGGTCACCTTAGGACCCAAAACCATCTTGACTGAGTTTTATATTATAGATCGGGAAACTAACTATAATATGATCCTCGACTGACCATGCATACACCGCATGAAGGAAATCCCTTCTACGTTATTTCAAGAAATAATGTTTTTACACTTAGGAAAGATATTTGTGGCCAAAGGTGATCCAAAACCATTCGATGTACACCTAGCTGACTTAAAGAAAAGACCAGGCGTGCATTCGAGTTTGAACTCCCAATAAACCAAATTAATAAACCTACCGACCCAAAACCAAAAGAAAAGTTGATACCTATGACAGATCTTGAAACTATGAGTGTAGCCAAGGTGATCTCAACCCCCAAAGATGAGGCTAGCACCGTAGAAATGGTATCATTAGGAACTACTGCAAAAATCATTGAATTGCTAGAACAATATCTACCAATGTTCTTACCATTTGACTCTGTAGGCATGGGATGTTCCCTAGGCATTGGCATTAATGATGATACAGTCTCTTCGCAAGGTGTTCGGATCCGTAAAAGCTTTACAGATATGCGTTAACATCCCGCATGCCCCGCTTAGCCCCCGTGCTTTGTTTTCCCTATTTTCCCTCTTTTCTTGGCTTTTGGTCTTTAGTGATTTAAACCGCCGCCTTAAGGGCGGCGGAACACCCAGACCGCCACCCTAAACGTGGCGGCCAGAACCGCCGCCCCGAGCAGGTGGCGGGCGGTCCCGTGCGCATTTCCGTAACGCTCTTTTGACGCGACCCGCGTGAAATATCACGACTCACCAACCTTTTCTTGCCGACTTGAGCATGCATTAATGTTTTTGGTCCCCTGAATAGTGTTTTTCTTTTGTTTAATGTTTAAGAGTTCAGCTTTGATTTGATTTTTGGATGTTTGATTCCTATAAATGCATGGTTTGTGCACATGCAAATGGCCTCTCTTTTGCTCTGAATTTTGCTCCAAAGTTTGCTTTTGCTCCAATTTCTTTTTTTCTCACATGCAGCTTTAGTTTTCCTTTGCTTAGGTTCTTAGTTTTCTCATGAGTGCTTTGTTAGTATTGTGTCATAAATGGTAAGCCACATATCCAACTTGTGCAAGTGCAAACATTATTCGGGCCACCATTTTCACTCCAACTTTCATGTTTTCAAGGCCGTGTCCCTTTAGTTTGCTTAGATTGGTAGTATAGTTTGTCAGCAGTTTGTTTTAGCTTTGGTTGCCGCTGGTAAGCCACGATCCAACTTGTGCAAACAGTATTATTGTTTTGGAGTAGAATAGTCTAGGCAGCCATTAAAGTTGCAGGTTTTGCTCTTCATACAGACTAGTTTCAGGTTCTGGACGCTTTTGTTGCATGATTCGCAGTAGACCCCGCTAGGAATTGCATAGGCCAAGCTCTGTACTCTTGCGCTATCCCTCTCCTATCCGCATTCTATTCTGTCTGCATTCTGAAGGCTGTCCATTGATCCAAATATCTATTCCTATTGATGCAAGCATTCCACGCTTTTCTGGATTCACGTGAGCACAAAGAACGAAGAGATCATACTGAGGGGACAAGAACACACACACCGTCGGATTCGCCACTGTTCTGCGAAATCCAGGTTCCATCTTTCAAAGTTTTAGTTAGAACTTATCAAATAAAGTAGTTAATCACTTTATTTCAGTTATTTCTATTCTCGATATTGCCAGGGAGGTTGTGGGGATTGATAGTTTCTGAGAAACTATGATTCATTCCTCACTTCTGAGGTAGGATCGAGAATCTTGCAGATAGATTAGTTATTTCGTTGTTTAGAATAGATATACAAAATTGCACAGACAAATAGCTACAATCGGCTATTTTGTTTGTTTTACGTTGTTAGTTTAGTTGTCAATTCTAAATATTTTAAATAGCTGCTTTCTTATAAATTGCCAGAAAATACAAAAAGAAATTATATATGCTAGAAGTGCACTTAGATTTTACTTTATTATAGTTTGTTTCATTACTACTTTTGCATGACAATTACGGACCTAGGAGCCCAGTGAATACATTTTCGAGCCAATCAGTGCCCACCAATACCGTAGTGGCAATAACTGATATTGACCAAAACCTTAGGATACAAGTCTTCCAAACAACAACAGACTTCCAACAGATCAGGACACAGTTGAGAGGGTTAAACATCGAAGACGACCAAGCATATCTGTTTTGGTCAAATCAGCCAAACTACAGATTACCCTAGAAAATACCCACATGACTGTAGAAGGGCTCGAAAGAGAACAAACATTCGGGTGTGATCCTTTAGTTCCACAGCCAAACGCTGGAGACACCCTAGTAGATATAGATACCAGCTTAAGAATCCAAGTTGCGATAACACCTGTAAGGTATTCTGAGAAGATCGCACAACTGTTGGTTCTAAACATAGAAGCTGAAAAAGCTTACGACTACCTTGGATACTAGGAATCGAACTTGATCTCCCGTATGACCATAACGGACCGCAACAACCAAGAGTCTATGGTCAGATCCACAAATCCCACACCTAACGAGTCCATAAGAGAATTAGACATGATACACCGGCCTACGTAAATTAGTATTTCACCTTACTCCGATTCCACCTCTCATCATTCAACAGTTATCCCTACTAGACACAATAACCAACGAAACTAGAGAATTTTGGACTAGGCCAGAGAATCGTCCATAGAGTTGACTATATCCACCATATGACCCTATCAGGAGAAATACACGAAACCATCCCGGGTCATTTTCCACGCATCCCACAACCCATAGATCGAATCACGCCAGAGCTCGATATTGATTGGAGCCTTCGAGCAGTCATCCTCGCTGATCGATCTATCACACCAGTCCAAGTTAGAAGGGCCTTCTTTGCTTTAGATTCGCAAATACCATTAGTGCGTGTCGAAGACATTAGACTGCCTAACTAGTTTGCCTGCGCATTCTACCCACACCGGCTGTCTCGGCACGACCTCGGGAGGTCGGGTACGCAGAAGAGTTACTTGTTGATTCTCAAGCTCACCTGTCACTTTTCCGACGTACAAAATTGGTGAACCCGACGTGAAACAAACAATTCTTTCACCTTCTCTTTGAGAAGTTTCATCTTCTCCAAATCACCTTCGCTCCTTCCCATTATTCTCATGGGTATTCATATACCCCCGAATATGTCTGGATTCGATGCATACGGCACTCTCTCGGGTCTTGAGGCATACTACGCCCAACAGAATAGGCAGTCATCACCCTCACTCTCAATGTGGGGCGACAACTATTCAACTAATCAGTTGTCAACACAAACACCAAGGACTAGATATAACTCGTCCTTCCAAACAGAGGGGTTGGAGCAACTTGCTCAAACACAAACAGAGCCTTCAGGCTCGAACAATATGACATTAACTGGAGAGTCTGCTTCATCTCCTCAGGTATTACTCAGACCACCTATTAGTAGACAGTCAGATCCATACTCAGTTCTAGATGACGAGTACTCAATACGTTATCCTAGGAGTGAACAACGCTCTCAAGGCATGTACCCACCTGTAGGAACTTTACAGATACAGCCCGAGTTCTCTCCTCAAGAAAATTCCCCTATGCCATCACGTATGGAAAATACTCTCAGAGAAACTTGGCAAGATAGCAATCAGTTCATGACAGGCTATCACATGCCTATACAACACCAGGATATACAACAAACGCCACCAAGGCACAATATCGTGGCTTCGCCGAACGAAGTCATTTCAACTCTAATAGAAAAGGTTAGAGGATTAGAACTTGCCCAAGCAAGTCAAAATTCGAGAATCATACAAACAGGGAGTTCCAATCCTCCGCACCATCCTAGCCAAGTAGATCTCCTCACAGGAGTAGGCACGTTAGGTATGACTCCTCAATATTCGCAACAAGTGCCAACTAGACCCACTATCGCTAGCACTGTTCCTCCTGGTCCAGTACAGAGCAATCCATTCCTGGATAGTACACCTTCGTACTTAAACATGTACTCCAAATCGCCACAAGGAGATATGTACTCATCCCCCGGCATGTTTGCTCCAACGCAGGGACCTCCTTATGCCCCTGCCAACGCGTATGTTATGCCATATCAACAACCCGTTCCGCCACCACCTCCTCAACAGGCACCATCAATGGTTGAGACGTATGCAATAGGGACTTATTCAGAATATTTAAAGGAGCCCTTAGATTTCGCCATACGAAGCGTTATGCTTCCAAGGCCTCTTCCCGATTTGCCCAAATACAAAGGAGAAGGAGATCCGAATGCGCATATCAAAGCTTACGCTATAGCCATTCGTGAACTACTCCCATGGGATGGGGTTGTTGCTAAAATATTCCCAAAACGCTGGAAGGCATTGCCTCGATTGGTATTACGTAATACCCGAAGCTTCCATACATTCATTCAAACAACTCGTGTCGAGTTCATCAAAGCCTTCGACATGAACAAACTATTAAGGACAGAATCGTGAGTTCTCGCACATCAAGCAAGAACATAACGAGTCTGTCACCCATTTCATCCAAAGGTGGCGCACGCCCTTATTCCTGGGCAAGCGCTCCAAACATGGATCGATGGAGCTATGCGATTTATTCCTTCATTCTCTTAAAGCAGAGAAGTGAAGGAAGAAGTCCAGTTTCCCACTAAGGACTTATGACGAGGTACTTGAGAGCGCTCGCGAATTGATCAAGCAGCGATGATAGAGGGCCGTAAGACGTATGGAGCAAACGGAAGGTTAATCACCTCTACTCAAAATACTACAACCACCACAAGCGTCAATCAAGGACCCAAAATCCTTAACAAAAATCGTGGGGTAACAACAGATGGGGTAACTGACCAGCCCAAGAGGGTAAATGTCGTTAATACTCCGTCACAAACAAACAACCAAAGAAACAACAATTTTACCCCGACGATCAATACGGTGGATTTTAATAATCCACAACAACAACAACGGCGAAATCCCATACAAGGACCAAGCCAAAACTCCTTTGGTTATCAAAACCAAAGTCAAAACCAGAAACAACAAAACTTTAGTCCTAATAGGCAACAGTTTGATCGGAATTTTAGGCCACAATATACACCAAACCAACAAAACGGGAATTACAACCCCAATTCTTATTGTGGTTTCCATAAAATTCAAGGGCATGACACTAGAACGTGTCGTGATTACAACAAATTCATGCAACGCTTGCCAAATGAGCAAAAACAATTCTTTATGGATATGTTCTTAACAGATCCTACGTCACCAACGGCAAATACCTTCGCAGGGGCAGTTTCCCCTCAGAATGCCCCTCTCAAGATCTTTAATGATCCACTCCCAAATCATGATAACGATAGGTTGAAACCAGCTGGAACAAACAAAGGTGCAATAACAGAAACAACGATCACGAGGCCTCAACCTCGCTAAACTGCTAGTCGCGCCACAACTAGGAAGTCAACCACGACCTAAGGTAGTTGGATTAGTAGAGTTAGACTCCGAATTACCCGTCGAAGCAATTACGAGAACACGAGAGTATTTCTCTCAACCAAGTCCAAGCCACCTGCCGGAATCAGATAACATCCAAAGAAACCGTAGCAAAACCTATGGGTGCTTACGATCTAATTAATGATCTAACAAAAACCTTCTCGCATATTTCATTCCTTGATTTACTAAAGAATTCCCCTGCTCACAGGGCTGCTCTTTTAGAGGCGTTAGGTTTGGGTCATTTAGTTAGTATCACTCCACCACCGGAAGCGCAAGTAAATCATATAGACTTTGATGTTTATCCACCGGGACAGGCGGATAGGGATGTTGAATTCATATTCGAAATAAGTAAAATGCCTACAGATGCTGAGATCGCACGCCGAGGCGATCCAGCCCTACACTTGCAAGTACAAGTTTATAATAACTATGTAAAACGGGCAATGGTTGATGACGGGGCTGCAGTTAACATAGTCCCTTTCTCTTTTCTCCAAAAATTGGGATATGGAGAAACAAACTGTTCTACTACACGAAATACCTTGAGAGGCTACGATAGCCTTAAAGCCACATCGATAGGAACTATAATACTACCGGTCACCTTAGGACCTAAAACAATCCTGACTGAGTTTTATATTATAGATCGGGAAACTAACTATAATATGATCCTCGGCCGACCATGGATACATCGAATGAAGGCAATCCCTTCCACGCTATTTCAAGAAGTAAGATTCTTACATCTGGGAAAGGTATTTGTAGCCAAAGGTGATCCAAAGCCGTTTGACGTACACCTAGCTGATTTAAAGAAAAGACCAGGTATACACTCAGAATTCGAACTTCCAACAAACCAACTTAACAAACCCTCTGACCCAAAGCCAGAGGAAAAGTTGATACCTACGACGGATCTTGAAACTACCAACATAGCCAAAACAATTCCAACCCCTAAAGGTAAAACTAAAGAAATAGTATCATTAGGGACTACTGCGAAGATCGTTGAGTTGATAGAACAAGATTCACCAATGTTCTTACCATTCGATTCAAGAGGTATCGGATTTTCCCTAGGTGTTGGTTCCTCGCAGCAGTAAGATCTCTCGTATGGTAGAAGTAGAGTGTGCAAACACAAAGAGATACACCTACATCCATACTCCCGCTAAGTATTGACTCTCCATTTCGATGGAGCTAAATGTCATATGGAGCGGGGCAGTATAATTTTACCTCGCCCGAAGAGAAGGTCCTCCCATTCTCTTTTAAATTAAACTTTGAATGCACAAACAACAATACCGAGTACGAAGCCCTCCTCCTTGGCCTTACCTTAGCCAAAAGAATTGGTATCGATAATATCAGAGTTTTAGGAGACTCGCAATTAGTGGCAAACCAAGTTTCAGAGGTATATGAAACTAAAGCCGAACACTTGCAACTTTACAAAAACGCTGTATTAGATTTAAGCAAGGCGTTCAACTTCATATCCATTGAAGCAATCCCGCGAGAAAAAAATCTTCTCGCCGATTCAATAAAGAACCTCAGCATCACGTTTTACTCCAAACAATGAGCTAGAAGATACTCATTTCACGGTATCCATTCGTAACGAACCATTAATAAAAACAATGATGGATCCTCTTTCAAACGGAAGTAAATCTACCGTCCTAGACCATGTTGGAAATGATGCGGCTACTTTGGATTACTTAAATGCCTTTGCAGCACTACATCTCTCCTATCACACGCTAGATTTATCTCTGATCTCGCATTCATCTTCCTACTTCGGAAATCCTGTAATGAATCTTCCCTCACAAAAAGAACCTAATATATACGTGGTGGAAAACGGGGATGATATAGATCTACCTCCGGCACCACCTGAGTTCGAAGAGGGTAATGCCTCTTTAATTGAAGAAACAATCGATGTCAATATCGGAACGGAAGATGAACCAAGAATTTTAAAGTTAGGTTCTTCGTTAACCCCAGAGGAAGTGGAAATACATACTCAGGTTCTCAAAGAACATCAAAAGGCATTTGCATTTAATTACAAAGAGATGACAGGAGTCGCACCCCACATCATGTACACAACCTCGCACTAGATCGATGCAAAGCCAATTAAACAAAATCAAGACCCATGAAGCCCAAAGTAGCCCTCATGGTAAAAGAGGAGGTAATAAAACTCCTTCGTAGGGATTCATCAAGCCGCCTTGACTACTCCCAATGGGTATCAACATCGTTCCCGTTCTCAAGAAGAATGGAAAGATACGCATCTGCATAGATTTCCGGGACATCAACAAAGCATGTCCTAAGGACGACTTCCCATTACCATCCATGGATGAAGACGCTTACAGAGAAGCACGTCTTTCTCAATTAGAAAGCCTGGATGAAGCTAGGTTAGATGCTGAACAACGACATAGAGTCTATGCCGACCGGATGTGCCGGCAGTACAACAAGAAGGTCTATGAACGTGACATATACGAAGGTGACCTAGTTCTAAGGTTAGACAGCCGGATCGACAAGAAGACCGGCGAGGGAAGGAAATTCCGGCCCAAATGGTTGGGCCCATACCGAGTCATGAAGGACTACGGAAATGGTGCATACCTCTTATGCACGCTAGAAGGTGAGGAGTTTGGCGAAACAGTCAATTCTCTCCACCTCAAACGTTTCTACGCAAGCAAGCCTAACGCTACCTATATAACTATCTACATCGCATTTTCATACAAATTAGGATCATTTTGTCCACTTGTTCTTACACAAATTGTGATCAGGGAATCTATTCTCAAAGCAACTTATTTCAAACTCGTGATGTTTCTGGCATAAAGTTCTTTAATCATACTTCTCCGTCTTCAATATCATCAATCAACTCAGAATCTTTTATCAAACAAAATCAGACATGACGAAGTCCTAACGGTAACCATACCAAGATCTGCAAGTTCGTTCTCACTTTGATTTCTTCTTAGGATAGGTGTCTTGCCTATGGTCTGTTCTAGAAGCTTCATGGTGTCACATCTATCCCATATACACATCTCTTTGGAAAATAAGCATATACTGACATTTTACTCAAATAGACAAGTCAAGAAGTGATTAAACAGAAAATTTTATTTTTACACATTTCCTTGCCCCACCAACCTTCGGTGATGAGCTTCAAGGCTCTTACTAGTGACGTAGGGTTGGGAAAGGATGGAAATGCCCTTACTCGCCTATGCCTTGCCCACGGTGATAAACCCATGCTTCTTACAGGTAGCATGGGGCAAAGTGTAGGGGGTCCTCTAAACAAAGTAAATGTTAAAAGGTCATAAACAATCAATTCAAACTTTGAGTCAATAACGAATGAATCAGATGTTTCAAAATTCCAAGAGAGTTAAAAATCCTAAAAACCCAGATTTTGTCTACTATGTGGCCATCTACGGGTCTAAGTCTGATAAACCGCAAAGCAAGTCAGCATCCAAAACTATGAAGTCATTCAGTAGAATAAGCTTGTAGTTTTCATTTGGTTCCACCAAAGCTTCATCTCTGCCTTTCATCACTATCACTTCACCATATTCCATAACTTGCGCCCTTCGCTCTTGATGAGCCCTCGCATCTTACTAGTCAGCGTGGAGTTAGGAGTGGGGCAAGTTAATCTATTCATCATACTGATTATTTTCATCACTTTGCCAAAACAAATCATGAGGTATCCAAATTGCTCACAGAAACTAAGATTTAAGATCACAATATATCTACAAAATCATGTATCAGCATCATGAAACACAAAAAGAAAGCAAACATTTGCATCATCTGTTTTCCATTGCATACATTCTAGAAAGCATATAATACATACATCATAGTATACACGAAGCAGTTGGAAATAAAGAAAGTAGAATACAAATGACAAGTTTTGATCCAAAACCGACGCATATATATAAATAATCAAAGTTTATATACAATGCCATCATGCACTAGGCATGGTCAAAACGCTCAAAGAGCCCGTAATACACAAAAGAATCTAAATACAAATACAGAAAGCCAAGTGGCCTCTCAACCCCTGCGCGATCCCGCTGAAGGTGCGCGCCCTCGCCTAGGACTCCGGCTACGCTGGCGCTCTGAATGGACGGAGGGCTCGGGGTCCCTAGGGGCAGTCGTAGTCTCGCCATGAGAGCGGCTCCTCATAAGACGCTCGGCTGTCCTATAGCCTGCCAACTCTGTACGGAGAGTTGACACCATCTTGGCCACATGCCAAACGGGAGCGAAGACGTCAGTGTGCCTGCCGGCTGCTGAGGGCTCCCCGGCATCCACAGATAACTCCGCACGGGTCTTATCCATAGGGATCATCAGAGAATCGACGCAAACCCTACGGATTAGATCCCGCCACTCATCAACAGTCTCTGCAAAGCAAAGAAAGAAAAACGAATTAGGAACTAGGCAAGAGGTTAAAGTGTACACAATACAAATATAAGGAGAGTTAACATTCAAAGACAAATCCTAAAACAAACAAGCATTGAAAGGAGGAGAGGATAACTTACTCGGATCACCAGGCCTCCAAGATGGGTCGCCAGGCCAGACTCACCGCAGATGCCGCCGCCGAGGGAGCTGCTCCTGTAGTTGGGGCAACATGGCGCCCCGCAACGGACTCATCATCTCCACCATGGCCTCGGGAGAGTGGCTCCTCAGAAGCCACGGTCTCTCTCTCTGCACTCTCCTCCTCCCTCTCTGCCCGCAGAATGTCCTGAGTATCATGCCACTCAGGATCGCTCTCGTCCGTCTCGCTCCTCCGACCTCCTCTCGTGTGCTCCTCAGAATCGGAGTCAATATCTATGGGGTCGTCACTGCTATGAGCAGGACCTGCAGCAATCTGAAGTAATGGTGCCTGAGGCGCACCAGCTCTCCCTCTGGCCCGAACTATCCCCCTGGCTGTAATAGGAATGCCAGGGGTAACCACTGTCCAACCACGGCCTCTAGGCCCCCCTCTAGCCTCTCGGACTGATCTATAAACAGGTGCTACTGGAGGAAGCATAGCCGCGTATGGGAGGCCAAACTGCTGAGGAACCCTGCTGAAGGGATGTACCTCTACCCGTCCCACACGATCGATAAGCTGCCCTGTGATGGAGCAGGAGACCAATGTCGTGGTCTCCTCTCCCCATATACCGGCCATAAGCTGGTACGGTGTAGCCTCCATGTCTGCCGTGGTAAGGGTGGCTACTGGCTGGTGAGGTGCTCTGAGCACTGACATATCTGACCATCGGGCTGCCCTCACCGCCCCGGGATCTGCCACCTCCACGCCTCTGCCATACGGAATGAAGCGCTCATACACCCAACTCATGACTAGAGTGGGGTGGCTCAAGGACTGTCCCTGCAATCGGACCACCCTGTATAAGTCATGGTAGGTGGTCCCCAAAATGTCCGCGCCCCAGGCGTATTTCCGGCCATGTCCCTCTATCTGTGCAATGATGGGGCCCCAACAGTATAATAAGGTGTCCCCTCCCTTGTCCCCGATGAGTCTCGAGGCAAGGATCCCCATAATAGCCTGTCGAAAGATAGGGATGGGCAAAGAAGGAATGGATCTGACTCGCACTCCCTTCTTCGGCCCCGTGGAAATAGCTGCATCTCCCATATAACCAGCCCACTGAGCTATCTGTGCCCTGGAACCAGCTGTCTCTAGTGTGAGTCTCCTCCCAATAATCGGGACCCCCAGGATGCGGTAAACATCCTCCAAAGTGATGGTCCACTCACCACGGACCCCTGGCAGTCGGAAGGTGTTCCGATCTGCATCCCAATATGAAAATAGGTCACAAAGAATGTGACTGGATGGAGCAACGTGGGGCACACGCGATATACGCAATATGCCGGCCCTCTGCAATGTGTCCTCCTCATCTGCTGAGAGGGCATCCAATACCCCGGCAGCCACACTCTCTCTCCCGGCTCCATCTAATGTACTCCTCTTTTGCCTGCATACGCCCAAAAACACACAAGGAAGAGTAAGTTAGTATCTAAACAATATCAAGAGAAGCATAAAAACACGTACAAATGCTAAAAATACAAGTACAAGCTTTCAAAATAGGTTCTTTTGCATTCTGTTCAGAACCGCCGCCCTGAGCAGGGGGGCGGTTTTGTAACCGCCGCCTTAAAGGCGGCGGTTCAGGACCGCCCCCGCACAGTGGCGGGCGTGGTAAAACGCCGCCCCCTGTCTGGGCGGCGGTCGCGGTCCGAAAACCCGCGCGGGTTTTTGGGCTTAAAAAGCCCAAAAAATGCAAAAAATGACTATTTTAATCAAAAATGGGGCCTACCCAGTAGGCGCCCCCCCTAGATGGACCCTTTAAACCAAACATTTTCAAAATAACCCCCATTGCACAAAAGAATTTAACATTTCAAATCAGAAGGGGGAAAAACACAAAATTGAAGAAAACCAACCTGTGATCTCGCGGGTGGCGTTCCGCACGTGGAGGCATGATCTCTATCTCACTGCGGACGTTTTGACTCTACTCGCGTGAGAAACCGTCACCGTGGGTCCCAGAGCTCGAAATCAACCAAATCGACTCGCGCAAATGAATAGGAAAATGGGCCCACTTTCATATATATAACGCCCCGATTCGTTTTAAATATCTTTTTCACAGGTTCGGAGCGCCGACGGAGGTAAGTTTCTATCCTCGCACAAATGGTACGTCCTCTTTCTCTATTATTTTAACGTTTATTTTCCAAATTATCAGATCTATCTCGCATTTGAGTTCTCTTTTCATTTCGCAGATAGCGGAATTTTGGACGGCGTCATTTCAACACACGGGCGTGTAAGGTATAACTTCTAACTTCCCATTTCGGGACGGCCATACTCGGACCCACCGTTTTACGCCTCTTCATGGCTAAAACGCTTCTCCGAGGGGGCAATATGTACGTACCCAAAATTGTAAGGTACTGTACTGCGGAACGATGTAATAAGTGCCCCAATGATGATACAGGTCTCTTCGCAAGGTGTTCGGGATCCAGAAAAGCTTTACAGATATGCGTTAACATCCCGCATGCCCCGCTTAGCCCCCGCGTGCTTTGTTTTCCCTATTTTTCCCTCTTTTCTTGGCTTTTTGGTCTTCAAGATTTAAACCGCCGCCCTAAGGGCGGCGGTCAGAACCGCCGCCTAACAGGCGGCGGCAGAACCGCCCGCCCTGAGCAGGGCGGCGGTCCTGTGCGCGTTTTCCAGAACGCTCTTTTGACGCGACCCGCGTGAAATATCACGACTCACCAGCTTTTCTTGCCGACTTGAGCATGCATTAATGTTTTTGGTCCCCTGGAATAGTGTTTTTCTTTTGTTTAATGTTTAAGAGTTCAGTTTGGATTTGATTTTTGGATGTTTGGATTCCTATAAATGCATGGTTTGTGCACATGCAAATGGCCTCTCAGTTTTGCTCTGAATTTTGCTCCAAAGTTTGCTTTTGAATTTCTTGTTACAGCAGTTTTAGTTTTCCTTTGCTTAAGGTTCTTAGTTTTCTCATTGAGTGCTTTGGTTAGTATTGTGTCATGAAATTTCAGAAGCCACATATCCAACTTGTGCAAGTGCAGACATTATTTGGGCCACCATTTTCACTCCAACTTTCATGTTTTCAGTGCTATGTCCCTTTAGTTTGCTTAGGATTGGTAGTATAGTTTGTTGCAGGTTTGTTTTAGCTTTGTGTTGCTGTTGGTAAGCCACAGATCCAACTTGTGCAAACAGTATTATTGTTTTGGAGTAAAATAGTCTAGGCAGCCATTAAAGTTGCAGGTTTTGCTCTTCATACAGACTAGTTTCAGGTTCTGGACGCTTTTGTTGCATGATTCGCAGTAGACCCCGCTAGGAATTGCATAGGCCAAGCTCTCGTACTCAAGGCGCTATCCCTCTCCTATCCGCATTCTATTCTGTCTGCATTCTGAAGGCTGTCCATTGATCCAAATATCTATTCCTGTTGATGCAAGCATTCCACGCTTTTCTGGATTCACGTGAGCACAAAGAACGAAGAGATCATACTGAGGGGACAAGAACACACACACCGTCGGATTCGCCACTGTTCTGCGAAATCCAGGTTCCATCTTTCAAAGTTTTAGTTAGAACTTATCAAATAAAGTAGTTAATCACTTATTTCAGCTTATTTCTATTCTCGATATTGCGCAGGAGGTTGTGGGGATTGATAGTTTCGAGAAACTATGATTCATTCCTCACTTCGAGGTAGGATCGAGAATCTTGCAGATAGATTAGTTATTTCATTGCTTTAGAATAGATATACAAATTGCATGCATAAATAGCTACAATCGGCTATTTTGTTTGTTTTACGTTGTTAGTTTAGTTGTCAATTCTAAATATTTTAAATAGTGCTTTCTTATAAATTGCCGTAAAATACAAAAAGAAATTATATATGCTAGAAGTGCACTTAGATTTTACTTTATTATAGTTTGTTTCATTATCACTTTTGCATGACAATTACGGGACCTAGGAGCCCAGGAATACATTTTCAAGCCAATTGTGCCTCACCCAATACCGTAGTGGCAATAATCGATATTGACCAAAACCTTAGGATACAAGTCTTCCAAACAACAATGCACTTCCAAATGATCAGTGACACAATGAGAGGGTTAAACATCGAAGACGACCAAGCATATCTGTTTTGGTCAAATCAGCCAAACTACAGATTACCCTAGAAAATACCCACATGACTGTAGAAGGGCTCGAAAGAGAACAAACATTCGGGTGTGATCCTTTAGTTCCACAGCCAAACGCTGGAGACACCCTAGTAGATATAGATACCAGCTTAAGAATCCAAGTTGCGATAACACCTGTAAGGTATTCTGAGAAGATCGCACAACTGTTGGTTCTAAACATAGAAGCTGAAAAAGCTTACGACTACTGGATACTAGGAATCAGAACTTGATCTCCCGTATGACCATAACGGGACCGCAACAACCAAGAGTCTATGGTTGTGATCCACAGATCCCACAGCCTAACGAGTCCATAAGAGAATTAGACATAGACACTGGCCTACGTAAATTAGTATTTCAGTCTACTCCGATTCCACCTCTCATCATTCAACAGTTATCCCTACTAGACACAATAACCAACGAAACTAGAGAATTTTGGACTAGGCCAGAGAATCGTCCATAGAGTTGACTATATCCACCATATGACCCTATCAGGAGAAATACACGAAACCATCCCGGGTCATTTTCCACGCATCCCACAACCCATAGATCGAATCACGCCAGAGCTCGATATTGATTGGAGCCTTCGAGCAGTCATCCTCGCTGATCGATCTATCACACCAGTCCAAGTTAGAAGGGCCTTCTTTGCCTTAGATTCGCAAATACCATTAGTGCGTGTCGAAGACATTAGATTGCCTAACTAGTTTGCCTGCACATTCTACCCACACCGGCTGTCTCGGCATGACCTCGGGAGGTCGGGTACGCAGAAGAGTTACTTGTTGATTCTCAAGCTCACCTGTCACTTTTCCGACGCACAAGTACCTCCGATCTATTCATTCCATGACTCGGTAATCTACCGATCTATTCATGAGTATCAAGAGTTGGCGTATTAATCTAACACATCACTCTTGCGGTTCTCTTCCCTAATCTGGGATTTAGAATGCTCTTTGTCAATGGAACCTATCTGAATAATTGTTACCATTATTCATCGGCATCTCGTCCCTTAGACTAGGTGACATAGGACAACGCAATCAGCAGCTTGCAATACTTTGGCCAAAGATTTGAAACATATTTCTTATGTCTCGTATTCCTTGACGGCATACTCGTCAATCTGGAATATGTCCTTCACCCCATTCCTATGTTATGTAGAATGTCTTACACTCGACTTTTGTCGGCCTCCCCGTCCCAAGTTATTCAATCAGAATGGATTAATATACGTTATAAGGATGCTTTCGAGAACTAGGGATATGCTTTGACATACCGGGTCAACCCTAGTTAACCCCGTGTGTCAAGGTACCCCAGTCTCCGGGGCAGCCTCATAACATGACGAACAATGCAAAGGGTGTCGCATAAGTCACTCCGCATTGTATCTTCGAGAAGATCCTAATCTTCTCGAAGGAAAAACTCCCGCAATGGACTTGTGCCATCAACCTTTAAATCCACCTCGAAAAGATCTACTTAAATTTAAGGTGTTACTTACGTGGAGTTTAAATTATACCTTAAGACACTCCTTTTTAGGGTAGTCTTTTCCCAACCCCTGGGTTCCTCATCTTAAAATTGCCTTTCTTATTAAGAACCATTCCACAAAGAGAAGTTTAATAAGATTGAGGTCTCAACAAGGAGATCATTGTTTCACAATAATCTTAATCTACGAAATTGGGTAGTAACCCCAAGTCTTCTCATAAGATTGCTAACTTATCCCTTTTGGGTTTATTCCAGATCTTTAAAACTGAAATATATCTTACTTATTAGTGTTAAGATATAGTGATTTTAAAAACATTCAGTACGTTGTCTTGACTTAGATCAAGGTTAGAGAGTAACAGATTACTCTTCCCGTTCAAACTTCTTGAAAGGGTTTATTTCAACTTTAGCTTCTCAAAATCAAGTGATCTAAATTGCAATAGGCTTTCAATGGAACATAACGTAACTATTAAACATTTACAAGTATTTAGTCACATAATCTTTGCAAGGCTTACCTAGAGAATTCCCAAATATCTCCAAGGTATACAATAATATAAATGTACTTTAAAACATTCAAACCGAAGAATTTCAATCCATCAAGATACAGTTGCAACCATATACAAGTAACAATCCCTTTATTTCATTAATTACAAGCTAATCAATTACAACTTATGCATTCAGCATATGAGATACAATACTCAACAACAAGAGAACAACTTCCTTCATATAATACAATTAGAGAAGTCAAATTGAAATTCAACATAAAACCAAATTAAATAATTTGAGCATCATATCAGATCTGCGTGCCTTTACCACTTACGACAACCATCTGCAAAATTGCCAACATAGGTCAGTTTTGTGAACTGAGCATGATAATCACTAAATCTTAAAACAATTGCATTCTACCAATTTCTCTCATTGAACAACCTGTTTAAATGAAATCAGGCTAAATATCTTTCTACAATTTTAACATGACTATAATGCATAACCTCTATTATAGCTGTCAAATAGTCCTAAATATTTTCAGATGACTCAACGTACATATTAGAGACTAAGAAGAACAAAATAATTCCAAAACATCCATCCATCTGTATCTCCAAGACAACAACAATCCAACAATTTATTCCATTCTAAAAAGAATATCCTATCAGTTCGTATTTCAACAAGTATGATTCAAACAAGTCCACAAGGTAGTTTATAATAACCGCAAGCTCACTGACATAATTCCTTTTTAATCATACACTATGTTAATGGTACAGACAAGTATAACCACCTATACAACGCAACACACATTTTATGCCAGTCTCTCCATACCATACCACTGTCTATTCTTGTTTTACCCTTACCGTTGAGATCACATAAGGATACAAGAGAAGAAAACATTCATAGTTTCTAGACAAGGAGAGAATAACTTATTATTCATACAGTTATAGATATCAACATAACTTAACAGCAGAGGAGAAAGAAATAGAGACATTCATATTCCATTCCAATCATGTTCATGACTATACCGTCCTCTCAAGAGTAATGCATTTACACTATACGCATGCGACTAAATCAGCCGAGACCACAAGAAGATACTACAACTTCACCAGAATTCCAATATAAAATTCACCTGTAGATTATTAAGCAATACAAGAGTTCACGCGACAAGCAATAATAAAATAATCTAACCCCAAAATGCTTAACAAATCTTTCCATATTATTCAACAACATGCAAAATATCCAACGCCATCGCTTTCATGTCATGGCAGCTAATAACTTTTATCTCAGTCAAGCTCAAGACTAAATAACACAATAACAGAAGATGTAACCGTGTGCAACCCAGTGACACTCCCACTGAGTCAAAATACTCAGAAACAAACAGCTGAATCTAATCCCTACTAAATACAGCAAGGTCTTAAATCAGAAGCCGAAATCAAAAAATAATAACCACAACAAGATCTTCATAGAAGTCATCATCATATCATTATTTTCAACAAAGTTTCATCCAAGTTGAGATAATACGAATACAACAAGGACTCATACAGAGTTGAGTTTAAAAATTAAACACAGCGTGGACTAGATCAGAAGTCGAGCCATCACGCAAACACGTTAGGGCTTCAACAGGAGTCATGTTCACATGGAGATACTGCAAGGACTCCAACTGAGTCGTATCCAACAAGAACTCATAGCCAGGGTTAGGATTGAAGTTGAATTCATACGAAAACATTCAAGGTCTCCAACTAATTCAACACCAACAGTCTTCACAACTAAACTTCTACAGAAGTCGAAATACAAGATACATATTAAGGACTCCAACAGAGCCAATATCAATAAGTATTCACAACCAAGCTTATACAGGCCGAAACACTAGTTACATATCAAGGACTCCAACAGAGCCAATATCAATAAGTATTCACAACCAAGCTTATACAGAAGCCGAAACACTGGTTACATATCAAGGACTCCAACTGAGTCCATAACAACAGTATTCACGACTGAGCTTATACAGAAGAGAAAAACATAATATATGCTTCAAGGATTCAAAAGGAGTCGAACCCATTTAGTATTCTCAAATAAACTTCTCTTTGAAGTAGAAAGATACTATCTATTTCCTAGAATTCCAACTATATCAATCTCAAAAGTGTTAACAAGCAAGGCTTCAACAAAAGTCAATACGAAACAAGAAAAATTTTATGGACTCCAACAGAGTCGAATTCGTACATTATCCTTGCAAGCATTTCTACGAAATCTAACCGAAATGCAAAACACAGCAAGATAATTCAACCGTACGAAACAAAATGTACACCCAAGGGTTCAACTGAATAATCGAGCTAGCATGAAGATACAACAAACTAATTCATACAATGCTACCATAAAAACCAACTGGACCAAAAATCATCTGAACAGAGTTGTTCTAATGAAATCATTTGAAGGAAAGTAAGATTTTTAAAAGTTAGGGCCTAACATGCCTGGTAATGTCGCTTAAAAATCCGAAGAAGACCTCTGAAAGAGCTCGAGCCTTCTCCTCTTTTTCCACGTTAGATTCAACAACAATAATTTGTTATTTCCATGCCTTATAAAATTTCCTCGACAGAGAAAAGAGCTAGTTATTCTCATAGTTGCCATGCAACACCAAGTAGACTAGTTCGAAGAACCAGTGATCAAACAGAGAGAAAACCGGAGCGTATGGAAAACCAAACAACCAACTAGTTTTCCATTTTGCATGCCTTCTCGAGCAATCCATGCTCGGAAACCGAGTTCCTTAATTGCATTAACTCCAAAATTCCCACTCAATCTCCATTGCCACCAACCGCCATAGTTGGTGATGGAAAAAAACAAACCAAAGACCATTTCCAGATTTGGCGACTCTGCCACGTCAAATTTCATTAGCCGTTTGAAACTTCCACCAAATCCCTTGTCCTTCATACTTATCCATCTCATTTAATGCCATAGAAACTACCACCCATGGCTTGCACCCCTTCATAGGTCCCCCTTCATCCATAGTCATTAGTTAGGTTAGAAACATAGGTTAGATCTTAAGGTGATACTTAGTCTAACCTCCTTAGCGCTAGGTCACTAACCTTAGAAACATTTAGCTTATAGTTTAGGGCTAGGTTAGATTAGCACTAATCCAACCCATAGGTTATAGTTTAGGTTTAGGTTATTAACCTTAATAAATCCAATCTAGGTCTAACAAATAGAATCGTTCAGTATAAGAACCAACAGATATACATTCCCGAAATGGATTCAATCCAGCATTGATAATAAGCTAGCAATATATATATCAGAATTTATTACCTGGCTCAAGGTCTAGACCTTCCTGATATTACGATATCGGGAACCATTCATTTAACAAGATCAGCTGAGTTAACTCTGAATTTCTCATTCCACACATTCGGACCTTGCAACCTTCGTAAGGTCTATAATTTTTGTTTATCCGAATAAACTTAAAACATCTCTTGGATCAATGCCACTGATCCAAGGCTGAGTCATATAGACGGGTAAATCCACAATTCATTCCAAAATCAGATTAAACTCAGGTCTAAAAATGAAAGAAATAAAAGAGTCCAAGCATATCCTAGCTCAGTCAAAGATCTTCAAATGCAAAGAAGATACAATCCATATCAAGCATGACTTCACAATCAAAGGAACACATCCTTTTTACAAAGAAATCATATATCAACACTTGAATGCTCAGGAGGAAGTAATAATAGTTCAAGGTGTTACATGCTTCCCTCCTAAAATATTCATCATCCCGATGATTACATATTTGATTTACCTTCAGGTCAACCAATTTATTAGTTCACAATACAATGTGACTATTTCCAACTTGAATAGTTTCAGAAATCAATGTCACGATACATTTTATTCAAATTTCAATAATGTTTGCCTCAATCTGGCTTTCATATAAACATGAAAAAGATAAGTTCATAAAAAAGTGTTTTGTCAATGATTTCATCCATTGAAAAAGAAAAGGAAAAGCAATTTTTATTTCTTCCAGATTTTCCCAAGTTTCACTTTCTTCGTTAAACTGGTCCCCCTTTGGACCTTACATTCTTTGTATTTCACGATTTCTCAAATGCAATTGGTGAGTTTCCAGCACTCGTGTGGGTTTAACCACGATTATTCTCGGTCTTGGACCTGCAAGGAATTCCAATTTAACACATGTGACAAATCTGAAACGTATTTCTTAAGTAAAGAAATATGGAAAACATCATGCATGCGAGATAAAGCAGGTGGTAATGCTAATCGATAAGCTATAGGATTGATTATTTCGACAATTTCAAAGGTCCCACGAAACGAGGTGACAACTTGGCAGCCTTGCCAAAAGTTATAGAACTCTTTCTGGGTTTAACATGAAGAAAAACCTTCTCACCAAGCTCAAACCTTGATCAACCCGCTTAAGGTCAGCATAGCTCTTTTCCTATCTATCTCTTCCTTTAATCGTTCATGAATCAACTTTACTTGCTGCTCCATTTCGGTGAGGATCTCGGTCCAATTACCACTCTATCCTCAATACTATCCCAACTAACGGGGGTTACGCACTTTCTTCCATAAAGTTCTTCAAATGGTGCCATTTTAAGAGATGAGTGATAAGTGTTGTTGTATGCGAATTCAACTAATGGAAGATACTCTTCCATTTATCTTTGTTGATCCATGAAATACATTCATTATGCAACATGTCTTCCAACACTTGATTTACTCTCTCAGTTTGTCCATCCATTTCCGGATGATATGCAGAACTGAAGTTTAGTTTCGTTCCAAGAGCTGTATTAAGTGTTTGCCAAAATCTTGACGTCATTCTAGGATCCCTGTCAGATATAATCAATTATGGTACACCATGTAACCTGAAAAATTTCATGTACAAATCTTTTGGCCAACACTGGTGAATCATCCTTTAGATTTCCAGCGATGAAATGAGCTACCTTAGTTAGTTTATCTACAACTACCAGGATAACATCATGTTTATTCCTGGACATAGGTAACCCTTGTACAAAGTCCATGCTTATTACTTGCCATTTGTACTGCGGTATGCTATGAGGATATAATAGTCCAGCAGGGTGCATGTGTTACTTGCCTTAACCCATTGCGACATTCCGAAATGAGTCACAAAATCAATGACATCCTTTTTCATACCTTTCCAAAAGTATTGTTGTTTCAGATCAGCAAGCATTTTTGTGATACCCGGGTGTCCAGAGAAAGGTGAATTATGAAATTCAACTAACAACTTCTTTCTCAAATCGTTCAGCATAGGTACTGTATACCTATTTTCATAACGTAAGATTCCTTCATTATCAAAATGAAAGCCCTTATACCTTTCATCATTAGGTTCTGTAGCAAGCTGCTTTTACTTCTTTGAAAGTATATATCAGATTCTGAGGCACTTTTTACCTCATCCTTAAACTGAGTTCTTAATGTTATAAGAGCATAAATGTGCTTCCTACGACTTAGAGCATCTGCTACTCTATTCTCTTTCCCTTTGATGTAGCTAATATCAAAATCATATTGGGATAAAAACTCTAACCACCTTCTCTGTCTGGCATTTAGATTAGGCTGAGTGAAAATATATTTCAGTCCTAAGTGATCAGTTTTCAACTCAAAAGGTTTCCCAAGTAAATAGTGTCTCCAGACTTGAAGCGCATGAACAATGGCAGCAAGCTCCAAATCATGAGGAGCATAATTCAGCTCATGTAACTTAAGTTTTCTACTTTCATATGCTATGACTTGATCATTTTGTAACAAAACACCTCCAAGGCCTTCCCCAGAAGCATCCGTTACAACAGTAAAGCTCCCATTAGGGTCTGGTACAGCTAAAATAGGTGCGGAAGTCAACTGACTTTTCAGACTTTTGAAAGCAGTTTCGCACTTATCATTCCAAATAAATTTCTTATCCTTCTTCTGCAATGAAGTTATCGGTGCAGCCACTTTAGAAAAATCCTTAACAAATTTTCTATAATAACCAGCAAGACCCATGAAGCTTCTTACTTCGTGCACATTCTTTGGTGTAGGCCACTCAGTTATTGCCACTATTTTTGAAGGATCTACAATTTCCTTCTTTACTAATGACATGACCCAAATAGTGAACTTCTGTATCAAAGAAAGAACATTTGGATAACTTACCATACAACTTTCTTTTTCTCAAAATTCCCAAAACTATCTTCAAATGCTCATTGTGCTCTTCAACACTTTTAGAATAAATGAGAATATCGTCCAAGAATACAAGTACAAACTTGTCCAAATATTCTTGAAAGATATTATTCATTAAGTTCATAAAAGCTGCAGGTGCATTAGTTAATCCAAAGGGTAGAACCGTGAATTCATAATGTCCGTACCTTGTTCGGAAAGTTGTTTTATGAATATCTTCTTCTCTAATCCTTAATTGATGATAACCAGATCAAAGATCTATCTTAGAATAAACTCGCTGCCCCACGCATCTGATCAAATAGATCATCGATCCTTGGAAGTGGGTATCTGTTCTTGATTGTTGCTTTGTTCAACATCCGATAATCAATACACAGCCTAAGTGTTCCATCCTTCTTTTTCACAAATATTACTGGTGCTCCCCAAGGTGAAACACTTGGTCTAATCAAACCTTTAGACAAAAGTTCTTGCAATTGAGCCTTAAGCTCGACTAACTCTATAGTAGTCATCCGATAAGGTGCTTTGGAAATAGGTTCCGTTCCTGGTTTGATTTTGATGGTGAAGTCAAATTCCCTCTTGGGTGGTAACCCTAGTAATTCCTCCGGAAAAACATCCCTAAAACTTTGTAGCAGAGGAAATCATTTCATGGAATCACCATCTTCTTCTAAAAATTCAGATATCTTTACTGCATAAAGGGTACATCCTTTGTTTTTAGCCTTTTTAAGCTGCATAGCTGATAGTTTTCTAACTGAAATTTCCCATTTCACCCCTTGAATCTCTGTTGTTTCCAGCCGATCATCTAAACATTTTATATTCTTTTCATAGCAGTCTACTTTTGCTTTATGGTCAGCTAACCAATTGACACCGATGACAATGTCATACGATCCCAAAGGTGTAACATAGAGGTCAACTTCCATGGAAAAGTTAGGTAAGTCAAGGACTGCCCCAAAAAGACACATACTCACTGTATGAACAGAATTATTACCATACTGTATAGTCCAAGATTTATCCATTTTTCTAGCTTTTCTCTTAAGTTTAGAAGCAAGTTTACTAGAAATAAAACATTTAGTAGCTCCTGTATCAAAAAGAATAGTGACAGGTATGCCAAATAACTTACCCGGAACTTCTATAGGTGTCACCTACTTTTTAGCTTGCTTGTGCCTCTTTGCGGCATGTATCTTATGTTGCTGAATACGATCATCCTTCTTCAAAGGGAACTGATTTGTGTAGTGGTATTTGCCACAATTGTAGCAGCCTCCTACAGGTCCCTTTTTAGGCTCAAAATTGCCTCCAGCCTTGTAATTATCACGTTGTCCTCCATAGGGCTTCTGCCCATTGTTATAATTTTTGGCAAAATTATCCCTTACATTTCCAGCAGGCTTATTCGCTACTGTTTTCTTACTATTATCCCCTAGAAACTTACTTCTATTTCCAAACTTTTTCCATGGTCCCTTTTTGGGTGCAAGTGAAGTTGAAGAAGGGTTTGCAATCTTCTTCCGCACTTCCTCTTTATGAGTAGAAATAGCCTTTAATTTATGTTCTTGTCTTATGGCCTTTTCAACAACTCCTTCCATAGTGGTTGGACTGTGAACATCGACCTCTCCCCCTATCACGGGATTCAATCCCATGATGAATTTCCTTATTCTGAACTTCTCGTCAGTTTGATACTGCGGTACATACTTGAGGAGTTTTGTAAATCACTCCCAGTATTCAGTTACCGTTAGCTTCCCTTGAGCTAAGTTCTGGAATTCTGTCATTTTCTGATCATAGAAAAGTTGTGGCAGCCAACATTGCCTAAAATAGCCCTTAAATTGATCCCAAGTAATATTGGTCTCATCAATATTTAGCTCAGCTTTATGGCTATCCCACCACGAAGATGCTTCGTGGGAAAGCTGATAGGCTCCCCAAATAGCTTTGGTTTCCTCTGAGAAGTTTCTTATTGCAAAGTACTTCTCCATTTTGCTGAGCCAGTTCTCAGCTCCATCTCCTAATGTGGTGCCATCATATTTAGGTGGGCTTATCCTTTTTATATCATTAGTGAGTTTTGCTACCAACCTGGCCTTTTTGTTTTCTAGTTGGACAGGTGCATTTCCAGCATTAATATCAACACCCATATCGGGGTTGTCCTCAGGAGGTTGCTGATTGTTATTACCAGCTTCATCATCCTCCTCATTTCCCATCACCTGCTATTCAAGTACAGCCAAACGATCTCTTGTGTCCAATAGGGCAGCAAGGATCTCATCAAGCTTTTGGGTTGTTGCTGCCCCTCCTTCAGGTGGAGCATTATTCACAACGTTCCCCCTTGTTCTAACCATTTTCTGTTACAAGAAAATTCAGGTTTTTATCAGATTATGGACACAATAGGTCCAAGAGCTGCAACCTTCAGCTCTGATACCAAGATGTAACATCCTCATTTTTGTACATTAGAACAAGTAAATTTTTTTTTTTGATAAATGCTTCCTGGTTCTAAATACATAATTTAGAACTCACAAATCAAAACAACCATTCTTATAACAGATAACCATATGCAGCTGTAATGACTCGGAGTACCTCCGATCTATTCATTCCATGACTCGGTAATCTACCGATCTATTCATGAGTATCAAGAGTTGGCGTTTTTAATCTAACACATCACTCTTGCGGTTCTCTTCCCTAATCTGGGATTCAGAATGCTCTATCCAAGGAACCTATCTGAATAATTGTTACCATTATTCATCGGCATCTCATCCCTTAGACTAGGTGACATAGGACAATGCAATCAGCAGCTTGCGATACTTTGGCCAAAGATTTGAAACATATTTCTTATGTCTCGTATTCCTTGACGGCATACTCATCAATCTGGAATACGTCCTTCACCCCATTCCTATGTTATGTAGAATGTCTTACGCTGACTTCTGTCAGCCTCCCCGTCCCAAGTTATTCACTCAGGAATGGATTAATAATATGGCAACGTTATAAGGATGCTCTCGAGAACTAGGGATACGCTGACATACTGGGTCAACCCTAGTTAACCCTGTGTGTCAAGGTACCCCGAGTCTCCAGGGCAGCCTCATAACATGACCATGTCGGTAACCAGTCCCGGAGTAAAAACTTGTTCGAGTTTAAGGAGTAAATCTTGACGATCAATGCAAAGGGTGTCGCCATAAGTCACCTGCATTGTTGTATCTTCGAGAAGATCCTAATCTTCTCGAAGGTACAACCTACCAATGATCGACTTGTGCCATCAACCTTCAAATCCACCTCGAAAAGATCTACTTAACTTTAAGGTGTTACTTACGTGGAGTTTAAATTATACTTTAAGACACTCCTTTTTAGGGTAGTCTTTTCCCAACCCCTGGGTTCCTCATCTTAAAATTTCCTTTCTTATTAAGACCCATTCCACAAAGAGAAGTTTAATAAGATTGAGGTCTCAACAAGGAGATCATTGTTTCACAATAATCTTAATCTACGAAATTGGGTAGTAACCCCAAGTCTTCTCATAAGATTGCTAACTTATCCCTTTTGGGTTTATTCCAGATCTTTAAAACTGAAATATATCTTACTTATTAGTGTTAAGATATAGTGATTTTAAAAACATTCAGTACGTTGTCTTGACTTAGATCAAGGTTAGAGAGTAACAGATTACTCTTCCCGTTCAGCTTCTTGAAAGGGTTTATTTTAACCTTAGCTTCTCAAAAATCAGTGATCTAAATTACAATAGGCTTTAAATGGAACATAGCAGAACTATTAAACATTTACAAGTATTTAGTCACATAATCTTTGCAAGGCTTACCTAGAGAATTCCCAAATATCTCCAAGGTATACAATAATATAAATGTACTTTAAAACATTCGAACCGAAGAAGTTCAATCCATCAAGATACAGTTGCAACCATATACAAGTAACAATCCCTTTATTTCATTCATTACAAGCTAATCAATTACAACTTATGCATTCAGCATATGAGATACAATACTCAACAGCAAGAGAACAACTTCCTTCATATAATACAATTAGAGAAGTCAAATTGAAATTCAACATAAAACCAAATTAAATAATCTGAGCATCATATCAGATCTGCGTGCCTTTACCACTTACGACAACCATCTGCAAAATTGCCAACACGGGTCAGTTCTGTGAACTGAGCATGATAAGCACTAAATCTTAAAACAATTGCATTCTACCAATTGCTCTCATTGAACAACCTGTTTAAATGAAATCAGGCTAAATATCTTTCTACAATTTTAACATGACTATAATGCATAACCTCTATTATAGCTGTCAAATAGTCCTAAATATTTTCAGATGACTCAACGTACATATTAGAGACTAAGAAGAACAAAATAATTCCAAAACATCCATCCATCTGTATCTCCAAGACAACAACAATCCAACAATTTATTCCATTCTAAAAGAATATCCTATCAGTTCGTATTTCAACAAGTATGATTCAAACAAGTCCACAAGGTAGTTTATAATAACCGGCAAGCTCACTGACATAATTCCTTTTTAATCATACACTATGTTAATGGTACAGACAAGTATAACCACCTATACAGCAACACACATTTTATGCCAGTCTCTCCATACCATACCACTGTCTATTCTTGTTTTACCCTTACCGTTGAGATCACATAAGGATACAAGAGAAGAAAACATTCATAGTTTCTAGACAAGGAGAGAATAACTTATTATTCATACAGTTATAGATATCAACATAACTTAACAGCAGAGGAGAAAGAAATAGAGACATTCATATTCCATTCCAATCATGTTCATGACTGTACCGTCCTCTCAAGAGTAATGCATTTACACTATACGCATGCGACTAAATCAGCCAAGACCACAAGAAGATACTACAGCTTCACCAGAATTCCAATATAAAATTCACCTGTAGATTATTAAGCAATACAAGAGTTCACGCGACAAGCAATAATAAAATAATCTAACCCCAAAAGGCTCAACAAATCTTTCCATATTATTCAACAACATGCAAAATATCCAACGCCATCGCCTGTCATGGCACAGCTAGTAACTTTTTATCTCAGTCAAGCTCAAGACTAAATAACACAATAACAGAAGACGTAACCGTGTGCAACCCAGCTGACACTCCCACTGAGTCAAAATACTCAGCAACAAATAGCTGAATCTAATCCCTACTAAATACAGCAAGGTCTTAAATCAGAAGCCGAAATCAAAAAATAATAACCACAACAAGATCTTCATAGAAGTCATCATCATATCATTATTTTCAACAAAGTTTCATCCAAGCCGAGATAATACGAATACAGCAAGGACTCATATAGAGTCGAGTTTAAAAAAAGTAAACACAACGTGGACTAGATCAGAAGTCGAGCCATCACGCAAACACGTCAGGGCTTCAACAGGAGTTGTGTTCACATGGAGATACTGCAAGGACTCCAACTGAGTCGTATCCAACAAGAACTCATAGCCAGGGTTAGGATTGAAGTCAAATTCATACGAAAACATTCAAGGTCTCCAACTAATTCAACACCAACAGTCTTCACAACTAAACTTCTACAAAATTCTAAATACAAGATACATATTAAGGACTCCAACAGAGCCAATATCAATAAGTATTCACAACCAAGCTTATACAGAAGCCGAAACACTAGTTACATATCAAGGACTCCAACTGAGTCAATAACAACAGTATTCACAACCAAGCTTATATACGAAAGCCAAACACTCTTGGTTACATATCAAGGACTCCAACTGAGTCCATAACAACAGTATTCACAACTGAGCTTATACAGAAGAGAAAAACATAATATACGCTTCAAGGATTCAAAAGGAGTCGAACCCATTTAGTATTCTCAAATAAACTTCTACAGAAGTAGAAAGATACTATCTATTTCCTAGAATTCCAACTGTATCAATCTCAACAAGTGTTAACAGCAAGGCTTCAACAAAAGTCGATACCAAACAAGAAAACATTTTATGGACTCCAACAGAGTCAAATTATACATTATCCTTGCAAGAATTTCTACGAAATCTAACCGAAATGCAAAACACAACAAGATAATTCAACCGTATGAAACAAAATGTACACCCAGCAAGGGTTCAACTGAATAATCAAGCCAGCATGAAGATACAACAAACTAATTCATACAATGCTACCATAAAAACCAACTGGACCAAAAATCATCTGAACAGAGTTGTTCTAATGAAATCATTTGAAGGAAAGCAAGATTTTTAAAAGTTAGGGCCTAACATGCCTGGTAATGTCGCTTAAAAATCTGAAGAAGACCTCTGAAAGAGCTCGAGCCTTCTCCTCTTTTTCCACGTTAGATTCAACAACAATAATTTGTTATTTCCATGCCTTATAAACTTTCCTCGACAGAGAAAAGAGCTAGTTATTCTCATAGTTTCCATGCAACACCAAGTAGACTGGTTCGAAGAACCAGTGATCAAACAGAGAGAAAACTGGAGCGTATGGAAAACCAAACAACCAACTAGTTTTCCATTTTGCATGCCTTCCCGAGCAATCCGTGCTCGGGAACCGAGTTCATTAATTGCATTAACTCCAAAATTCCCGCTCAATCTCCATTGCCACCGACCGCCATAGTTGGCGATGGACAAAAACAAACCAAAGACCATTTCCAGATTTGGCGACTCTGCCACGTCGATTTCATTAGCCATTTGAAACTTCCACCAAATCCCTTGTCCTTCATACTTATCCATCTCATTTAATGCCATAGAAACTACCGCCCATGGCTCACACCCCTTCATAGGTCCCTTTCATCCATGATCATTAGTTTGGTTAGAAACATAGGTTAGATCTTAAGGTGATACTTAGTCTAACCTCCTTAGCGCTAGGTCACTAACCTTAGAAACATTTAGCTTATAGTTTAGGGCTAGGTTAGATTAGCACTAATCCAACCCATAGGTTATAGTTTAGGTTTAGGTTATTAACCTTAATAAATCCAGTCTAGGTCTAACAAATAGAATCGTTCAGTATAAGAACCAACAGATACATTCCCGAAATGGATTCAATCCAGCATTGATAATAAGCTAGCAATATATATATCAGAATTTATTACCTGGCTCAAGGTCTAGACCTTCCTGATATTACGATATCGGGAACCAATTCATTTAACAAGATCAGCCTGAGTTAACTCCTGAATTGCTCATTCCACACATTCAGACCTTGCAACCTTCGTAAGGTCTATAATTTTTGTTCATCCAGAATAAACTTAAAACATCTCTTGGATCAATGCCACTGATCCAAGGCTGAGTCATATAGATGGGTAAATCCACAATTCATTCCGAAATCAGATTAAACTCAGGTGCTAAAAATGAAAGAAATAAAAGAGTCCAAGCATATCCTGGCTCAGTCAAAGATCTTCAAATGCAAAGAAGATACAATCCATATCAAGCATGACTTCACAATCAAAGGAACACATCCTTTTACAGAAGAAATCATATATCAACACTTGAATGCTCAGGAGGAAGTAACAATAGTTCAGGGTGTTAATGTCGGGGTGTTAGGAGACTCACAATTGGTAGCAAACCAAGTCTCTGAGGTATATGAAACCAAAGTCGAGCACTTACAACTTTACAAAACAGCTGTATTAGATTTAAGCAAGGAGTTTGACTTCATATCAATTGAAGCAATCCCGAGAACACAATCTTCTTGCCGATTCTATAGCAACCTCGGCATCACGCTTTACTCCAAACAGTAAGTTAGAAGATACCCATTTCATGGTATCCCTTCGTGATGAACCATTGATAAAAACAACGACAAATTCTCTTTTAAACGGAAATGAATCTACTATCCTAGACCACATTGATAGTGATATGGCCACTCTGAATTACTTAAACACCTATGCGGCACTACATCTCTCATATCATATGATAAATTTGTCCTTAATCCCACATTCGTCTTCCTACTTCAGAAATCCTATGATGGATCTTCCCTCGGAAATGGAACCTAGCGTAAACACATAGTAGAAAATAGGGATGATTTGGACTTACCTCCAGCCCCACCTGAGTTTGAAGAAGGTAATGCCTCTTTAATCAAAGAAACAATTGATGTTAACATCGGAACGGAAGATGAACCAAGGATTTTGAAGTTAGGATCCTCGTTAACTCCAGAAGAAGTAGAAATACACACTCGAATCCTCAAGGAACATCAGAAGGATTTTGCATTTAATTATAAGGAAATGACAGGTGTTGCACCCCACATTACGGTGCACAACCTCATCACTAAATCAGATGTAAAACCAATTAAACAAAAATCAAGACCCATGAAACCCAAGGTAGCTCTCATGGTGAAAGAGGAGGTAATGAAACTCCTCCAAGTAGGATTCATCAAACCAGTCGATTACTCTCAATGGGTATCTAATATCGTTCCCGTTCTCAAAAAAAATGGAAAGATACGCATCTGTATAGACTTCCGAGACATTAACAAAGCATGTCCTAAGGACGACTTCCCATTACCATCCATAGATGTCATCATTGATGCAACAGCTAGGTTTGAACTTTTGTCTCTCATGGATGGATTCTCGGGATACAATCAAATCAGAATATCTAAACGAGATCAAGCTAAAACCACATTTATAACTCCTTGGGGAACCTATTGCTACGTTGTTATGCCATTTGGTCTCAAGAACGTTGGTGCTACATACCAGCGAGCTATGACATATATATTTCATGATCTAATTCATAAAATTGTGGAGTCCTACGTAGATGACTTGTTGGCTAAGGCCAAGAAGCGCTGTGACCACCCGGAGGTGCTCCGCGTCATTCTTTCATGTCTAATAGAATACGGAGTCACACTAAATCCAGAGAAATGCATCTTTGGTGTAACAGAGGGAAGCTCCTAGGTTACATCATATCGTCACGAGGAATAGATGTTGACCCAACCAAAATTTGGGCTATCCTTGAAATGGTCCCACCTTTGGATGAATCTAGAATCAGGTCATTTCTTGGAAAGCTTGGTGCAATCCGGAGATTCATCCCGGATTTAAGTTTCGCCATTCATCCAATCAACAATTTACTCAAGAAGGATTATAGCATTGATTGGACTGAAGATTGCAATGCGACTTTTGACGCATGTAGTTAAGCATTTCTTTTTGTCACCACCTACGTTAATGCCACCTAAGCTAGATCACCCGTTAATTTTATATTCACGAGCTACCAATGTCTCGCTAGCTTGTATGCTAGCTCAAGAAGACGATGACAAGAGAGAATGTGTGATTTATTTCATTATCCAAATGTTGCTCGACTATGAAACACATTATACACAAGCAGAACAAGAATGCCTCACCATAGTCTTAGCTACCAAATGCTTAAGGCATTATATGCTAAATCAAGAAACAAGGGTCATGGTAAAAACAGACCATTTACGAACTTTTCTCACACAAGGGTCCTTGTCTAAAAAGGATAGATGTTTTATAACCTTGATGGGGGAATTAAAATTAACATTTGTAAATCAGAAGTCAGTTAAAAGAAAAATCATCATCGGATTGGTTAGCTGATAACCCATTAGACGGAGGCGATCTAGTAGATCTGGACTTCCTAGACGAGTGCGTATACTACATCGAAACCCGACCTTCTATCTCTGAGTGTCCCTGGTACACTGATATCATTAATTATATCATGGACCACATGTATCCAGAAGGAGCTACACCACAACAAAGAAGGCGGTTACGTATTATCGTAGCTAAATACGTCATTATAGAGCAAGTGCTCTACCGAAAAGTGTTCGATGGAATGCTCCTAAGATGTGTCGACACAGAAGAATCCAAGAAGATTCTCCATGAATCTCATAGTGGAATGTGTGGAGGCCACTTCGGTGGCCATGCCATTTGCTCGAAAAATACATCGAATGGGCTATTTCTAGCCCACTCTAGAACACGACGAAGTAGAGTTTGTACGCAAGTGTCATAAGTGCCAAGAGTTCTCCCATGAGATCCACATGCTAGCACAAGCTCTACAACCGATTGCTACTCCATGGCCCTTTTCCACGTGGGGCCTAGATTTGATAGGGAAATTCTCTCCCTCATCTACAGATGGCCATAATTTTATAATCACGGCCACCGAATATTTCATAATCGCCTCTTACTAATTCATTTTGAACCAAATCATTTTGATAAATCATTTACAGTACAGTGTCCCATGAAGTCATTATCTCGAGATAATGGGACTTCTTTTAAGAATGATGAAGTTCATGAATTATGTAATAAATTTAAAATAAGCCATCATACTGACTTCCTTGTATTATTCACAAGCCAACGGATAGGTGAAGCAACAAATAAAACACTAAAAGCCATTCTCCTTAAAGCGGTAAAGGAAAACAAATGAGATTTGCACTTGAAGTTGTATCCGGCCTTACGGGCCCACCGAACCTCAATAAGAACGCCAATGGGAGCAACTCCTTTCTCATTAGTATTCGGGGTAGAAGCAGTTCTCCCACTTGAGGTTGAAATACCCAGTCTCCGTATTTCATTGCAAGGGATTATGGATGAAGATGCTTACAGGGAAGCACATCTCTCCCAATTAGAAAGCCTAGATGAAGCTAGGTTAGATGCTGAACAATGACACAGAGCCTATGCTGACCGGATGTGCCGGTAGTACAACAAGAAAGTCTATGAACGCGACATATATGAAGGTGATCTAGTTCTAAGGCTAGACAGCCGGATCGACAAGAAGACCGGCGAAGGAAGGAAATTCTGGCCTAAATGGCTAGGCCCATACCGAGTCATGAAGGAATATGGAAATGATGCATACCTCTTATGTACGCTGGAAGGTGAGAAATTTGGTGAAACGGTCAATTCCCTACACCTCAAGCGGTTCTACGCGTAAGCAACTAGCACTTCTTATATATATTTACATTGCATCTTCATATAGATTAAGATCATTTTGTCCGCTTGTTTCGTACACAAATTGTGATCAAGGAATCTATTCTCAAAAGCAATTCATTACAAACTCATGATGTTGTTGGCATAAAAACTTTAATCATACTTCTCCATTTTCATGATATCATCAAATTATCTCGGAATCATTTTATCAAATAAAGCTAGACATGACAAAGTCTTAACGGTAACCATACCAAGATCTGCGGGCTTGTTCTCACTTTTGGTTTCTTCTTAGGATAGGTGTCTTGCCTATGGTCTGTTCTAGAAGCTTCATGGTGTCACATCTATCCCATATGTATATCTCTTTGGAAATAAGCACATACTGACATTTTACTCAAGAAAATGAGTCAAACATTGATCAAACAAAAAAATTTAATTTTACACATTTCCTTGCCCCACCAACCTTCGGTGATGAGCTTGCATCTCTTACTAGTGACGTAGGGTTGGGAAAGGATGGAAATGCCCTTACTAACCTATGCTTTGCCCATGGTGATAAACCCATGCTTCTTACTAGTAGCATGGGGCAAAGTGTAGGGGGTCCTCTTGACAAACAAATGCAAAAGGTCATAAGCAAACAATTCAAATCTCGAAGTCTTTGGGTCAAGAACAAGTGAATCAGATGTCCAAAATTCCAAAGGAGCTCAAAATCCTAAAAACCCAGATTTTGTCTACTATGTGGCCATCTAAGGATCTAAGTCTAGATAAACCGCAAAGTAAGTAACATTCTAAACTATGAAGTCACTCGGGTAGAGTAAGCTTGTAGCTTCCCAACTTGGTTCCACCAAAACTTTGTCTATCTTTCATCACTATCATTTCAACACATCTCATAACTTGTGCCCTTTCCAACTCTCGGTGATGAGCCCTCGCGTCTTACTAGTTGCGTGGAGTTGGGGGTAGGGGCAGGTTTATCTGCTCATCATGTTAGTTTATTTTCATCACTTTTCCAAAACAAGTATGAAGTATCCAAAATTGCTTACAGAAACTAAGATTCAAAATCACATTATATCTACATCATCATATATCAGCATCATGAAATACAAAAAAAGAAATTCAAACACTTGCATCATTTGTTCACCATTGCATACATTCTAAAAAGCATATAAACATACATCATAGTATACATGAGGAAACTGGAAATAGAAAGCAAGCTATGAATGCCAAGGATTTGATCCAGAACAAATATACATATATATATAAATGATCAACGTTTATGTACAATGCCATCATGCACTAAGCATGGTCAAAATGCTCAAAGAGCCCGGGATATACAAAAGAATGTATCATACAAAAATATACTAGAGCTAAGTGGCTTCTCAATCCCTACGAGACCCTCTCGAAGGTGCACACCCATGCTTAGGACTCCAGCTACGCGGCGCTCGAGTGCATAGAGGGCTCGGGATCTCGAGGGCGCCAGGTCTCACCATGAGAATGGCTCCTCATCAGGTGCTCGGCCGTCCTATACCCCGCTAACTCTGTGCGGAGAGTCGATACCATCCTGGCCACATGCCAGACTGGGGCAAAGATGTCAGTATGTCTACCGGCTGCTGAAGGCTCCCCAGCGTCCATGGACAGCTCTGTGTGGGTCCTCTCCATGGGGATCATCAGGGTATCAGTGCATACCCTGTGAATCAAATCTCGCCACTCATCGGCGGTCTCTGCAAACAAAGGAGAAAACAAATTAGAAACCAAACAAGAAATTAGAAATACAAGATAGCAACTAAGGAGATCCTAACTAAAAACAAACATTAGAAGGAGAGAGGGTAACTTACTCGGATCACCAGGCCTCCAGGATGGATCTATGGGATCAGCACCTGCCACGGATGCTGCTGATGACTGAGGGGCTGCTCCTATGGCTGGAGCAACATAACGCCCCACAACGGACTCATCCTCCCTGCCACGGCCCTGGGAGAGTGGCTCCTCTGAAACCAGAGTCACCCTCTCTGCACTCTGCTCGGCCCTCTCCGCCTGCATGATATCCTGGGTGTCGTGCCACTCAGGATCACTATCCTTGGTCTCCTCCTCTGTCTCTCCCCTGTAAACTCCTCAGACTCGAGTCTACCTCAATGGGGTCATCGCTGCTATGGGTAGGACCCACGGTAAATCTGAAGCAAGGGTGCCTGAGGCGCACCGGCTCTCCCTCTGGCACGTACTATCCTCCTGGCCGCAATAGGAATGCCAGGAGTAACCACTGTCCAACCCCAGCCTCTAGGCCCCCCTCTGGCCTCTCGGACTGATCTATATACTGGCGCTACTGGGGGAAGCATACCCATGTATGGTAGGCCAAACTGCTTGAGGAACTCGGCCAAAGGGGTGCATCTCCACTTGCCCCACTCTATCAATAAGCTGCCCTGTCGTGGAGTAGGAGATCAAAGTAAGAGCCTCCTCGCCCCATATACCTACCATAGTCTGGTATGGTGTGGCCTCCATGTCGGCAGTAGTCGGGAAGCAACTAGTTGATGAGGTGCTCGGAGCACCGACATGTCTGTCCATCTAGCTGCCCTCACAGCTCCGGGATCTACCACCTCTACACCTCTGCCATAGGGGATGAAGTGCTCATAGACCCAACTCATGACTAGGGTCGGGTGGCTCAAGGACTGCTCCTGTAAACAAACTACCCTGTATAAGTCATGGTAGGTGGTCCTAAGAATGTCTACTCCCCAAGTATATATCTGACCGTGTCCCTCTATCTGTGTAATAATGGGGGACCAACAGTATAATAATGTATCTCCTCCCTTGTCCCCGATCAGTCTCGAGGCAAGGATCCCCATGATGGCTTGGCGAAGTAAGGGGATGGGAAAAGTAGGAATGGATCGAACTCTAACCCCCTTCTTTGACCCCGTGGAGATGACTGCATCTCCCATGTATGTGGCCCACTATGTAATCTGGGCCCGTGAACCTGTTGTCTCTAGGGTGAGTCATCTCCCAATAATCGGGACCCCCAGAATGCGATAGACATCCTCCAATGTAATAGTCCACTCACCGCATGAGACCCCTGGCAATAAGAAGGTATTCTGATCTGCATCCCAGTATGAGAACAAGTCACAAAGGATTGTGACTAGATGGTGTAACATGGGGCACGCGCGAAATGAGTAGTATCCTAGCCCGCTGAAGAGTGTCCTCCTCATCCTGTGAGAGGGCATCTAGTACCCCTGGGATCCAATCACACTCCCTCTCTCTACTCCACCGGATATACTCCTCTCTCACCTGCATACTCCCAAAAACACACAAAACAAAGCAAGTTAGCATCCGAGTAACATTGGAAAAATCATGAAAACACGTAGAAATGCTAGAAAAGCAAAAACATTTTCAAAAAGATGTTCTTTTTACATTCTATGCAAAACTGCTGCCCTGAGCAGGGAGGCGGTTTCAGTAATGTCGCCGCCACTTAAGGGCGGCGGTCATGTAACCACCACCGAACAGGCGGTGGCGGTCGTGTAACCGCCGCCATGGGCGGTGGTGGCAGTCATGGTCCGAAAACCCACGTGGGTTTTAAATTTAAAAGGCCTAAAAAATTCAAAAAAGGACCATTTTACCTAAAAACAAAGCCTACCCAGTAGGCGCCCCCCCTAGATGGACCTTTTAACACTAACATTTTCAAAATTACCCCCCCATGACAAAGATTTTAGCATTTCAAAATTAAGGGGGTAAAAAGGATAAATTGAAGAAAACTAACATGTGATCTCATGTGTCGATGTTCCACATGTGGAGGCATGATCGCTATCTCGTCACAGACGTTTTGACTCTACTCACACAAGAAACCGTCACCGTGGGTCCCAGAGCTCAAAATCAATCAAATCGACTCACGCAAATGAATAGGAAAATGGGCCCACTTTCATATATATAGCACCCTGATTCATTTTAAATGCCTTTTTCACAGGTTTGGAGCGCCGACAGAGGTAAGTTCTTATCCCCGCACAAATGGTACATTCTCATTTCCTGTTATTTTAGCGTTTATTTTCCAAACTATTGTGTCTATCTACACTTGAGTTCTCTTTTCATTTTGCAGGTAGTGGGAATTTTGGACGGCGTCATTTCAACACATGAATGTATTAGGTATAACTTCTAACTTCCCATTTCGGGACTGCCATACTCGGACCCACCGTTTTACGCCTCTTCATGGCTAAAACACTTCTCCGAGGGGGTAATATGTACGTACCCAAAATTGTAAGGTCTTGTCTGCACTGCGAACAACGTGATGGCAGGTGCCCCAATGATGATATAGGTCTCCTCGCAAGGTGTTCGGGATCCGGAAAAGATCTCCAAGTGTTCGTGAGCGTCCCATGCCCCACTTAGCCCCGCGTGCTTTGTTTTCCCCTTTCCTCTATTTTCTTGGCCTTTTTCTCTTAAGTGATGAAACCGCCGCAGTGATCGGCGGTGGTCTCATGACCGCCACCTTAAACAGGGCGGTGGTCTTGTAACCGCTGTCCTCGCTCGGGCGGCGGTCCTTTACGCATTTTCCAGAAAGATATTTTAACATGACTCACATAATTTCAACGTTTTACCAGCTTTCTTTCTCTACCATAAGCTTGCATTTATGATTTTGGTTCCCTGGAATAGTGTTTTGCCATTTTTATAGTTTAAGAGTTCTATTTGGTTTTTACCTTGGGTAAATGCAAATTCTATAAATAGATGGCTTGTGCTCAAGCAAATGGCCCTCAAGTTTTCCTCTCCAGATCTCTCTTTGCAATAGATTTAGTTTTCATTTTGCTTAGAATGCTTAAGTTTCTTTCATTGCATGCTTAGTTAGCATTGTTTTACTATTAGTAAGCCACATATCCATCTTGTGCAAATACTGTTGTTATTTTATCCAATCCATTGGAATAGGATAGTCTGTTTATCAATAGGAAGCCATTAAAGTTGCAGGTTTTTCTCCTCAAACAGGATAGTTTCAGGTTCTGGACATTTCATGTTGCATGACTCACAATAAATCCCGCTAGGAATTACATAAGCCAAGCTCTGTACTCTTGCGCTATCCCTCTCCTACTCGCATTGTATTCAATCTGTATCTTGAGCTACCTACGTCCTAATATCTACTTCTGTTGATGCTAGCATTACACGCTTTTCTGGATCCACGTGAACACGAAGGAACAAGGAGATCACACTGAGGGGACAAGATCACACACACCATCGGATTCGCCATCATGTTATGCGAGAATCTAGGTTCTAGCTTTCAAAGTTCTAGTTAGAATCATATCAAATAGAGTAGTTAATTGCTTTATTTCAGTTAATTCTACTCTCGATATTGCCGAGGAAGCTGTGGGGATTGATAGTTTCTGAGAAACTATGATTCACTCTTCACTTCTGAGGTAGGATCGAGAGTCTTGCAAATAGATTAGATAAGTTATTTCATTGTTTAGAATAGATCTACAAATTACACAGACAAATAGCTATACTTGGTTATCTTGTTTGTTTTTAAATTGTTATCTTAGGTATCGATTTCTAGATGTATTAAATTAGTTGCTAAATTCGTTCGAATATTTTACCGGAAAATACAAAAAAATAGGGGAATCATATATGCTATAGATATATTTCACATAATTAAATTTCATTTTATTGTAGTTCATTTTACATTATTGCTTTTTGCATGACAATTACGAGACCTAGAGAGCCCGGGAATACATATTTGAGCTAATCGTGCCTCACCCTCATCTCATCACATCAATAACTCGATATAGATCAAAATCTTATGATCCAAGTCTTCCAAACAACGGTAAGCTTGCAACAAATCAATTCCCGGTTGAGGCGGACTAAACATAGAAGACGACCAAGCGTGCACACATTTTGGTCAAATCAACCGAATTACAAATTACCTAGGCAACATTCATATGACTGTAGAAGGGCTTGAAGAGAACAAACCTTTGGTTGTGATCCTTTGGTCCCATAGCTAGACGCGTAGGAGACATTCTCACGGACATAGATACCACCTAAGAATTTAGGGTTGCGAGAACACTGTGAGGCACTCAGAGAAGATCGTGCAACTATTAGTTTTGAATATAGAGGTGAAAGCATACGATTACTGGGTGTTAGGGATTAGGAACTAATTCTACGCATGACCATAGCAAGACTACAACAAACAAGAGTCTACGGTTGCGATCCACAAATCCCACAACCCAATGAATCCATAAGTCAAACGGACATAGACATTGGCCTATGCATACTAGTATTCGAGATCTACCCCACTTCCACCTACCATCATCGAACAGTTATCCTTACTAGATATAATAGCTAACAAAGCTAGAGAGTTCTGGACTAGGCCAGAGAATCATCCATAGAGTCAACTATATTCACTATCCACCATATGACCTTATCTGGAGACATACACGAAACTATCCCAGGTCATTTTCGTGTATTCCACAACCCATAGATCGAATCACGCCAGAGCTCGATATTGATTGGAGCCTTCGAGAAGTCATCCTTGCTGATCGATCTATCACACCAGTTTAGGTTAGAATGGCCTTCTTTGCCTTAGATTTGCAAATTCTACTAGTGCGTATTGAAGACATTAGATTACCTAACTAGTTTGTCTGCATCCCATACATATTCCATACCCACCGGCTGTCTTGGTATGACCTTAGGAGGTCGGGTGTGAGGAAGAGTTACTTGTAGATTCCCACACTCACATGTCACTTTTCCGTCGTACAGTTTCCCTTCTAAAAGTGTACATACTAATTTTCCTCCCTAGTAATCCACTTCTTCTTTCTATTTTCTCTAAAGGAATCTTTTCTTTTGTGTATTTAAAAATAATCATTTCTTCATGTTAGCTGCATTTTAGTGAAAGATAATCCCTCTTCCTCTTCATCTTATTGTGTCATCCAATTTCATATTTTCAATTTGGGTTTAAAATTATAGCATTTCATTCTGATTTTTTGCATTAGCTCACATTAAATGTGGGGAACCTATATGCTTGGAGGTCATTACCAATGATGGTTGAAAAGCGAATCATAGAAAATCATTTCTATCCTTTTCTCTTTCTCTGAGTCTTACCAAACCACACAAAAATTCAAATACATACATTCTTAAAGAACATCTTACCTAGAAGAAGCTATAGGTGATCAAACAATCATCATGCGGTGGGCACCCACTCATTTGCTCTATCGAGTCATACTTGAGTGAAGCCCACCCCCACCATAACAAACCTGAAACCTCACCCTTTAGATCTCTTTCTTCATAGGAAGCCTTCCTCACCAAGAAATTATATTATTTTGTTCATAACAGTCAGTCCACACAAATAGCATAAGCTAAACAAATGTAATAGAATAGGCACTCTAGGAACGTTCTTTCTTAGTGTTCTTCTTTATTTACATTTTGAGGTGAGATATTTCGATCATTATTTTTGTCTTTCCTCGCACACTCCCAATCATATTCGGTGTATTATGACTTCTTCTGAGTCTGTCTATACCACATTTACATCATTCTTAGACTTCTGGGTTTGATTCAACACCAGATTTCTAAATCACGACCATTTTTCTCATCACTATTTCAATTTCACAGTAACCATCATTGGTCACCCCTGACCACCATCGGTTAAACCCAACTGACGTCGGTTCTAGGTTCTTTTGTTAACCTACTCAAAAGGACATTCTCACTTCACTTTTTTCCACTTTACAGTCTCTATCACTATCTTTTTTGTTCCCATTGACATTTTACACATCCCCAGATTTGGCATACTTGTCAGATTTTGCCTTCTGCCTCACTGTTTACTCACTACCTATTTTCTACAGTGACCGGCAGGCGGTTACCCTTGACCAAAATTGGTTTTTCCTAACCAACATCGGTTGCTTTGTTTCACATTCCACCCACCATTAGTTACTTCATTAATTTTTTCCTGTTGTTCTCTATACCATTTACAAAGAAGCACTCCACAGTCGATCAATACTAGTTCACATGGTACCGACACAGAGACAAGTGAACACCCTCCTATTCCATGTCAGTTTCAGTCACTCCCACCTAGTCCTTCACCACCCTCTATTTTATCACCATCCATGGATCCTATCCATCCTACTAATATCACTACTGGAGATGAGGAGTTCACACGACTCCTTGACCGAGGAGATGAGGAGTTCACCATGCCGCATTGTAGTTTTACCTCTCCCACTCGTCCACCTGAGACACCTCGGGTCAGTTGATATACGACATGCCCATATCTATCCCTCGACCCTCATACCCACTTTTGCATCGGATCCATCTAGTTCGGTGTTGCCCGCTTCCACTTTATCCCTGTCATTTCACGATTAGGTCCTATACCCGCTATGACTACCACATCTCATTAACTCTATAGCACCCATTACATCCACCATACCCTCGACGACTACCCCAAACATGACCTCATCCGCCCCTAATGTCTCATACATACCTGTAGCTACATTACCACCTCCAGTGTCGGTGACTCCTACCCCATTTCAGAATGTGGTTCTTTCTATTCCACAATCATTAGCCCCTATTGCCACTAGGGTTACCATGACCCTTCCACCCCCATATACATACTACCAACAACCACCTGTTTCATCTATCATTCATTCTAGGTACGTACCCCCTATTTCATTACCTTCTTCTCCACCACCTTACATGGAAGCCCCATATACGGGAATGCCACCCCCATTATATACCCAAAACCAACCTCCTCATGTTATAGGAGGCATCCAATCATCACAACCCACCAATGACCTAATTAAATTGATGATGGACAAGATGCAAACACTAGAGGCATTGGTTTCCGGCTCCCACAACACTCTTACCTATGACAAGATTTGCAACGAGCCTATTCACCCATCCATTCCCATCCGTTCATACCCTGTGCATTGGGAAATGCCAAAATTCAATCATTTCAATAGTAAGGAAGACCCACAACAACATTTGTGCTTGTTCAAACATGGGTGTTATCTGATTACTCATGATGATGCCTTACTTTTGAGAACTTTTCCCATGTCCCTCACTGGACCAACATTAGATTAGTATAGTGGGTTACCCAAACACTCCATATTTTCATTCAATCAGGTAGCCCAAGCTTTTTTGGATCATTTCTCCATCAATATCGCTAAGAAAGTTATGATGACCAATCTATATTCCACACGTTAGTACGAGGATGATTGTATCATAGATTTTTCCACTCGCTTGGGCACAACCTGATCAATCAACTTACCTTTCAATTGCCACAAATTGAACTCATCAAGATCTTCACCTGAGCTTGCGCCAGACATATCTCCTGACCTTTCGGGTTAAACTTTCTGAACATTTGATGAGGCATTCACTATGGCATGAAAGCTATAGATTCGGGCCATCGAAGATAAGAAAATCCAATTACGAAATAAGAATTTGACATTCAAGTCGAATGAAACCTCCTCTTCTTCCAAACCTCCAACTAATTATTCAAAGGCTAAAGGTACTGCTAACGTAGTGGTACTCAAGGCCAACCCAACTCATCCATCCAATCAAGCTACACCCTCATCTAATCTATCACCCATTCAGGCTTTTTGATTTAGACAAGAGCAGTGAAAATATACCCCAATTGGGGAACCTTACTCTTCTATCTTAGAAAATCTTATCAAAGCTGGTGCCATCACTCTTCCACCCATAAAACCACACACTAGTTTTGACCCTACTCGCCCCATGCCCGTATGGTATAAGGAACAAGATTTCTATAACTATCACCGAGTGAAGGGTCATAGTGATGGAAACTACATCACTTTTAAGAATATTGTTGAATAAATGCTCGAGAAAGGTGAGTTGACTATGGATAATCCAACGCCACCCACAACCAAAAATTTCAAATCTTTAAAAACCCATTTCCCAATCATGCCCCTTCATCCAATCAAACCGGTGAGACATCCACTCACAATACCCATACTCGTGAGGTTCATGTAATCTTTAACAAGGTACCTGTCACCTCTCAATTACCTCACATCCCTTCCATAGAGGAAATCTTATCCCTGAAATCCTCCTTCCATGTCTGAACCAATCATCACTATTCCTTCACTAATAGAAGAACACCTTTCATCTCCAACATCACCTACGGAGGAGTCTTCTGCTAACATTGAGACCATCTCACCCCTAGCTTCTCCACTTAGAGAGCCTTTACCTACCATACCTCCTCAACCCATAGAGGAGCACCCATTACCTCCTCCACCTACAGAGGAGCACCTATTATCTTCTCCCCTCACAAGGGAGCACCCATTACCTCTTCCACCCACAGAGGAGCACCTATCCGTTTCTCCACTTATTGAGGAACTCCCATCATCTCTTCCACCCATCATAGACCCGGTGGAGATACCTTTGCCTCTTGGTGAGCATTCTCCATTAGCTACCCAACATCCAACAAACCTACTTTCAGCTCTCTTACCCACGGAAGCTGAAGCTAGCCGATTCCCCATCTCTAAGATGCATTTTACAGGAATTCCCATTAGGTCCTCACCAACTCCACCCACAAACGTGCCATTCTCACGTTTTTCTGATCACTTAGATTATGTGGATAGAGCTTTCTTATGGGGGCACCTCTTACTCCCTATTTCAACACAAATGCAAATATCCCTTGATGACACCTCCACTATAAACCCAAGCACATTTCCACCCATCAAACCACATACCACCACTTCCACATCACAGCCCATTCCATGATACCCATTAACACTCACACCACACCCTTACCCATAACCCAACCTATACCTAAATCCAAACCTATACCCACAACATTTACCTCCACTAAACCTATTACCACTTTAGGGGTCACCCCGACCACCAACCTTACTCATCCACCTATTAAAATGGATTTAGTTACATCCTCCAACGTTAAAACCACACCTATTCCGACACCCAAACCCAAGAAACAAACTCATCAACCTCATACCCCTACCACACCAATCACACCCACACTTGTCCCATCTGCCTTAAGACCTCAGCTACCCAACATGGTCAAGCACCCTTCACCCATCCATAAACCAATAACACAACCACCCATTCCTGCCTCACAAATCTCTAACCTACCCAGGCACACAACATGACTCATACCCATTCCTATAGTCTCTTTACCACCAATACCTCTAGATACCTTCAACCATTGCTTCACTACCCACTACACTTCAGTCATTATCCCTCACACCTCAAGCATGACCCATGTCATCTACCTTCATAGCACCCCTGTTATCCCCATGGGTAACTCACCCTCTTCCTTCATCTGCTTTTCCTTCTAGACCCCATATACCCAAATCACCTTTACGCAAGAACGTACACCCAAAAAAAAAAAAAACCCCACTACCCCACAACAAGGTAGTCAAAACAACCCCACATCCTCCTACCCATCCATCTACTATACCCTACCTAAACGAACCCAACCGACACCTCAAAATACATTGGCGCCTAAATCCATAGCTTGACCCCTTCCTACAATTCCAAAATAATTCCCGATAACCAACCACACCTACAATCAAACCCACATTCACTTCCCATTGTGATCCACTAGTAGAATCCTATGCCAAAATTTTAACCAACCTCCTTGATACTTCGTTATCACATTACCACCACTCCGACCTTACGACCCCCTCAAACCCAAGACAAAGGGGTTTGATGATACCAAAATTTTTGCATACCATCGTGTGCCAGGGCATGATGTGGAGAACTACAAGGCCTTGAAAACCATCCTTATCCAATTGTGTCCACTAGAAACCAACTTTGATGATGACGAACTTCTTGATGAGGATCCCTGCTTTACCTAAACCCATTCCCACAGTACCCACTCAACAACCACAACCTCTACCCTCATAGCTCCCAGAACTACACACAAAGTTTGAAATTAATATGGTTCGCATCAGATAACTTGCCACGCCACCACCCAAATGTCATTTCGCCCCAATGGACTTCACAGGGCTTCTCTCCTTAAGTAGGTTTTTGCCCTTCATATCGTTATACCACTTACCCTACACCTTCTCCATTTGACAAATTCCCTCAAATCAACATGGTACATGTTACTACACATGCACATGCAAAAGGGTAAAGAAAAGGTAGTTGACCCACCAACCAATCCTATACCCAATATACCATCTACCCCATACCTAAAATAACTATCTACGGCCCCACATACCCCATTTCTAATGGTGTCACACATCACACCATGCTCAAAAATTACTCCAATCTCCCCTCAAAATGTCCTTATATGACCTCATCCAAACCTCGAGAATCCCATCGTCAATCCCTCATGGAGGTTCTTCAATCTATCAAGGTTTTACCCAATGACCCTACATCATAGCCTCCATTATCACACCCCATCATGCAGCCTCTCTCACCAAATTACCACTTTCATCCCCACCTCACCTTGTTCACCAAGTGGCCTCCCTCAGCTTCTCAGAGGTAGAGATCGCACCATACCAAAATGATGACCCAAACCTAGCCCTCTTCATCTCTGTCCACATTGATAACATACAGGTGCGTCGTGTGATGATTGATGGAGGCGCTAACATTAACATCATTTCATCCCATGTATTTTCTCAAATATGCATACACATAATTACATGCATAAACATCCAGGTCATGTTGCATTCATTCAACAATGCTATCACCTCCACACTAGGCACTATCATCCTTCACGTCTGCGTGGGCCCCCTGTATTGCTCCAAAATTAGTTTATGTTTTGGAGGGGAATTCAATATAACTTGTTACTTGGTAGACCCTAGATCTGTGTCATGGGTTCCTTCCACTTTGCATCGTTGTGTAAAGTTTGAACACAAAGGACATGCTTATACTATTCCAGCTAACCCATCACCTTTCAAAACATGCAACATGCTTTACCGACCCAATGATGTACTCATACCAGTCAAGCCATCTACTTCCGCAACCAATACCACTTCACCTACACCTACACCCACACCTACTAGTACCACCGCTACTTTTACCGTACATACCTCCCCTACTCCTACCACCGCAATCACCTCCACTACTTGACCCATTATCTTCCCAATCCGTTAACACCACCTCCGCATCGACCTCTGACACATCATCCATACCAGCTACCCACATACCAACCACTGATCCCTTGGAAGGTGTTTTTCAATGCCTCACTCTGGGGAGTACCACCTATATAGTGTCAACACCTTCCTTACTCCACACGAGTATGGAAGCCTTCACCAACACCCTCGTTATGATCACCGTATAGGAGAATGCCTCCTTTATGGTCCTCCTCATCTTCATACTAGTCTCACTTATGGGGGACTTGATACTACCACCTACACACCTGAACCACCATCACAACCACGCCCATTTTCCGTAGACTTCCAATCACTTACCAATCATTGTTTCACCCACACCTTACTTCACTGTTGTGCATGAAAGGGTTTTAGTTTTGGCTTTTACGAGCAAGGTCGCCATACCGTTATTCCATGTACCACCCACAAACATAATGACCATAGTGGTATTGGCTTACCAGAACCTCCTAGCAAACAGGCTTGCATTGAACTCATTGAGGACCCTAGCTTGTCTTCACCTTCATCACCACCCTCACCGATGGAGTCAATGGATCCTGAATCTATCCCTCCTAACTTTTTTTTCATAAACACCATTTCCTTGGGGCCTTTGACTTATCAACATGAAGGCGAGGCCCCTTCCACTCTTCCATTCCTATATCCTGAGATGATCAATGATGACACACCTACCATTAACATCATTCAATGTCAGGATGATGAATCCATACTCACCTACCTTGGTGCAGAAGACTCATATATTCATTGATCGTTACCCTTTGAGATGCAAACCATGTTGAATGAATCAACTATTGAGATCAACATTCATACTCAAGATGACCCACACATCCTAAAGATCGGACAATCTTTAGATGTTGCTAAACAGGAAGCCATCACTTCCTTTCTCCGAGATCATAACCACACTTTCACTTGGTCTTACATAGACATGCCCGGTATTGACCCCACCATAGTGGTCCACAATATCGTAACCATTCCCGATGCCAAACCTATCAAACAAAAGCTGAGGAAAATGCACCCTCACATTGCTCTTCTCATCAAAGAAGAACTTCAACACCTTATTTCCATTTCCTTCATCTTACCCATTGATTATCCTCATTGTATTTCAAACATTGTCCTTGTTACTAAAGCAACAGGGGGACTCCATATTTACATGGACTTCCGGGACCTCAACCTCGCCTTCCCAAAAGATGACTTTCCCTTGTTCGATATTGATCAACTAGTTGACCTTACCACGGGTGACAAGATTCTCTCACTCATAGATGGTTTCTCGAGTTATAACCAAATTTTTCTTGCCCCAGAATATCAGCACAAGACCGCATTCATTACCCCTTGGGGAACCTTTTGCTATCGAGTCATGCCTTTTGGCCTTAAAAATGCTAGCACTACATATCAACGTGTTATGAATTACATCTTTCATGATATCATGCATTACATATTGGAAGATTATGTGGATGATCTCTTAGATAAATATCGATGCCGTTCCGAGCACCTCATTATCCTCGAAACCATCTTTGATCACCTCATTAAATATTGCATCCACATTCAACCTAAAAATTATGTCTTCGCGGTTCTCTCGGAAAACGCTTTGGATTTATTGTTTCCCTCCATGGTATAGAAGTTTACCCCTCTAAATTCAAGGCCATTCTAGAAATGCCTTTGCCCACAAACCTCAAATAACTCCATAGCTGCAAGGTAAATTGCAATCCATTCGCCATTTTATTTCACTTTTATCGGATCGGTGTCAACCATTTCATCATCTGATTAGGAAGAATGTCTCCTTTAAATGGGATGAGGACTGTCACAAAGCTTTTGAGGCCCTAAAACAAAACCTTCTCCAACCACCCATACTCCTTCCACTGAAATATGATCAACCTTTTACCTATACATATCAGCTATCGATCATTCCTTGGGAGCCATGCTCACTCATCGCAATGAACAACATAGGGAGCAGTGGTTTATTACATAAGTCGTAATCTTTTGGACTATGAAACCTGATACAACCACCTAGAAAAGCTTTGCTTAGCCTTAGTTTTTGTTGCCACTAAACTCTGCCATTACCTACTCAACCAAAAAACCTATGTTGTGACCAAAACCAACCCTTTACACTTCATGTACACCAAACCTTATCAAAATCAGCACACCGCATGATGGATTATTCTTTTAGCTAACCTTGACCTTGAATTAATTCACCAAAATTCCATCAAGGGCCAAGCTATAGCCAACCAACTGGCTGACGCACCTATTGTCGGCGACTAACCCACTAAATTTGACTTTCCTGATGAATCCATTACTACCCTTTCCCTTGATGAACCCCCATACCAAATGACATTGTTATTTGACGGTTCTAAGTGTTAGCTTGGGGGTGGATCTGGTGTTATCCTTGTCCCTTTGGATGGAGAACCCATGCCTTCTTCTTTAAATCTAGACTTTGAATGCACCAACAATATTCTTTGAGTACGAAGCACTCGTACTAGGTCTCTAGACTTCATATGCCCTCGATGTCAAATCAATCCACATCTTTGGTGATTCATAATTGGTCATAAACCAAGTCAATGGTATGTACCAATGTTGTAACGAGATACTTCAAAAGTATAATCATCATGTAGACATACTTTTGACCACCTTTGATCCTTACACCCTTCAAACCATCCCACGATCAACCAAAAATTTGCAAACACTATGGCACCTGCTAGCTTCCCAAATACCCACTTCCCCTACCGATTCCAAAATATTTGTCACTATAAAATGCCTCCATTCACCTTATTATTTACCTCACGATGTTTACTTCAGCTTGTAACTGATGACATCCACGACCCAAGTGACCTTTGGTATAAAAATACTCGACTACCTTCCCCTCTCCATCTTGCATCCTAATCTCACCCATAACGGAAAATGCGTGCCTTCCTTAAGAAGGTCTCTTGTTTCATTATCCTAGGGGACTCCTCTATAAGTGCAGATTTGATGGTATTCTCTTAGGATGCCTCACAAGTTAAAAATTCCTTATACCATCAAGGAGGTTCATGATGGCATATGTGGAGGTCACTTTAGTGGCCTTGTTGTTACTAAGTGTATTCTTCGCCTAGGCTATTACTGGCTGACCCTTAACCATGATTTGTTGTGACTATGTCAAACACTGCGAAATGTCAACAAAATTCCAACCTTCATCATACACCCAAATGCCTTATAGGTCACTCGTGACCTTTGGCCCTTCTCTCAATGGGGTTTGGATATTTTTGGTGAGATCAATCCCCATTCTTCACAACACCATCGATGGATCATAAGCTGCTTTCCGAATACTACACAAAATGGGTAGAAGCCATACCACTCATCTCCATGAAAGATGAGAAAATATATGAGTTCATTAACCATCACATCATTTGTCACTTTGATGTCCCTCATTGCCTCATCATTGATAATGGAAAATAATTTAAAAAAAAACACTGCAAAAACTTTGCGACGCCTTTGGCATTCAACTTAGTTTCTCATCACCTTATTACCCACAAACCAATGGCCAAGCCAAATCTGCTAACAAAACCCTCAATAAAATTCTCATGAAAGTGGTTGGCGATCTTTGGGAAGGATTGGCATACACACATTCCTTTTTCCCTATGGGCTTACCTGCACTAGTATTCACATTTCCACTGTAGCTACACCCTTTTCACTAGTCTACGGTACCAAGGTTGTTCTACCTCTTGAATTCCAGATCCCCTCACTTCACATTTCTCTCCATGACATGCTTACTAATGATGAATTTTGTTAGGACCGCTTAGCACAACTAGAGTTATTAGACGAACGTCATCTTAACGCTTTGGATCACCTTCAAGTTTATCAACAACGTATCAAATGTGCTTATGAAAACATGTTCATGAACGAACCTTCCAAGTTGGTGACCTTGTTTTGAAATAAAATCAACACGTAACCAAAGCAGAAAAAAATTAAACGAGGAAAATTCACTCCTAATTGGCTTGGACCATACATCGTAACTCATACCTATGGATCGGGTGCCTATCATTTGTCCTCGCTTGAGGGTAAACCCGAACCTGAGCCCCTTAACGCATTACATCTTTGACCATTCTATTATTGACTAGTTGTCCTAGCTCACCCTGTGTCTCTTTATAGGCTCGTCCCTTGAGTGTTATCCATTCCATCCATCTCCCTAACGATTAAACAAGAATCATGTGATTACCCATCACCCTTTTTCCTTATCTTAATTATGTGCACCACGGCTCTGCACATGGCATGATTCTCATGGATACTTTTCATCTTCTTTTAGATGAGATCCCATGATCGACCACCCTTTCCTTCTCAACAAGATTCGAATGCTTTGTTATAGTCTCGTTCATGACTTAAAAGCCAAAAAAAAACAAAGATGAATCCCTCAAAGGACATCTTCCAAAATAAGGGATTAAATCTTTGAGTCAAACTTCCAAACATAAGATGAATCCCTCTAAAGGACATCTTCCACCTTCCATTTTCGTTATAAGTGACTTCTCCCTTGAAGGACAGCTATAAAAAGCTTGCATGAACTCTCTATATAGTCTTTTAAAAAAATGGACTATTTTCTCAAACATTACACTTTAGAAGCTTCCCCAGTATCGATCAGCTTTGTGAAGACCTCAAGGAGACATATATTCCTCCCGTATAGACTTCTTACATCGATCAGTCTATTTAAAGAGTCAAAAGAAAAGAAAAAAAAAGAAAAAAAGATTTTTCATCATGGACTTGCCTATTGTGATCTTGGCTCTATTGCCTAAGGCATTCTACTTCCCATTTTATGACCTAATTACCTACACCTCTTTACCCGTTGTCTTTTCACTTCATACCTCAAGGGACCTGCTAAACCTACAACATTTGGTGATCATATGACTATTCGTCACTCTTAGAATTATCAATCATGTAATGTCTTTAGGGTCTTACATTCATTAGCCTATCTATATGATGTGTTTCATACATTTTGATCCTTTCCAATCGGGTGGATTTCTTGCCCCCTCTTATCTTTTCTCTTCTTCATTACCTTTTGATCTTCTCATATAGGACTTGGTCCTCGATGCTTACCTTTTTGGGTCATCCTCCCCTTTCACCATAATTGCCCTCACTTGCAACATTTTTACCATCATCTACCCCCACCTATTAAACCCAAACCCACAACATGACCACAAACCTACCAGCTCATTTTCATATTCATCCCTAGCTTATGGGAGAACTACATCGATCTGAGGTCCCTTTTCATCGGGACTATGTAGGTAGCACTTCCAAGGCATGGGGCCTGGAAGGTTAGCTCGGCCACTCTTTACCCTAACCATTTCCCCCACTTTTACCTGATTTCCTGTTCATCTCAAAAACCTCGACATCTAAACCATATACCACATAACTTGTGCCACTTATATTATTTCACATTTTCATACATAACCAACATTTTCCACATTTTACACCATCTCATGCATTTATATTGCCATTTGTTCTCAAAATACTGAAATGAACATCCATGCCTAAACCAACCTAACTCAACCATGCCTATAACCTGACTCAACCATGCCTAACCAACCTGACTCCACCATGCCTATAACCTAACTCAATCCATGCCTAACCAATCAAACTCAACCATGCCTAACCAACTTGACTCAATCCATGCCTAAACTAACCTAACTCCATCATGCCTAACTCACCTAATTTCCATCCATATCAAACCAACAAACCCATATATCATATAATACAAAGTAACAAATCCATATCTCCTCTAACAAAATCCATAAACCAATATCTCATCAACACATTAACACATCACCAAATACCATGAATCTCATCATCTAAATCATGAATCATGCCACCTGATCTCACGGTCCCACCTCTCACTCAATCACTCTCACCTATGTGGCTCACCAACCAATCTCTCTACAGTACTCTTTTGAACTCTTCCTATGACACTCTCTTTTTTCCTTTTCTCCTTTTCACAATGCACAAATGAATTTTCAAATGTGGGTTTTCTACTTTTTATAACCTACCTGACATGACCGATGTCGGTTAACCCTTGTGATTGTTGATCTCATTGCCTAGACTACCACCATCGGTTCATATCCACCGTCATCGACTCATTAAGACCTTTCGGTTACCATTCCTACTCATTGCCCTCGCATTTACCTCATTTTCCTTACCTCCCCTTTCTTTTTCCTTCCATAAACCTACCTGGACCAATTTACCTTCGCTTCTAGCCCTCCACCTTCTTCAACCTCACCGCATCCACTATCGATGCCTCCTGATTTTACCCCTACCTCGGCCTTACCCATGATGTGACCTAGATATTTGAACCTAGACCATTGCTAGTGACCTTTTGACCTCATGTGTTCACTATATACCTTGCAAAGCACTTTATTACCTATGTTGATTGACCTAATGACCTTACCTAGCCTATTACTATGACCGTTTATCTTGACCCTACCTTTGGTGTACTGGAACATACCTAAAGATTCCTGCACCTAACCTATGTTGTGTTCCCTGACCTTATCCTATACCTTGGATACCGGTTTCACTTCACCCTTGTTTGAATAAACCTATCGACCTTAGATGATGTAGAGTTTTCCTGCTCTTCAACCCGGTAGCGTGCTGCAATTTATACATGTGCATGTGTTTAACTGTTGCTACCTTTGACCCTGACCCATTACCTAGCTTACCCGAGTAGACCTTTCTCCCTCTCCCCTGCACCCACTCGCCTTTTCCCCACATTTACCTTTTATCAAACCACTCATTACTTTAGCTTGCTACCTCGTCAATTCCTAGTTTGAGGGGGATCACCTTCACCCTCACATGGGGCAACCACATCTTATTTTTGTTAGCATCACTTACTAATACAAGATACGCAACAAAAAGGGGAAAAATGTAGACACTAAAATTAGGTCACACTCCCCTTTGGTCCCTCGACAAATAAGAACCCTTCATCACATTCACCTAGCCATCCCCCTTCACCCCATTAATATTAATTTAATTAATAAAATTAAATTAATTCATTATCCTCACCACATTTATTATTTAAATATATTAATGTAAATAATATCCACACATATACCTTACATGGGTACCTCATCAAGTTAACTCAATCTAAGACCTTTTCTTAGCAAGTTACCATAACTAACTAAGACTTACCCAAACCCACGAATATCAATGCCTACACTCCCTCCAACCACATTCCCGCATGTTCACAAAAAAATCCTAGTCTAATCCGTCGGATGATGACACAAGATCTCGAGGAAATCAAGAAGATCTCCTAAGTTTAGTAAACCTAGAAAATCCTACCTTGACCGATGCCGGTTACCCCTAATCGTCACCGGTTAAGCTGGACCGTCGTCGGTTACCCCTTTTAACCCCAAAACAACCTTATTCTCAAGGTTGGAAGTTGGGAGAAAGTTGGAAAACATTGGGATAAATTTGATGAGAAAGAAAACATCTTCGAGAGCCAATTCCGGAAAGAAAAGACATCCAAGGAAGGAAATTGAGGATCTTCTCCTACACAGCCTTCCCCGCCATATTCTAAACTATCCAAGTAAAGAGGAGTGTGCATGCAGCCCATACGGATGCTTCTCCTAGGTTGGTCATCACTTGCAACCTTCAAACCCATCATCAACACCTCCATCCTTCACACATAGACTTTCAGGAATGAAATCCAAGTAAGTACAACATCATACTTTCCTAGTTATTTCATTCTATCATTATTTTATCATCCGTTGTTTATATTGCTCCCTTATTGACCATATCCGACATTTTGTACCTCTATATACCCTCAAAACCTCATAAAAACCTATTCCAGGTCACCCAATACCTCATCACGACCAACCAAACCCTTTGTGTAATCACAAAGGAGACCAAAACCCTATTCTCGTGATGTTTCTAGATTCTACAAGATGGCTAGGCACCGATTATACCTAATCGTGGTGGTCACCCCCGACCGATGCGGTCTCTGTGTTTTCCTACACATTCTTAATAAGAGACATATCCACCCAATTTTACCTCACTCTCACTTGTGACCTACCCGAGACCTTTATCGGACTCTGCGGAACCCAAGACCAACCCTTTGACCCGTGGATTTTATTCTAGCTTAGCATGTTAGATTAGATCTATTTTCTTATTGTATTTTTAAGTGAGATACCTAAATCATTTCAAAATAAAAATAGGGTTTACCTTTTTTCAACATTAATTTGTTTAAAACAAGGATGGGTGACAGACCATCTAGGAATTACCATACTTCCCAAATCTAGCTCACGCTAGGCAATTCACTTTGCCCATATTGTTTAACTCTTTCTAGTGGTTTTGATTTAATTATAGGTAGTTCCTCCTAGTCAAAAGGAATCTCTCACGGTTAGTCATGTGGATTCAAAATCATACGCGTGCACAAACCCATCAACTAACATTTGAATAGGTATTCCTCCTACGCCTATTACCCTATCTGTTTAAGTCAATGATTCAAAGAAACAATCGAGAAAAGGTGAAACATTATCTTCATGTTAGAAGCCTTCTTTTCTTTCCATCGAAAGGTATAATTCATGTTGTTTTTTTAGTATGATCATAGTGATAGAAATTCTTTGAGAAATTCCCAACTTCAGGACATATATAACTTATGACATGATTTTTCCTCTATCTAAATGTGAATTATCATTCCAACATTGACTTGAAGGTTCTTCTAAACAATACCTAGCAATATGTCCTCTTTCTTGACAATTAAAACATATCCTATTCCTTTCGAGACTTAGGTTTGCAATCCCTCCATGGATTTTCTTTTTTACCATAGGAAATTTGTATTCTCTAGCCTTATGATCAAAACCATAACATGAAAAACAATATCTATTAAATTTTCTCTCATACCTAGATTCATTTGGTTCTCTACTTATACTTTTGGGCTACTTGACTCCTCCAATTTACTTGGAAATTATTGATGTAGATTCATTGTTTGTTTGCATGTTGGGACAAGCCTTTTCATCCACTTTGGTCTATAAACATATTTGACAACATACATGGCTTGATTCATCCTTCAAATCCCTTTTCCTTGCTTAAACTATTTTCTCTATGAGAGTATTCAAATCAACTTTTAATTTCTCACATTATTTATTCTTGTCCTTGATGGATGTTTGACATGACTCATGATCTATTACACCAGGTATCTGTCTTTGTTTGATTTAGAAATTATTGAGTTGATTATCTAATTCAATCTTCGGGATCTTTACTTTCTTTTCATGTTCTACAAAGTCTTTTTCTTTTTCTTTTAGAGCGATTGAAACATTTTCAACAAATGAATCCATCTCATTCAATTTTTTGTCATGGTGAGATTCCATGTGCTTGATCTCATTCTTCAAACCTTCTATCAGAGTTTGAGAAATCTCATATTTTCTCTTCATGATTGATTTTTCTAGAGTACCCATGCTTATGTCTTCACGATCACCTCCAAGCTATTACGAGTTACACAAGATAACCATTCTCTAATACCACTTGTTAATAATTTTAGGCACTGAGAGGGGGGGGGTGAATCAGTGCTGATAACATCGAGTGTTGATAACACTTTTTAATTAATTTCCACTTTTAAATCTTCTACTATTAAACTATCTTGATTTTCATAAGCATGCATCATTAACAATGAAAGATAAAGAGATTAATATACACATATACACATGAGGAGACCATAATTAGTGTGGGAAACCCTTTTGGGACAAAAAAATCCACATAAACTATGACTAACTTGGAAAACTATCCTTAAAAATTACAAATATTTCCCGATTAAGACACAACTCAATATGGAGCTATAACTCCAATAATTTAACTAGGTCACTACCCAGTCTTTGACAAGCTACCACCTTCACCAGAAGCTCTGACTCCCAAATTTATTCTAGCAACAATTGTGACCTTTAATAAGACACTACTTACATGGAGTCTGCAACCCCCTATAATTTAATCAACCACTAAATATTAAGTATGCCACTACTTACAAGGAGGTTATAACCCCCTATGATCTAAGAAACAACTTAGATGGATATTATACAAAAAAAATTATATTCTAGATTCTATGTTGCATATACAACTTATTATGATCACTCTTCTTTTGCACTCATGACTCACTCTTAAAATTCAGATTTATAGTATTCTTCTTACCTCTTTCTGGTTTCTCCCCTCACACATTCATTGACTGGTTTTCTAATTAATGGTTTTTTCACTTATGCACACACATAACTCTCTTCTCTTTCAACACATTGATGGCTTTGCTGTTTCCTCTCCTTTTCTGCAACAAACCTCTACTCAACTACACTTTTCTCCTTTTCTTGATTATATTTGTTTCGTATGATTTTGGAAAATTCTGAGCTCTGAAAAGATAAGATTGATTCATAACCTATATATGGATCTCATACACTCATCTAATTTCCTTGGCTCATTACTCTCTTTGCAATAACTCTCAATCTAACTCCTCCCTTTCTCTCCTTTTCTTTAACAGATTTGTTTCTCCACGCTCTATAAAAATTTACAAGATCCTATTCTCTTAATAGATATTCATTTGATACTCTAAGCTAATATCTTTTTCCTCTTATTTGATTAGAAGATATTCATTAAGAATGAAATCTCATCTCTCCTTCATCAGGATCAGATATTCAATAACGATGCTATGAAATTTCTTTCTTTGGAAAAACACTTGGCTCTACTACCCTCTTTCTCTTTTCTCTATTTCATCATCAAGCAATTTTGTTTGGAATTTATATTTTTATAAACAATCAAATATTGCCATCTCTATCCCTTTGTGTGCCATGCACTCCATCTCCTTTGTATGCTTTGGAAAAATCAAAGGGGCATTGTAATTTTGTCTACTAAAATAGTTCCACCTGTAATTTAGTTATTAGTTCCATATTTCACACCAAATTCCAATTTTTCTCATCCCAATGCATAGAGAATTAGATTACCTTTCCAACAAGTCCAAAAATCTATATTTGGACACATGTAACTCAAGATATTGCCATACGAGATATTGGGATCTCGTGAGGAACAACATTACTAGCCACATTAATATTTGCACCTTATACTATATAAAAATTCGTTACATTATTTCATTGATTTTGATGCGACCTAGAGTTTACCAAGAAAATCCCATGCTCATTGGCACATCACTCACCTAGGCGAGTACTCACCCAAGCACACAAAGGTACCGGCCCCTCTTTAGGGTTGTTATTATAGGATGTTAGCATGATGAAGACTTAAAGCATTCAGATCCATGACTAATATATCATTCTACAGTGCATGTTCAGATCTAGATCTAGAGAATAACAGACTTAAATGATAACCATGATGAAATCAAGCATGCAAGAACCAATTATACTCAGGATTTGATACTCTATTTTAGCCAATATACTCCATTGCATTAAAAATGATAAATACACATAAGCTTATTACAATAGATAATACCATAGTTTATGCGCGCATCAGATTTGGCAGCATAACCTCACAATAACTCAGTTCTTACATACTATCTCTCTACTACATAGTTCACTACATATTTATAAGGGTGGGGAATTTCCCTTCACTACTTATCGAATCCCAAAATAGGTCACATGTTATTATTAGTCACGTGCCATTACAATAATAGCCACACATGCAAGTGTGCTAACAATAGACTTCTTCTAGTTAACTATCACTAGTAAATCTATTTTCATCCTATACCCATATAAAGTGCTTCGTAGATGATCCTCCAAAAATAGCCAATGTGTGTTGCATAATTTTTAACCAATTTTTGTGTTCGGCATGCTTTCTCCAAAAATAGCTCATCGTCGTGAAAATGGCTAAGTCATGAATCTGTCTCTATCCTTAGCATATGATTCCTTCCTGATCCTCTCACCCTTTTGAATGTACTCTTCTCTTCTGCATGAACCTTTTGTATATTTTCTACTAAGTGCCATATTTTGACTGACCAACATTACCCCACACTAATTACATTTCCACCTCGAAATGGTTGTCTCCAAAATACATCAAAGAATATGAATAGAAGAATAAAAAGAATATTTATGAATAAAAGAATGAATTTACCTATGACATCTTCTACTTCAACTGGAAGAATCAATTCTAGATATTATTCTTTTATTTCTACCTCTAAATTCTTCCAATCATTGAGCATGACCTCTACCTTTTCTGGGATATCTACTATAATTGACTCTAGCTCATCTTTTGCAATTTCTCCTTTCTCATTCTACAAGACCAAAACAATGTTGGACATTGTAGTCATTATTCCTTCTAATAATTCCATATTTTGTGTGATGAGTTTCCCAAGCTCATATAGCCTTTCCTTATGTGGTTCTTGTGTTGTTGTAAGGGCCTCACGCTTTTTCTTGAAAAGGGATAATCAATTTTCTCAGCCCAAGGTCTCATCCTTCAGGGATTTTAGGACTTCATTGTCCTCTATAATGGTCTAAGTTCTTATAATGGCTTCTAAGGCTATACAAATATTCAGTTCTAAGAATATTAGGTAAGTCTTAGTTAGTTATGGGAACTTGCTAAGAATAGGTCTTAGGTTGAGTTAGGTTGGTGAGGTGTTTAAGTGAACTATATGTGTAGATATTATTTTAAATAATAAATATAGTGAGAATAATGCATTAATTAAATTAAATTAATTAAATTAATATTAATGGGATGATGGGGGTCATGTATGCAGGGTAAATGTAATAAAGGGTGCTTATATGTCAAAGGACAAAAGGGGAGTGTGACCTAATTTTAGTGTCTACATTTTTCCCCTTTTTGTTGCATAGCTTGTATTGGTAAGAAATGCTAACAAAAATAAGATGTGGTTGCCCCATGTGAGGGTGAAGGTGATCCCCCTCAAACCAAGAACTGACGAGGCAACAAGCTGAAGTGGTGAGTGGTTTGATAAAAGGTAAATGTGAAGAAAAGGCAAGTGGGTATAGGGAAAAAGGAGTGAAAGGTCTACTCGGGAAATCTAGGTAATGGGTTAGGGTCAAAGGTAGCAACAGTCAAATGCACGCACACGTATAAATTGTAGCATGCTACCGGGTTGAAGAGTAGGAAAACTCTACATCATCTAAGGTCAATAGGTTTATCCAAATAAGGTTGAAGTGAATCCGGTATCCAGGGTATAGGATAAGGTTAGGAAGCACAATGTAGGTTAGGTGCAGGAACATTTAGGTATGTTCCAGTACACCAAAGGTAGGGTCAGGATAAACAAATCATGGAAATAGGCTAGGTAAGTTCAATCTGGTCAATCAACACAGTAACAATCTTGCAAGGTATAGCAAACATATGAGGTCAAAGGTCACTAGCAATAATGGTCTAGCTCCAAATATCGAGATCACGCACGCAGGTAAGGCTGAGGTAAGAATAAAATAATGAGTCCCAAAAGGAGGAAAATGGAGGTACTAAATGATGAGGTCGGAAAGGTAAGGTAATGGGTTGGGTAAAGGTATTGGGCAAAGAGTAAGGTAGAGGTGGGGTAAAATGGAAAAGTAAGGGCAATGTGTAGGTAAGGGTGGCCGATGGCGGTCATGGATAACCGACGTCGGTATAGGATAACTGGTGATAGTTAGGTAGGGCACGAGATTGATGCCGGTCAAGGGTAACTAACGTTGGTTAGGTCGGGTTTGGTATAAAAACAAAAAAATCCACATTTTTATTATTCATTTGTGAATTGCGAAGTGAAGAAAGGAAAAAAAAGAGAGAAAAGTGAGAAAAGCATCCGGAGGAAATGGGACAGTGAGCTAGCAGTGTGATTGGATGGTGGTTGGGTTGGTGAGTAGCGGGTCCACGAGATCGTAGCAAGGGATTTGAGTGGTCGGAGGGTGTGGGTAGATATTTGGTGATGGCAGAGGTGGGAGAGGGATCGAGTGGACCACCAAAGACAACAGACGGACATGCCACCGAGATGGCAGCAATGCGATGAGGTAAGAACCCAACTCTTTAATGCTAATTAGATAGAGTAGATGGTGTAATATATGGTTTGAGTAGAGTTTTGTGGGTGTTGTTATTTGTTGGGCAAAAAAAGTTAAATCGGTATGGGGGAAAAATGGGAAAAAAAGAGGTGGGGATGGATAGGAAATTGGATAGGTGAGGTGGGGAGGGGTTGTGGGGTAATGTAGGTCAGTGTAGGTGGGGTAAAAGGGATAGGTGGGAGGGTTTGAGAAAAGGGGGTTTGGGAAGTCATGGATTTTTCCATGACGATGACCGTGTCGGTCAGTAGAAGCGAGATCGGTCACCTAACAGGTGACCGATTCTGTTACGTGGAGCCATGGTTGGTTATGTCAAACTGATATCGGTCACCAAATAGGTGACCAATGCCGGTTTAAGGGTGACCGTTTTCGTTAGGTTGAATCCAACACCATCGATTTTAGGCTCAAGGGTCAAAAAAATGATGTAAGTTAGGTGGTTGAGATGGGTAAGGTAAAAATAGGGTGGTAGGTAATGATAAGTGAGGAATAAGGTCATGGTAAAGGTAGATTAATGTTGTGCTTTGGATTAGATGCAGGGTCGATTGCATAGCTACACATGTGAGATAGGGTTCCACCGCTCGGGTGACATAACGTGGCCTAGCGACTCCTTTGGAGTTGTAGCACGTGGAGGCAATGGGCTTGAGTGGTATTCAGCACTACCGACATGCTGTTCGATAGCCTAGTTTGATGGTCACGCTCATCGATAGATGGGACTCCGTGACCAATACGTTCCACCTTCCGACGGTGAGATGACTATCACCCTGAGGACGTGTTATGGATTTTGAGGTTACCCATATTAGGGGCCCAGGTGTATTATATCTCCTTCGAGGCCTCACAAGAGCTGATCGAGATTGTATTTGGCGAGGGGGTGGGTGGAGTTGAGTTTTCATAGTGCAGCTTTGAGCTATGGTGATATGTACCTAACCCATTCGGGTGAGACAAGGTTAGTAGTTTTATTGATGGAGGTAGTGTGCTACTATGCACTGCCCGATGCAGAGGGTGGACACTTTCCCTTATCACTAATGGGGGTGTTCCATGATATGATGGTACATGAGACACGCTTTGCCTAGGCACCAACATTCTTGGTGCAGCTTTATAGGGAGCTATGGGCATATGGGCGGCTGCACAGGTTTAGCCTGTGATGTACATTTATATTGAACTACTTGGACTACGAGCATATAGTCTATGTTCGAATGATAGGGATGCCCTGAGAAGATGCATTCCCATCGAGATGTGTGTGGTTGGGATATAGGAGATGGGTGTTGGTTGCAGGAGAGCAGAGGTCAAGATAGGCCAACATATGATGTGGCCCATTTTTGGTAGTTGTTGGAGGGGTTGTCTAGAGTGGACATTATTTGGAGGCCATATGTGGGCTTCCCCTCATATAGGTATATGCATGAGGAGCTAGCTGAGCTCCAACTAGAGAGGTGGATATAGGGTCGCCGCACCGGGGAGGATGAGATGATCCCGGTTGACAGGGTCCGACAATAGTTTGGGCTTATACAGGATATTCCTCCACCCTTCCCATAGTAACAGAGATGATGTGGAGAGGCCTCTCCCTCTACCATAGCCTACAGTGCCGACAAGAGAGGAGGAGTAGCCAGTGGATGGGTGGATTGATGATGCCGCATGCACGTATAGGTACATGCAATGGTGGGTGGATCGGTTATGAGGCATAACACCCAGACTCGGGCGGTCGACTTAGCTACTATGCCATGACAAGTGTAGAGACGCCCTACGGTGGGTAGGTAGTGATGTTGATCACATAGATAGGTATTCTATAGACACAACTAGAGGGATCAAAGGTAGAGGTTGTAGAGAGCTATGGGTATAGGTGGCCAGTCTGCAGGCCCAGATGGTGGAGGGAGAGGGTGGAGGAGATGGAGACAGAGATGGTCGGTGACAGACCTTATAGGCTCAGTGGCAGCGTTACGAGGCTCATTCACCTAGAACCCGCATAGATTAGGGTCTTACAGGCCCAGATATAGGCATAGGGATAGGGGCACCACCACAGGCACAGGGAGGGGCACCACCACAGGCACAGGGAGCTGGTCCTAGTTCACAGGCTGGTGCAAGGCAGATACAGGGGCCGAGACCTATGGGACCACCATAGACCATGCCTATATCTAGGCTATGGGATGCCCTAGGTGAGGCGTGATACTATCAAGACCATCTCATGGTAGTTGAGATAGACTTCCTCTCTTACAGAGAGTATAGGGCACAACAGGCATCCAATGAGAGGATGAGATCCCACACACATAGTGTGGAGAGCACAGGAGGTCAAAGCAAGCTCTAAGGCCTGATCAGGGAGAGGCCACTAGCGCACGGTGACCAGAGTGAGGTGATGTGCCAACAGGGGCATAGGAGGCCGAGGGTGTAGGTGACACAGAGATGGAGGACATCTAGCGAGATGTCTGATATGCAACCTCCCTATTTTTGATGTATACTAGTGTTTATTGGTGATATATATTATGGCCTGCATGCCATAGATGGTGAGGATGTACGAGTGCTTTTTGTATATTTTGAGCATGTACTAACTTGCGTGCAAAGTTATTTTATATTGATTCATTATTTTTTTGTATATACGAGACCAACCTACATGTCGATGACATTTTGTATTGTATATCAGCCTGTGTATTGACATTTTTGAGATGATGGCCATGATGAGAAAGGCATGTATTTTGAGACACACATTTATTGATTTATACGATGAGATTCATGGTATTTGGTGATGTGTTAATATGTTTATGAGATATTGGATGTATGGCTTGTATTAGATGAGATATGGATTTGTTGTTTTGATTATGGAAATTAGGTGAGTTAGGCGTGATGGAGTTAGGTTGGTTTAGGCATGGATTGAGTTAGGTTTGGTTAGGCATGGATCGAGTCAGGTTTGGTTAGGCATGGATCAAGTTAGGTTATAGGCATGGTCGAGTTAGGTTGGTTTAGGCATGGATGAGTCGGAGTTAGTTAGGCATGATTGATTTATGTTTGGTTTAGGCATGGATGAGTCAAGTTAGTTAGGCATGATTGAGTTATGTTTTTAGGCATGGTTGTGTTGATAGTAGGTGAAGTAGTGATTCATTATTTTTTTGTAATGAATGATACTATGGGTCATATGTGAGATGTGTTATAATCTATGCATAGTGATGATAGAGAAATGGTAGGTGTAATAAATGTATGCTATGGTAAAGAACTTGTTATATATGTGGCTTAATTTCTAATTTTGTTAGAAAAGGGGAACTAAGTGAAATGTGGGGAAAATCGTGAGTTAGGTATGGTTGATGAATTTTTTAGGGTAGAGAAAATGGCCGAGCTAACCTCAAAGGGCCCCATGCCTTCAGAGTGTTGCCTACATAGTCCTGGTGAAAAGGGACTGCTTCGCATAGAAATGCTTCTTTTCCCGGAATAGAGTTGCTTCTATCCTTTCATTACTTTGGGAAACAGAGATAAGGGTTAGGGCTAGGAGGAATACCTATTGAATGTCGAGAGGTGTGCGTGTACCATAGAGAGAGAGATCAGATCGATTGCAAAGAAATCCTTTATCAGGAAGGACTACTGCGCAAATAAGAATACAAGACCACCATATTCTAATTAAACAATAAATGAGGGAAATGCCTTGGGCCCAGGAAATATTAGACTTCCTTTCAAAGGTGGTCAGTTCCCCTGCTAATATGAATTAACACAAATCCTAACAAAGAGGCTATTACAAAATTACAATTTAATTACCTTGTTAGAACAATAGAGAAAAGGCTGGTCTTTGTTTTGAATCACAGTGACCGATGCCGGTCACTATCACCGGTACCGGTTTCTGATAACCGATATCGGTAGGGGTAGTGATTTAGAGGCTTTGGTGAAGGTTGGCTATAAGATGACTATGGTGTTTATTAGGCTGGTAAATGATTGGAGATAGGTAATGGGGGTGATGGAGAAGACTCAGAGAATATGTGGGGTTGTTCTTGGGGCAATGTCAGGGTAGAGGAATGACAGTTAGATGTAGGGTGTTACCGGGTAGTAGATCTGGAAGTAGACTTGTAATTACTGTGATTCAGAAATCCAAGAAATGCTTATTAAAAGAACGTACAAAATACTACTTACTAGTTCCTGATGAAGATACAGGTCCAAGGACTGTTATGACGAAGACAGGGTTCAGGTAGGATGATCTGACAATTCAAGATGAGCTATCTTCTCTCCCAATGCTTGGATGAGTGTCACTGGGCTCTGGTTACTCAGTTGCAGTCTTGGGCTTGATGTCCTTCTCTGCAAACTCCTCTCTTTCCTTCACTTGTCTCTGCTCGGCCAAGTGAATTCCGGATTCTTCCAATGACTTCTGATTCGGATCAATGAAAATCCAACCTCTTGTTTTTGGTTGGGGGAGGTCATTTATAGGGAACCGATGGTGGTTACGTAACCGGCGGTCGAGTAGGAACCGATGTCGGTTAAGTCAAAGTGGGCTATTTTTAGTAAAATAGCCAACTTTCCCTCCTTTTCTCCCGAGGGATTAGTTGTGGGCTTGGTCAAGTCATTATGAGGTTGGTTTTGGGTGGGGTGAGGAGTAATTAGTCATGGGTGTGGATGTAGACCAAGTTATAGGTCTTAATTAGGTTAGTTTAGGGTTAGGACTAGGTCATGATGAGGTGGCAAATGAGGTGGCAGGTTTGGAGATGTGGATTTATTAATTATAAGGTAATTAATAAATAATTGTGTAAGGTTTAGGTGATGAGGTTAGGTTGTGAAATGAGATGCGACGGGCAGGGGGTCGTAAGACACAAATTTGGTGTCTACATTAGCCCCTTTTGTCGTGTAGCTTGTCTTGTAAAGGCTCATGACCGACAATAGTAAGAAGTGGTTACTCTGTTAAGGGTATAGGTAATCCTCTCAAATCTATCACGATTGAGGTAGCGTGAAATCAAGGATAGGGTTGATAAAGGGTAAATGGTGTTGAGATGATGGTAAGATGGTGGGGTAAGTTCAGGGAGCGTAGACACACGTCAAAATGTAGTAGTGCGACCAAGATACATGATTTGAAGAGAAAACAAGCAATTCATAGGTAAAGGTAGATAGTTTATCCAAACAAGGTTGATATAATCCTGGTATCCAAGGCATAGGAAGTAGCTCCAGGGGATATAACGGGTAAGGTACAGGAACGTTTAGGCATGTTCGGCAGTACCAAATGGTTGGTTTGGTTGAGATAAATGTCATGGTCTTGGTCTAGGCAAAGTTGGTCGACTGATCAATTCAAGTATCTTAGTCATGCTAAAACACGAATAGGTGAGCTCGATTGAACAAACAACTACATGATGGGTGGATAGAATCGTAATTTGTGGGATTTGGTTGAGGTACTTAATTGGTGTGGCCTTGGGTCGGGCCAAGTGATGAGTGAGGGCCTTGGGTCGGGTTTGATTGGTTGGGTGTTGCGGCCTTGGGTTGGGCCAAGATTGGGTGGTTGCGGCCTTGGTCAAGCCAATTGGTTGGTTCTGCGGCCTTAGGTCGGGCCAAATTGTTGGTTGCAGGCCTTGGGTCGGGCCGGTTGGTTGGGCTCTGGGCCATGGTTGGTGGGCCTTGGTTGGTTAGTTACGGCCTTGGTCGGGCCTAATGGTTGGTTGTGGCCTTGGTCGGGCGGATTGGTGGTTGCGGCCTTGGGTCGGGCCAAATGGTTGGTTGTGCGGCCTTGGGTCGGGCCAAATGGTGGTTGCGGGCCTGGTCGGGCCAAATGGTTGGTTGCTTGGGTCGGGCCTGATTAGTTGGTTGCGGCCTTGGGTCGGGCCAAATGGTTGGTTGCGGCGGTGAGTGTTATCAATATAAATACGTAAAAATATTTATATTTTTAAGGAAAACAAAACACATGATAGGTTATGGTAGGGGATGGTCGAGCTAACCTTGGGAGACCCATGTCTCCTAAGTGTTGCCTACATAGCCCATTGCACAAAGCAAGGAGGGCCTCGGACAGATGTAGTTCTCCCTTAGGACCAGGAGAGAGTGAATTCGGGCAATTTGGTTGTGGTTAGGCAATTTGTTGGTTGGTAAGAGTTTGATGTTGGTAGGGTAATGTTGTTGGTGTTGGTAAGGTATTGGCGATGTTGATGTAGGTATAGGTGAAGCAAAAGTTAGCCTACCCAGTAGTAGGGAATCGTGTCTGATTAAGTCAACACACAATCCTAGATTCGAGTAAAAAGAGGAAAAAGTGTCCCATAGTTGAGAAGAGCTAAAAAAACCACATATTAACATAGGATGAGCTTGAATCCCTAGGTACCTTGCATAGGCGAGAAGTCGATAGGTGAAAAGAGTTGTATAATCACAATATATCGGATATACGTCACGTCCCTTGAGTTTTGTTGCTTTGACAAATGGTGAGGTGAGGTGGTTGATATAGGCGGGGGTGCTGAGAACTTGTTATAAGGTGATTATTCTGACGAAAGAGAACCAAACCTAAATAGACAAGTCCATGACTCAAAAGTGCTTTTGGAATACTTTTTTTACTTCTCTTTTTTTTTTTTTTGGATATAGACTGATCGATGTGGGAAGTCTACATGGGATATGTATTTTGTTGTTCTTGAGGTCTTCACGAAGCTGATCAATGTGAGAAGCTTCTGATAAAGGCTAACTTTGTATAGCTGTCCTTCAAGGGAGCAGTCTATTTATAGTAGCAGATGCGGTTTTTGTGCATAGCTATCCTTCGAGGGAGCAGTCTATGTATAACTTAGAGGTCTAGATGTCCGTTTGGCATGAAGCATCTAGTTTTGTAGGAAGTTTGACTCAAGAATATCCCATAAGTGTATAATTGAGAACATGTTATTTTGATACTTTTAAGTCATGGACCAGACTAAAAAGGGGAAGGCATCTTTAAGAGGAGGTAATGACCAAACCACGTGAGTTTGATTCTATTTTGAGATGCATGGAACAAAAGTGTATGAGGTAGTAAATGAGCTCAAGGGATGAGCGCAAGGTAGATAAGAAGTGATATAACACTAAATTCAATAGTAGAATGGTCGAAGATGCAAGGCATTAAGGGGTTCAGGCTCAGGTTTACCATTAAGCGAAGCTAAACGGTAAGTGCCTGATCCGTAAATATGCGTGATAATGTAAGGCCCAATCCAATTAGGAGCAAATTTTCCACGTTTGCTCTTTTCTAGTTTGGTTACATGTTGATTCTCTTTGAGGACAAGATCACCAACCTTAAAGGTACGCTCATGGAGTTATTTTTCATAAGCATTCTTGATGCGTTTTTGATAGATTTGAAGGTGGTCAAGAGCTATAAGACGACGCTCATCAAGAAGCTCCAATTGGGCTAACCGCTCTTGGTGGAAATCATCATTGGTGAGAATATCCTGAAGAGATATTCTTAGGGAGGGTATTTGTATTTCGAGAGGCAAGATAGCCTCGGTACCATATACCAACGAAAATGGTGTGGCATTAGTGGAGGTACGAATGCTGGTACGATAAGCCCAAAGGGCAAAGGGGATGTGATCATGCCAATTTCTTCCAGAATCGTTAACAACTTTCATGAGGATTTTGGTTAGGGTTTTATTAGAAGATTCGGCTTGACCATTTGCTTGTGGATAGTAAGGTGATGAGAAGCTAAGTTTGATACCAAATTTGTCACAAAGGTCTTGTAACAACTTATTTTTGAAAGATTTTCCATTATCTGTTATCAGGCGATGAGGAACGCCAAAATGACAGATAATGTGATGGTTAATGAATTCTATGATTTTTTCTTTTTTGGTTGAAATGAGTGGAATGGCTTCCACCCATTTAGTGTAATATTCGGTTGCTGTGATTATCCAACGGTGACGTTGCGAAGAGGGCGGGTGAATCTCACCGATAAGGTCTAAACCCCATTGTGAGAAAGGCCAAAGATCTCGTGCGACCTGTAGCGGATGGCTAGGAGTATGTTGAAGGTTGGCATGTTGTTGACACATAACACAACACTTAACATATTCGTAGCAGTCGTTATTAAGAGTAGGCCAATAATAACCTAGGTGAAGGATTCGTTTGGCCATGGCAAGGCCACTAAAATGTCCACCACAAATACCGTCGTGGACTTGTTGGATGGTATAGGTGACCTCCGCACCGGTTAGACATCAAAGGAGGATGCCATCAAAGCCACGTTTATAGAGGAGTCCCCCCATGATGACATAACGAGAAACACTTTTAAAAAAGACGTTTTCCGTTACTAGTAAGGTCGGTGGGAGAATAGAGGTTGTAAGGTAGTCATGAAAGTGGTGATACCGGGTATCCTGTGAATTAGCAAACACATTATTTATCATACAAACAACCGAAATTTTGAGTAAGATGGGGAAAAGAGTTGTTGGACCAAGACGAATATGTTTGAGTCAGTTGGTGAGGTAGGAATTTGCGAGGCTAAGCAAGCCATAGTATCCACAAATTTGTTAGTGGAGCGGGAATAGTTTGGATAGAATGGTGAGTAAATAAGGTCAAAAGTGAATCCACGTAATGTTTGTACTTTTGAAGTTCCTCATTTTACATTGGTAGATGCCCGTAACTTGATTGACTACCAATTGAGAGTCACCAAAAATATTGATAGATTTGACACCTAAGTGTAACGAACCTGAGACCCAAAACAAGGGCCTCGTATTCCATTGTATTATTAGTGCGGGGAAATCGAGCCGGAATGAAAGAGGCATAGACTCAGCATCAAGAGGAATGAGAACAACACTGGCTCCTCCACCATGCCGACATTTGGATCCATCGAAAAGAGGTCATTGGATACGACTCCTCACTTTGAGTGAAAGAGTGGCGATGAGTTCGTCGGGAATTTAAAATTTGTAAATTGTTCCCCAGGTAAAGGGGCTTCCATGAGTTGGTCTGCGATAGTTTGTCCTTTGATTGACTTCTGGTGTATAAATTCAAGGTCGAGGTCAGCGAGGAGCATAAGCCATCGGGCGATGCGTTGGTTTAGATGTGGTTTGGCATACATATAATGAATGGGGTCTGCGTTGGTGATAACAAAAGTTTTGTGATTCAGGAGGTAGTGTCGGAGTTTGGTGGCCACGAAAGAAAGGGCTAGGCACAACTTTTCTACATGTGTATACCTAGTCTCGTAATCCATGAGAGTACGACTTATGTAATAAATGGCTTGTTCTCAATGCTCGGAGTCACGATGTGCGAGCATGGCTCCTACAACATGGTCGGTGGCAGAAAGGTAAAGGTAGAAAGGGCGATCGTCCTGAGGTGGGATAAGCACAGGTGGCTGCAAGAGATAGGCTTTGAGAGCCTCAAAGGCTTGGTGGCACTCTTCACTCCATTGAAAGGCAATGTCCTTTTTAAGGAGGTGATGGAAAGGTTGACATTGATCCGAGAGTTGGGAGATGAAATGCTGGATAGATTGGAGTTTACCTTGCAAACTACGTAATTGTTTGAGGTTTTTGGGTGGGGGCATTTCTAGGATAGCTTTGACTTTAGATGGATCGACCTCGATGCCATGCAAAGAGATGATAAAACCAAGAAGTTTTCCCGAAAGGACACCAAAGACACATTTCTTTGGTTGAAGACGAACACAATATTGTAACAGGCGATCGAAAATAATGGTTAAAACATCGAGATGTTCACTGCGATGTTTAGATTTGCCAAGAAGATCATCAACATAATCCTCAAGGATAGTGTGCATAATGTCATGAAAAATGTAAGTCATAGCCCGCTGATAGGTTGCACCAGCATTCTTAAGGCCAAACAACATGACACGATAATAGAAGGTTCCCCACGGAGTTATGAAGGCGTTTTATGTTGATCGGCCGGGGCTACCAAAATTTGATTGTATCCCGAGAAGCCATCCATGAGAGAAAGCATCTCATGGCCCACAGTGAGATCAACAAGTTGATCAATACTTGGGAGGGGGAAGTCATCCTTCGGGCAAGCGAGGTTAAGGTCCCAGAAATCCGTACATATCCGAAGTCCCCCCGTCGCTTTAGTGACAGGTACAATGTTAGAAATCCATTGAGGATAGTCAATAGGCAAGATGAAGGAAATAGAAAGGAGTCGTTGAAGCTCTTCTTTGACCAAGAGGGAAATGCGTGGATGCATTTTTCTTAGTTTCTGTTTAACTGGTTTGGAATCGGGTTTCAGGGTAATGTTATGGACAGCAATGTCAGGATCAATTCCTGGCATGTCAGCGTAGGACCAAGCGAAAGCTTGGTTGTGGGCACGGAGAAAGGTAGTAAAGGTGGCTTGTTCTGATGCGTTAAGAGATTGTCCGATCTTCACAATGTGAGGATCATCCTCTGTGTGGATGTTGATTTCTATAGTCGACTCATTCAACATGGTTTGAGTTTGGTAAGGTGCGTTGAATATAAGAGTCGTCGCACGCAAGTAAGTGAGGATGGAGTCGTCATCTGGCACTCAACAACATTAATTGAAGGCAAGTCCTCTTCGATCATGTCTGGATACAGAAGGGGAAGAGAAGATGGGTCTTCATTATCGCGTTGATAAGTGAGAGGACCCAGGAAGATAGTGTTTATGAAAAAAAAAAGTTAGGAGGGATAGATTCAGGGTCTATCGACTCTGTGGGTGACGATGGCAAAATGGGTGATGATGGTTCGGAAGGGGTGACTTCGTCATCTTCCTAGATACAACTGATACGAGGTTTCTTCGGTGTAAGTTTTCAGAAATCCAAGACCCCTACGATCTTTGTGTTTTCGCGTGTAGTCACGGGAATGATTGTATGTCGGCCTTGTTCATAAAGACCAAAACCAAAACCTTTCCAAGCACAATGAGTCAAGAAGGTGAGGGCGAAACGATGATTTTTCAGGTATTGAAAATCAGATTGGAAGGGAACCACACCAAGGGGAGGTTCAGGGGTAATGGAGGATGTGTCGACACCCCCATACGTTAGGTTGGTGCGGCAATTAGGTGGTCGTAGGAGATTACTTCCCCCACCCGACGGTCGTAGGTAGGATGCGCATGTAACTATCCGTACTCTTGTGGGGTATGGAAAGAGATAACGTTATATAGGTGATACTCCCCCAGCGTAAGGCGTTGAAAAACATCTACTAAGGGGTCTGAGGTTGGGATGTTGTCCGGGAAAGGAAGTGGTATTTACGATGGCGGTTTCATTAGTTGAAGGTGTAGGTGCGGATGAGGTGGATGGTTGAGGTGTGGTTGAAGTGGATGGTTAGGTTGGATGAATGGGTGTCTTGACTGGTACAAGCACATCATTAGGGTGATATAACATATTGTAGGTTTTGAAGGGGGGAGGATCAGCTTTTACGGTGTAAGACTTCCCCTCGTACTCAAATTTTATGCATCTATGTAAGGTGGAGGGAACGCATCCCATAACCCGGATCCAAGGGCAGCCTAACAACATGTTGTATTGGAATTATCCCTCAAGGACATAGAAGCATTCGGGTAAAGTATGTGGCCCGACGTGAATGTTAAGGATTATAGTGCCTAAGGTATAAGTAATAGCATCGTTGAATGAACGCAACATGATGGGGTTGGCACACATGCAGCTAGAGGGGATATTCATTTGTTGGAAGGCTTTGGAAGAGATGATGTTTAGGCTAGTGCCCCCATCAATCATAACACGACGCACCCGAATGTCCCGGATGTAAGCTGAGATGAAAAGAGCGGGTTAGGATCTTCTGCACCAAAGTCAACAATTTTGTCTTGAGAAACTGATAAAGAGCAAACTTGTCATGACAGAGACAGAAGTGGTTGGGGAGATAGGTTGTTTGGTGAGTGAAGCAACATGATTGGGTGTTAAAATGGAGGTAACAGGGCAAGGTTTCGTTAGGTAAGACCTCTATCCCTTGAAGGATTTCAACGAGAGCTTGTCGATGAGATTCAGAGGTCTGAATGAGATCATACAGTGTCATTTTTACAGGTGATTGGTGAAGTTGTTTGATCATGGTTCGGTGGGAAACTCCATTAGAGACGGGGTAGGTGGGTCCATGAATAACCACTTTAGGTGGTGGTGCGATCGGGATGGTGGACGAGAAAGAGAGGCCGCAGGTGTGCTTTCTTTAGCTTTCCCATTGTTTTTCTGCCCTCGAGTAGCAACACTAATCATGTTGATCTCGTGAACACGAGAGGAGGAAGACGGTATGGATAAGTCATGGTATTTGAGAGGTGGGGTTGTAATAATGATAGATCTTGGTGAGGTGGGGACAGGTGGTATAGGAGAGGGAATTGAAGCTAAAGGTCTCTCCTTCGTAAGTTGTCTTTCTTAACCTTTCTATCTAAGAGAGGTGATGAGTTGACAAGTATGGCTTTCAATGCTTTGCATCCCTCTACATCATGTCTGGTGTGCGGTGGTAAGCCTGAGATTTTAGACTCATCATAACCTATAGGTCGAGGTTTAGATGGATCATAAGGTCTAAGTGGGGGTAGGGAAATGGTCGCATTCTCCACCAACATAGCAAGGATTTTAGCGTAAGACCCTTTGAGCGGGTCAAAGTCAAGAGGAAGATGAGGCTATTGACTGGGTAGTTTTTGGTAATGATGGGGTATGGTTGATTTGTATGGGTGGCGGTTTAGCCAAGGGGTTTTGATAATGGGATTTAACTAAACGTGGCTTCTTCAAATTGGCAGCAGTTATGTTTAGCTGGTTAGATGATGAGGCCACAGATGATGTGGTATCAGGAAACAACCACGGAGAAAGAGGAGTGACAGCAAACAAATCCTTTGATGATGGAATTTGTTTAGGGTTGATAGGTGGACAGGATACGTGGGGTGACGGTGTTGATATACCCTTGGATCTTTGTATGGGTGCAGAAGGTGTAGGTCGTTTTAAAGAAAACGTAGGAGGTATGATGTATTGATGCAAGGTGGAGGGATGAGGTCCCAATATAGAAGGTAGGTGTGATGGCGAGGGTTTTAGTTGTGACAGAGACATAGATTGGACTTGGGCTTTAGGGGATCGAGTTTGTCTCTTAGGTGGATGGACGGCTTTACTTTTGGATAAATCTAACCGTTTAGGTGGGTGTGTTAGACTAGGTATTGGTGAGGTCCCAAGCGTAGGGGAAGGTTTGGTTAGGTCAATAGAGGTGGATGAGGTATTTGGTAGAGATGAGGGGGGTGAAGATGAGGACATAGGCATTTTAAGCTTTTGTAAACACTTCGGGTATATGGTAGAGGCGTCTGGATCGGTCATCTACATTTGAGTAGAATATGGTGTACTCAAACGTTCCCATAGGACTCGTCTATCTTCTGAGGGATGACAATCCTCACGTGTGAATAGGAACTTTTGTATGGAAGAAAGGTGGGTTGTGATTCCGGTCCACTGTGGGTGTGATACAGGGGGTAAATGAGGCACTGTATCAATGGGTGTTAAGAGGTCAACCGGTCACTGAAAAGATTTAGGTGATGAAGAACTAATAGGTAGGAGGGCATGTTTGAGAGGATCCGTCATGATTAAAGAATTTGGTGATGTCGGTTCAAGGGGTTTCTCGTCTAAGGATGACGAAAAAAATGGTGAGCCTTCCTCTTGTACAGCAAGAGTGGTAGAAGGAGATGTTTGAGAAATAGATAAGTTAGATAACATCCGCTCATAGTCTTGCAAGGATGTGGTGTAAGAAGGCTCATCTGTGAGAAGAGAACTCTGGGTAGTTAATTCCTTGATGGGTAAAGGAACAACAAGGATTTCGTCTTGTCTTGATGGTGGTGAAGGGGGTTTGGGTCCCTGCGTTAGGGAAGAGGTTTGATTCAAAATTTCCTCGATAGAAGCTTTTGGTTGGGAGTCGAAGACTACATGGATTTCATGAACACTCTCCTCGGCTAAGATATCCTGATTTATGTTACTGTTAGAAGAGTGGTTTGGGAATGGTTTGTTGAAAATTTTCAAATTTCGGTTAGCAGGGGCGTTAGGATTATCGAGGGCTATATCCCCTGCATCAACCATTTCCTGCACTATGTTTTTCAACATCTTGTAGTTTTCATGACTGTGTCCCTTCACGCGGTGGAAGTTACAGAAGTCATTTTCTTTGTACCAAGAAGGTATAGCGTGGGTGGAATCAAACCCAGAGTGAGGTTTAATAGGAGGTAAGGTAATAGCTCCTACTTTGAGCAATTTTTCCAATATCACACCATAAGTTTCTCCTAAGGGAGTGTAATTGATGGGCTCGGCTTTATACTTATAGGTGGTTTTTGGCGGGGTATTAGATGGTGCTTGGGATTTGACCATCACCGCGTGGACAACTCCTTTTGATTTTGAAGCAGTCGATGCATGAGGATTGGTGGTGTTAGGTTTGTTGGTGGAGTCTTGGGTTCGGAAATTAGGGTTTTTGTTGCGCAACCGCAATTTCTCTTCCTCTAAGGCTCGAATCTCTAGTTTTCAAGCCATAGTAAAGGCCTCGTCAAATGTGTAGAAAGTTTGAATTTGGAGGGTAGGAGAAATGTGCTTAGCGCAGGTCCACGTAAAGAGTTCGATAAGTTCAGCCTGAGGCAAGGCATACGTAAGTTGGTTGATAAGGCCTCGCCATCATCCAACAAAATTTGCGATAGATTCATCTTCAAATTGTTAGATGGCATAGAGGTCGGTGATAGATACTTTCTTGGAAATGTTAATGGAGAAATGATCCAAGAAAGATTGGGCTAATTGGTTAAAAGAGAAGATTGAGTGCTGGGTTAAAGCACTGTACCACTCCAAGGCGGGTCCTGATAAGGACATGGGAAAGGTGTAGAGTAGTAAGGCATCGTCATGAGAAATCAGATAGCAGGCATGTCTAAATGATCGCAAGTGTTGTTGAGGATCCTCCTTACTATTAAAATGAGTAAATTTTGGTAATTCCCATTGAGGAGGATATGAATGAAGGGGGACAGAAGGGTGGATAGGCTCTGACAAACTTGCTCGTATGTCGTGGTGCTACGACTTCTGAAAAGAAGCCTCCAGATTTTGTATTTTGTCCATCATTTGTTTGATTAAATCGGTGGTTGGATGAGATGATGGTGTGATTGCCGTAAACGAGGTGGATTGGGCCAAGGGCTACCACTAGACAATGGTGGGGTTAAATGTTGATAAGGTATGGAGGACAAACATGTTGAGGTGACCGAATAGGGATGTCCTATATAAGAGGTTGAAGTCACTTTGGATATGTGTGTGGAAATGAAAAGGTGGACGGAGCTTGAGAAGGAAAGCTCGTGTGGATAGGTGGCAGAGAGCAAGTCATGAAAGGAGGATCACTCTATAAGAGAGACGAGTAGGAGCGAAGTAGCGGTAATGATATGTGGGGCCCAAGATTAACCAAAGGAAAGCCAATCAGTCGTATGAACCCCTAAAGTTGCTGAGTTAGGAGATGGGACTAAGGATGAAGAAGGCAAGGCGGAGTTATCAAGCGGAGAAGGAGCTAAATGAGCAACTATACTAATAGGCATGCCAACAAGGAGTTGACCATCGGGTGTACGGTCGAGGGGCATGAGACAAATAGTACTTCAGTCAAAGACTAAGAGATTAGCATCTAAAAATTTCACAAATTCCTTATCTCCTACAGGATTTTGGGAACCTCGCCGTGTCGGTAGGATTCCCGTAGGATGTGAAGGGTGATTCGGACAAAGGCACGGAGCGGCATGTGAAACCATGGTCAGTAGCTTGTTTCCGAGTGATAACAACCATGGACAAGGGTACACAGTAAGGATGTAATCTATCAGGAATAGAAGCAGCAACAAAATGTTGGAATTTGGTAGGCTGCTGGTTTTAGGAACAGAAAAGATAAGAATGCGATATCGGTCAGGTAACCGATGTCAGTCAGACTATAGCCTCCGTCGGTAAGTTAACCGATGTCGGTAGAATGGGACTGGTGTAAGCAGCTGTAAGAGGTTGCTGATTTGGGGTTAACGATGCTTAGTATGCCTATCCAACCTGCTCAAGTGATCACGAGAAAATAGTGTATGACAGAGAAACAGAACCAAAAGCAAGCAAGAATGCACAAGCAAATTAACAGACTAACCCTAGGATTAGTTTTAATCAATTTGGGCTTATGCCTTAGACGCAAAATGATGTCAATCCTAAAAAAAATACCTAGGGGGAAATGTCAAGTTTGTTTTGGCTTATAAGGTTACCTCAATCGGGCAGAGGAAATAATGCGCGAAAGGGGGGATGTTTGAGTTGTTGTGTTAATTATGATGTGATTCGGTATGTGTTGTGCGGTGAAAGTAAGATTAATTTCTTGTCAATCTGTGGATATCACCCCCATGTGTACGACTGCTACTATCCTTAGCGTATGATTCCTTCCCCGATCCTCTCACCCTTTTGAATGCACTCTTCTCTTAAGCGCATGAACCTTTTGTATATTTTTTACTAAGTGTCATATTTTGACTGACCAACATTACCCCACACTAATTACATTTCCGCCTCGGAAATGGTTGTCTCCAAAATAAATCAAAGAATATGAATAGAAGAATAAAAAGAATTTTTATGAATAAAAGAATGAATTTACCCTGCAACATCTTCTACTTCAACTGGAAGAATCAATTCTAGATATTCTTCTTTTATTTCTACCTCTAAATTCTGCTAATCATTGAGCATGACCTCTACCTTTTCTGGGATATCTACTACAATTGACTCTAGCTCATCTTTTGTAATTTCTCCTTTCTCATTCTACAAGACCAAAACAATGTTGGACATTGTAGTCATTCTTCCTTCTAATAATTCCATATTTTGTGTGATGAGTTTCCCAAGCTCATCTAGCCTTTCCTTATGTGGTTCTTGTGTTGTTGTAAGGGCCTCACGCTTTTTCTTGAAAAGGATAATCATTCTTCGCAGCCCAAGGTCTCATCCTTCATGGATTTTAGGACTTCATTGTCCTCTATAATGGTCTTAGTTCTTATAATGGCTTCTAAGGCTATACAAATATTCAGTTCTAAGAATATTACGTAAGTCTAAGTTAGTTATGGGAACTTGCTAAGAATAGGTCTTAAGTTGAGTTAGGTTGGTGAGGTGTTTAAGTGAACTATATGTGTAGATATTATTTTAAATAATAAATATAGTGAGAATAATGCATTAATTAAATTAAATTAATTAAATTAATATTAATGGGATGATGGGGGTCATGTCCGGTAAATGTAATAAAGGGTGCTTATATGTCAAAGGATAAAAGGGAGTGTGACCTAATTTTAGTGTCTACATTTTTCCCCTTTTGTTGCATAGCTTGTATTGGTAAGAAACGCTAACAAAAATAAGATGTGGTTGCCCCATGTGAGGGTGAAGGTGATCCCCCTCAAACCAAGAATTGACAAGGCAACAGGCTGAAGTGGTGAGTGGTTTGATAAAAGGTAAATGTGAAGAAAAGGAAAGTGGGTACAAGGAAAAAGGAGTGAAATGTCTACTCGGGAAATCTAGGTAATGGGTTAGGGTCAAAGATAACAGAATCAAATGCACGCACACATATAAACTGGAGCATGCTACTAGGTTGAAGAGTAGGAAAACTCTACATCATCTAAGGTCAATAGGTTTATCCAAATAAGGTTGAAGTGAATCCGGTATCCAAGGTATAGGATAAGGTTAGGAAGCACAATGTAGGTTAGGTGCAGGAACATTTAGGTATGTTCCAGTACACCAAAGGTAGGGTCAGGATAAACAGTCATGGCAATAGGCTAGGTAAGTTCATTGGGTCAATCAACATAGGTAACAATACCGCAAGGTATAGCAAACACATGAGGTCAAAGGTCACTAGCAATGGTCTAGGTCCAAATATCGAGATCACGACATGGGTAAGGCTGAGGTAAGGGTAAAATAATGAGTCCCCAAAGGAGGAAAAATGGAGGTAGTAAATGATGAGGTCAAGAAAGGTAAGGTAATGGGTTGGGTAAAGGTATGGGGTAAAGAGCAAGGTAGAGGGTGGGGTAAAATGGAAAAGTAAGGGCAATGTGTAGGTAAGGGTGACCAATGGCGGTCATGGATAACCGACATCGGTATAAGATAACGCGACGGTTAGGTAGGGCACGAGATCGATGCCGATCAAGGGTAACCGATGTTGGTTAGGTCGGGTTTGGTATAAAAACAAAAAAATCCACATTTTTATTATTCATTTGTGAATTAAAGTGAAGAAAGGAAAAAAAAGAGAGAAAAGTGAGAAAAGCATCTGGAGGAAATGGGATAGTGAGCTGGCAGTGTGATTGGATGGTGGTTGGGTTTGGGAGTAGCGGGTCCACGAGATCGTAGCAAGGAATTTGAGTGGTCAGAGGGTGTGGGTAGATATTTGGTGATGGTAGAGGTGGGAGAGGGATCGAGTGGACCACCAAAGACAATGGATAGACATGCCATCGAGATGGCAACAATGCGATGAGGTAAGCACCCAACTCTTTAATGCTAATTAGATAGAGTAGATGGTGTAATATATGGTTTGAGTAGAGTTTTGTGGGTGTTTTTATTTGTAGGGGAAAAAAAAGTTAAATCAGGTATGGGGGAAAAAAAAAAGAGGTGGTGATGGATAGGAAATCGAGATAGGTGAGGTGGTGAGGGGTTTTGGTGTAATGTAGGTCAGTGTAGGTGGGGTAAAAGGGATAGGTGTGAGGGTTTGAGAAAAGGGGTTTGGGAAGTCATGGATTTTTCTCGTGATGATGATTGCGTCGATCAAGCTTGCCGGCGTCGGTCGGTAGAACGTGATCGATCACCTAACAGTGATGATTCTGTTATGTGGAGTCACGGGTTGGTTATGTCGAACCGATATCGGTCACCAAATAGGTGACCGATGCCAGTTTAAGGGTGACCGTTTTGGTTAGGAAATGAACCGACACTATCGGGATTTTAGGCTCAAGGGTCCAAAAAAATGATGTAAGTTAGGTGGTTGAGATGGGTAAGGTAAAAAATAGGGTGGTGGGTAATGATAAGTGAGGAATAAGGTCATGGTAAAGGTAGATTAATGTTGTGCTTTGGATTAGATGCAGGGTCGATTGCGCGTTAGACATGCGAGATAGGGTTCCACCACTATGGTGACATTACGCGGCCTAAGCGACTCCTTTAGAGTGCAGCATGTACGTGGAGGCGATCGGCTTGAGTGGTATTCAACACTCTGACCGACATGTTGTTCGGCAGCCTAGTTTGATGGTCGCGCTCATCGATAGATGGGACTCCGTGACCAACACGTTCCACCTTCCGACAGGTGAGATGACTATCACCCTAGAGGATGTGTTCTGGATTTTGAGGTTACCCATATTAGGTGCCCAGTGTATTATATCTCCTTCGAGGCCTCACAAGAGCTGATCGAGATTGTATTTGGTGAGGGGGCGGTGGAGTTGAGTTTTCATAGTGCCAATTTGAGCTATGGTGATATGTACCTAGCCCATTCGGGTGAGACAAGGTTAGTTGTTTTATTGATGGAGGTAGTGTGATGCTATGCCTTTGCACCGATGCGGAGAGGGTGGACACTTTCCTTATCACTAATGGGGGTGTTCCATGATATGCTAGTACATGAGACATGCTTTGCCTGGGCACAAGCATTCTTGGTGCAGCTTTATAGGGAGTTGTGGGCATATGGGCAGCTACATGGGTTTGCTTGTGATGTACATTTATATTGAACTGTTGGGACTACGAGCATATAGTCTATGTTTGAATGATAGGGATGCCCCGAGAAGATGCATTCCCATCGAGATGTGTGTGGTTGGGATATAGAAGATGGGTGCTTGGTTGCGGAGAGCAAAGGTCGAGATGGACAACATATGATGTGGCCCATTTTTTGTAGTTTTTGGAGGGGTTGTCTAGTGGACATTATTTGGAGGCCATATGTGGGCTTCCCCTCATATAGGCATATGTATGAGGAGCTAGCTGAGCTCCAGCTAGAGAGGTGGATATAGGGTCACCACACCGGGGAGGATGAGATGATCCCGGTTGACAAGGTCTGACAATAGTTTGGGCTTGTACGGATATTCCTCCACCCTTCCCATAGTATCGAGAGAGATGATGTGGAGAGGCCTCTCCCTCTACCATAGCCTACAATGCCGATAGGAGAGGAGGAGCAGCCAATGGATGGGTGGATTGATGATGCCAGATGCACAGATAGGTACATGCAATGGTGGGTGGCTCAGTTACGAGCCATACCACCGAGACTCGGGCAACCAGACTTAGCTACTATGACAGTGTAGAGAGACGCCCTATAAGGGTATGTAGTGTGCGTTGATCACATAGATGGGTATTCTACGAGACACAACTAGAGGGATCAAAGGTAGAGGTTATAGAGCTATGGGTACAGTGGCGGTCTGCGCAGCCCGGATGGCGAGTGAGAGGGTGGAGGAGATGGAGACAGAGATGGTCAGGTGAGAGCCTTACAGAGCTCGGTGGCGAGGATTACAGGCTCATTCACCACAACCCATGCATAGATTGGGGTCTTACAGGCCTAGATATAGCATATAGATAGGGGCACCACCAAAGGCACGGGGCGGGGGCACTCCCACAAGCACAGGAGTGGTCCTAGTTCACGGGATGGTGCAGGCGAGATACGGGCCGAGACCAAGGGACCACCATAGACCATGCCTATATCTAGGCTATGGGATGCCTTAGGTGAGGCGTGATACTATCAAGACCATCTCATGGCGAGTTGAGATAGACTTCCTCTCTTACAGAGTATAGTATAGGGAACAACAGCATCCAGTGATAGGATGAGATCCCACACACATAGCGTGGAGAGCACAGAGGTTAGCAAAGCTCTAAGGCCTGATCGGAGAGGCCACTAGCGCACACGATGGACTAGTAGTGAGGTGATGTGCCAACATGGGCATAGGAGGCCGAGGGTGTAGGTGACACAGATATGGAGGACATCTAGCGAGATGTCCGATATATGCAACCTCCTATTTTTGATGTATACTAGTGTTTATTGATGATATATATTATGGCTCGCATGCCATAGATGGTGAGGATGTATGAGTGATTTTTGTATATTTTGATCATGTACTAACTTGTGTGCAAAGTTATTTTATATTGATTCATTATTCACATTGTATATACGAGACCAACCTACATGTCGATGACATTTTGTATTGTATATCAGCAGCTGTGTGTTGACATTTTTGAGAAGATGGCCATGATGAGAAAGGCATGTATTTTGACACACACATTTATTGATTTATACGATGAGATTCATGGTATTTAGCGATGTGTTAATATGTTTATAAGATATTGATATATGGCTTGTATTAGATGAGATATGGATTTGTTGTTTTGATTATGGAAATTAGGTGAGTTAGGCGTGATGGAGTTAGGTTGGTTTAGGAATGGATCGAGTCAGGTTTGGTTAGGCATGGATCGAGTCAGGGTTTGGTTAGACATGGATCAATTCAGGTTATAGGCATGGTCGAGTCGGAGTTGGTTTAGGCATGGATGAGTCGAGTTTAGTTAGGCATGATTGATTTATGTTTGGTTTTGCATGGATGAGTCGGAGTTAGTTAGGCATGATTAAGTTATATTTTTAGGCATGGTTGTGTTGATAGTAGGTGAAGTAGTGATTCATTATTTTTTTGTAATGAATGATACTACAGGTCATATGTGAGATGTGTTATAATCTATGCATAGTGATGATAGAGAAATGGTAGGTGTAATAAATGTATGCTATGGTAAAAACTTGTTATATATGTGGCTTAATTTCATGAATTTTGTTAGAAAAGGGGAACTAAGTGAAATGTGGGGAAAATCTTGAGTTAGGTATGGTTGATGAATTTTTAGGGTAGAGAAAATGGCCGAGCTAACCTCCAAGGGCCCCATGCCTTCGGAGTGTTGCCTACATAGTCCCGGTGAAAAGGGACTGTTTCGCATGTAAATGCTTCTTTTCCTGGAATAGAGTTACTTCTATCCTTTCATTCCTTTGGGAAACGAGATAAGGGTTAGGGCTAGGAGGAATACCTTTGAATGTCGAGAGGGTGTGCATACCACGACCAGAGAGAGAGATCAGATCGATTAAAAAGAACTCCTTTTTATGCAGGAAGGACTACTGCGCAAAATAAGAATACAAGACCACCAGATTCTAATTAGACAATAAATGAGGGAACTACCTTGGGCCCAGAAATATTATACTTCCTTTGAAGGTGGTCAGTTCTCCACTGATAATATGAATTAACACAAATCCTAACAAAGAGGCTATTGCAAAATTACAATTTAATTACCTTGTTAAAACAATAGAGAAAAGGTGGTCTTTGTTTTAAATCACAAGATGACCGATGCCTTAGGTCACTATCACCGACCGCTTTTATAACCAATATCGTTATGGGTAGTGATTTAGAGGCTTTGGTGAAGGTTGGCTATAAGATGACTATGGTGTTTATTAGGCTGGTAAATGATTGGAGATAGGTAATGGGGGTGATGGAGAAGACTCGGAGAATATGTGGGGTTGTTCTTGGGGCAATGTCAAGGTAGAGGAATGACAATTAGATGTAGGATGTTACCGGGTAGTAGATCTGAAGTAGACTTGTAATTCTGTGATTCGAAATCCAAGAAATGCTTATTAAAAGAACGTATAAAATACTACTTACTAGTTCTCGATGAAGATACGAGTCCAGGACCGTATGATGAAGACAAGGTTCGTAGGATGATCTGACAATTCAAGATGAGCTATCTTCTCTCCCAATGCTTGGATGAGTGTCACTAGGCTCTGGTTACTCAGTTGTAGTCTTGGGCTTGATGTCCTTCTCTGCAAACTCCTCTCTTTCCTTCACTTGTCTCTGCTCGGCCAAGTGAATTCTGATTCTTCCAATGACTTCTGATTTGGATCAATGAAAATCCAACCTCTTGTTTTTGGTTGGGGGAGGTCATTTACAGGGAACCAATGGCGGTTACGTAACCGACGGTGGTCGAGTAGGAACTGATGTCGATTAAGTCAAAGTGGGCTATTTTTAGTAAAATAGCCAAATTTCCCTTCTTTTCTCCTGAGGGATTAGTTGTGGGCTTGGTCAAGTCATTATGAGGTTGGTTTTGGGTGCGGGTGAGGAGTAATTAGTCATGGGTGTGGATGTAGACCAAGTTATAGGTCTTAATTAGGTTAGTTTAGGGTTAGGACTAGGTCATGATGAGGTGGTGAAATGAGGTGGTAGGTTTGGAGATGCAGATTTATTAATTATAAGGTAATTAATAAATAATTATGTAAGGTTTAGGTGATGAGGTTAGGTTGCGAAATGAGATGCGTGGCACGGGGTCGTAAGACACAAATTTGGTGTCTACAGGGACCTCAATCGATGTAGTTCTCCCATAAGCTAGGGAAGAAAATGAGAAGGTGTGAAAATGAGTCAATAGGTGCTTGGGCATGTTGTGGGTTTTGGTTTTTTAGGTGTGGGTAGATTATAGGTAAAATGATGTAGGTGAAGGTGATTATGGTGAAAGAAGAGGATTACCCCAAAGGTAAGTGTCGAGTACCAAGTCCCATATAAGGTAATCAAAACGTGTTAACAAAGATTGTTAAAAGATGAGAGGAGGAAATAGAGCCACTTGATTGGGTAGGATCATACCGAGTAGATCATATCTTGAAGGGCGTGATGAACACAAGACCCGAAAGGTATTATATGATTAACTATTCTATGATGAAGGTAGTCACAAGATCACCAAATGTCGGAATTCCAAGATGTCCCTTGAGGTGATGTAGAAAATGAAAGTGGAAATGGTAAGGTGGGTGAAAGGTAGTTGATTTTATTTGTTTTGAGTGACAGGGATTTTGGGAAAGAGGTCTGAGGTCACAACAGGACAAGTCCATGGCTAAATTTTTTTGTTTTGACTTATAGTTGAGATAGACTTATCAATGCGGGAAGTCTATATGGGAAAAAATGAACTCCTTGAGGTCTTCATGAAGCTTATTGATGTAGGAAGCTTTGGTTTCTCTCATTTTTTTTTATAAGAGCTTTACATAGTTGTCCTTCATGGGAGTAGTCTATTTATAGTAGCAATTGGTCAAGAGGAAGATGTCCTTTTGAGGGAGTCATCTTTTTCATTTGAAGTTTGACTCAAGGAGTTTGGTCCCATGTGAGGTTTTTGAAGTCATGGACAAGACCAAGGTGGAGGATAGGAATCTTGTTCAAAAGGTAAGGTGAAATGACCATGGGATCCCATCTAAGGTAGATGAAAAGTATCCATGAGAATCATGCTATGTGCAGTGCCATGGTACACATATTCAAGAGAAGAAAACAAGTGATGGGTACTCACATGATTCTTGTGTAATCATTAGGGAGGTGTATGGAGTTGGTAGTGCTCAAGGGATGAGCTTGTAAAGAGATAAAGGGTGAGATAAGACAATGCTATGTACCTTGGGATATATTATAATGTATATGGGTTGATGGAGATGCCGACATGTGGCACACATCCCCTTATCTTATTATATCATTCATTTATGATTTATTATGCTTAGGAGGTTGGCCTCAGTATTGGCCATAGGTTAGAATGGTATATATAGGGGTTAGAAGGTTGTAGTTAATGATCATATTGAGTATTGGAGTGTTAGTGTATGGTTTGGAGGTTACCCCCTCGAAGTGGTATTGGAGGTTGCCCCCTCGAAGTGGCAAAGCTATTATATGAGAATATTGTCATCATTTATCTATATTTTGGTGTTATCTCATGTTATTCTTCTGTATATGTTTTGATTTATACAAGTAATATCCTTACAAGTGGTATCAGAGCAGGTGATTTCGGCCAAAATTAGGGCAAAAACCCTAATTTTTTGTTTCGAGTATATCTTGAAGAGTATATCTAATTTTTTTCCAATTTTTTCAGAATAATTTTGAAACACTCTAAGTCAGAATATCTGAAAAATTCAGCTTGATTGGATCTGTTTTGCGGATTTTATTGGTGTTTTAGGTTTTTTCATAAATTCACTTTTCAAGAAGCAAATTGTGGTATTTTTTAGCAAAATTTATATTTTCGGAAAGCTCTTGAAATTTCAGTTGGGGTTTGTTCTTTGTGTTTTTATCCATCTGCCGAAATATTTTCAGAATTCCTAAACCCTAATCATGGTCACGGGGATAGAAAATTTTTATGGAAATGGTGAGATGGATGCTAAAGAATGGTGGATAAAATTTAAGAATATATATTTCTCATATTTCATGACAAGGAATAGGTTTTCACATTATCTTGGTGGTCCTGCATGGATTTGGTTTTCTGAGATTAAAAATGACAGGAAGGATTGGTCTTGGGAGGAAATGGAACAACTTTTTATGGATAGATGGGACCACAAAGAGGAACAAGAGTCAAAGCAAGATGATGGGGACGAATATATTGAAGAATCAAGAGAGAAAGAAGAAGAAGAAGAAGAAGAAAGCAATAGAATAGAAGAAGAAGTAGAAGCAACATCAGAAGAAGAAGAAGAAGAAGAAGATGTTGATGATGAAATTGCTACACAGGATAGGATTTCATATGGTGGTTGGATGATCGAGCTTGGTGACAAGTGTGCAATAATTTAAAGCACACTCATTATATGGCTTCTTCTTATGTTTCGGGGATGAAACATGTCAAAGAGGGAGGCAATGCTATGTACCTTGGGATATATTATAATGTATATGGGTTGATGGAGATGCCGACATGTGGCACACATCCCCTTATCTTATTATATCATTCATTTATGATTTATTATGCTTAGGAGGTCGGCCTCAGTATTGGCCATAGGTTAGAATGGTATATATAGGGGTTAGAAGGTTGTAGTTAATGATCATATTGAGTATTGGAGTGTTATTGTATGGTTTGGAGGTTACCCCCTCGAAGTGGTATTGGAGGTTGCCCCCTCGAAGTGGAAAAGATATTATATGAGCATATTGTCATAATCTATCTATATTTTGGTGTTCTCTCATATTATTCTGCTGTATGTGTTCTGATTTATACAAGTAATATCCTTGAGACAATGAGTCAATAATAGAATGGTTGAAGATGTAAGGCGTTAAGGGGCTCAGGTTCAGGTTTACCATTAAGTGAGGATAAACGATAGGCACCCGATCCATAGGTATGAGTTAAGATGTATGGTTCAAGCCAATTAGGAGCGAATTTTCCCCATTTACTATTTTGTGCTTTGGTTACGTGTTGATTTTATTTCAGACAAGGTCACTAATTTGGAAGGTCCATTCATGAACACATTTTTCATAAGCACGTTTGATATGTTGTTGGTAAACTTGAAGGTGATCCAGAGCGTTAAGACGACATTCGTCTAATAACTCTAGTTGTGCTAAACGGTCCTGATGAAAGTCATCATCAATGAGCATGTCATGGAGATAAATACAGAGTGAGGGGATCTAGACTTCGAGAGGCATAAAACCTTTGTACCATAGACCAGAGAAAAGGGTGTGGCCGCAGTGGAAGTGCGAATACTAGTGTGGTATGCCCATAGGGAAAAAGGAATGTGCGTATGCCAATCCTTCCCAGTATCATCAACCACTTTCATGAGAATTTTGTTGACAGTTTTGTTAGGGTATTCAGCTATTGGTTTGTGGGTAATAAGGTGATGAGAAACTAAGTTGAATGCTGAAGGCATTGCAAAGTTTTTGCAATGTTTTTTTTTGAATTGTTTTCCATTATCAGTGATGAGGCGATGAGGGACACCAAAGTGGCAAATGATGTGATGGTTAACAAACTCACATATTTTCTTGGATTTTGTGGAGATGAGTGGTATGAATTCTACCCATTTTTTGTAGTATTCGGTGGCGATTATGATCCATTGATGGCATTGGGAAGAATGAGGATTGATTTCTATGACAAGATCCAAACCCCATTGAGAGAAGGGGCAAAGGTCACGAGTGACTGTAAGGCATATTGGGTGTATGATGAAGGTTGGAATTTTTGGAATTTTACACAACATTTGACATAGTCACAACAATCATGGTTAAGGGTCGAAGAATATCCTAGGTGAAGAATACGCTTAGCAACAATAAGGCCACTAAAGTGACCTCCACATATGCCATCATGAACCTCCTTAATGGTATAAGGAATTTCAGAACTTGTGAGGCATCATAAAATAATACCATCAAAGCCATGCTTATAGAGGAGTCCCCCCTAGAATGACGAAACAAGAGACCTTTTTAAGGAAGGTGCATTGTCCGTTACGGGTGAGATCAGGAGGTAAGATGGAGAGGGAAAGGTAGTCGGAGTATTGTTTATACCAAAGGTCACTCGGGTCAGGGGTGTCATTTCCAATTGAGTAAACATCATGAGGTAAATAAGAAGGTGAATGGAGGCATTGTATGGTGACAAATATCTTGGAATCAACAAGGAAGTGGGTATTTGGGAAGCTAAGCAGGCCATGGTATCTACAAATTTGTTGGTTGAATGTGGGATGGTTTGAAGGGTGTAACGATCAAAGGTGGTCAAAAGTATGTCTACATGATGTTTATACTTTTGAAGTATCTTGTTACGACATTGGTACATACCATTGACTAATTGTGAATCACCAAAGATGTGAATGGATTTGAAATCAAGGGCATAGGTGGCCTGGAGACCTAGTCTGAGCGCTTCGTACTCGGAAATATTTTTGGTGTAGTCAAAGTCTAGTTTGAAAGACAAAGGCATGGGTTATCCATCCAGGAGGGATGAGGATAACACCAGCCCCATCCCCACGCCGACACTTATAACCCTCAAAGAATAGTGTCATTTGGTAAGGGGGCTCATCTAGGGAAAGGGTAGCAATGGATTCATCGGAAAGTGAAAATTAGAGGGTTGGTCCCTAAAAATAGGTGCATCAGCCAGTTGGTCGGCTATAGCTTGGCCCTTGATGGACTTTTGGTGAATGAATTCGAGGTCAAGGTTAGCTAAAAGCATAAGCCATCACATGGTGCACTAATTTTGATAAGGTTTGGTGTACATGAAGTGTAAGGGATCGGTGTTGGTCACAACATAGGTTTTGTGGTTGAGTAGGTAATGGCGGAGTTTGGTGGCAATGAAAACTAATGCTAAGAAAATTTTTTCAGGATGGTTGTATCGGGTTTCATAGTCTAAGAGAGTATGGCTTATGTAATAAATGACCTGCTCCTATGTTGTTCATCGTGATGAACAAGCATGGCTCCTAAGGAATGATCATTAGCTGATATGTATAGGTAAAAATGTTGATCATCTTTAGGAGGAATGAGTACGGTGGTTGGAGAAGGTATTTTTTAGGGCCTCAAAATATTTTTCACAGTCATCATCCCATGTAAAGGAGACATCCTTCCAAAGCAGATGATGAAATGGTTGACACCGATCGATAATTGTGAGATGAAACGATGAATGGACTACAATTTACCTTACGAGGCTACGGAGTTGTTTAAGGTTAGTGGGTAGAGGCATTTCGCAGAATGGCATTGACTTTAGTAGGGTCAACTTCTATACCATGAGGGAAATAATAAATCCCGGGAGCTTTCCCGAGAGAACTGCGAAGACACACTTTTAGGTTGAAGGAAGATACAATATTTAATTAGGTGGTCAAAGATGGTTTCGAGGATGGTGAGGTGCTCAGACGACATTTAGATTTATCCAAGAGATCATCCATGTAATCTTCCAATATGCAATGCACGATATCATGGAAGATGTAAGTCATAACACACTGTGATATGTAGTACCAAAGCATTTTTAAGACCAAAAGGCATAACTCGATAGCAAAATGTTCCCCATGGGGTAATGAATATGGTCTTGTGCTGATCTTTCGAGGAAAGAAAAATTTGGTTATAACCCGAGAAGCCATCCATGAGTGAGAGCATCTTGTGACCAACGGTAAGGTCAACCGGTTGATCAATACCGGGAAAGGGAAATTCATCTTTCAGATAGGTGAGGTTGAGGTCACGAAAGTCCATGCAAATGCGAGTCCCCCTGTTTCTTTAGTAATAGGGACAATGTTAGAATTGCAATGAGGATAATTAATGGGTAAGATGAAGGAAACCAAAAGAAGGTGCTGAAGTTATTATTTGATGAGAAGAGAAATGCGAGGTGTATTTTCCTCAAATTTTGTTTGATAGGTTTGGCATCAAGAACAATTATGATATTGTTGACCACTATGGTGGGGTTAATACTAAGCATATATGCATAAGACCAAGAGAAAGCGTGGTTATGATCTTGGAGTAAAGAAGTGATGGCTTCCTATTCAGCATCATCTAAAGATTGTCCGATCTTTAGGATGTGTGGGTCATCCCGAGTATGAATGTTGATCTCGATAGTCGATTTATTCAACATGGTTTTGCGTCTTAGAGGGTAGGGACCGATGAATATATGAGTCTTACGCACCAAGGTAGGTTAGTATGGATTCATCATCCTAACATTGAATGAAATTAATGGTAGGTATGTCATCGTCGATCATCTCAAAATACGAAATGGGAGAGTGGAAGGGGCCTCGCCTTTGTGTTGATAAGTCAAAGGCCCTAAGGAAATGGTGTTTATGAAAAAAAAGTTAGGAGGGATAGATTCAGGATCCATCGACTCTGTCGGTGAGGGTGGTGATGAAGGTGGAGCGGGTGAAGGTAGTGATGAAGATGAAGGTGGAGGAGGGCTAGGGTCTTTAATGAGTTCAATGCGGGCTTGTTTGGTAGGAGGTTCGGGGAAGCCGATACCACTACGGTCATTATGTTTGCGGGTGGTACATGGAATAATGGTATGGCAACCTTGCTCGTAAAATCCAAAACCAAAACCCTTCCATGCACAATGGTGCAAGAAGGTGTGGGTGAAATGGTGATTGGTAAGTGATTGGAAGTCAACGGAAAATGGGCGGGGTTGTGATGGTGGTTCAGGTATGTAAGTGGTAGTATCAAGTCCCCATAGGTGAGACTAGTACGAATGTGAGAAGGAACATAAGGAGGCATTCTCCTATATGGTGATCATAGGGAAGGTGTTGGTGAAGGCTTCCATACTCGTGTGGGGTAAAGAATGTGTTGATACTATATAGGTGGTACTCCCCTAGAGTGAGGCATTGAAAAACACCTTCCAAGGGATCAATGGTTGGTATGTAGGTAGCTGGTATGGATGATGTGTCGGGGGTCAATGTGGAGGTGGAGTTAATGGATTGGGAAGCTAATGGGTCAGCCGTGGAGGTTATAGTAGTGGTAGGAATAGAGGCGGTATGTGTGGTGAAAGTAGTGGCTGTACTAGTAGGTGGAGGTGTAGTTGAAGCGGTAGTGGTTGCAGAGGTAGACGGCTTGATAGGTATGAGCACATCATTGGGTCGGTAAAGCATGTTGCATGTTTTGAAAGGTGATGGGTCAGCTGGAATGGTATAAGTGTGTCCTTCATGTTCAAAATTTACACAATGATGTAAAGTGGAAGGAACACAACCCATGACATGGATCCAGGGTCTACCAAGCAACAAGTTATATTGGAATCCCCCTCCAAAACATAAAACAATTCTAGAATAGTGTGGGGCCCACGTGAACATGAAGGATGATAGTGCCTAGTGTGGTAGTGATAGCATCATTGAATGAACACAACATGACCGGATGTTTATGCATGTAATTATCAGGTATGCGCATTTGAGAGAATGCATGGGATGAAATGATGTTAATGCTAGCGCCTCCATCTATCATCACACGGCGTACTGTATGTCATCAATGTGGATAGAGAAGAAGAGGGCTGGGTTTGGGTCATCATTTTGGTATGGCACGATCTCTTCCTCTGAGAAGCTAAGGGAGGCCACTTGGTAAAAAAGGAGAGGTGCCGATGAAGGTTGTAATTTAGTGAGAGAGGCTACATGATGAGGTGTGATAATGGAGGCTACAGGGTAGGGTCATTGGGTAAAACCTTAATAGATTGAAGAACCTCCATGAGAGTTTGACGATGGGATTCCGAGGTTTGGATGAGGTCATATAAGGAAATTTTGAGGGGAGATTGGTGTAGTTGTTTGAGCATGGTGCGATGTGTGATGCCATTAGAAACGGGGTATGTGGGACTGCAGAGATAGTTATTTTAGGTATGGGTGCTGATGGTATGTGGGGTATAGGATTGGTTGGTGGGTCAGTTGTCTTGTCTTTGCCCTTCTACGCACATGTAGTGACATGTATCATGTTGATTTGAGGGAATTTGGAAAATGGGGAAGGTGTAGGGTGAGTGGTATAATGACATGAAGGGTAAAAACCTATCGGAGGAGAAAACCCTGTGAGGTCTCCTAGGTGCAATGACATTTGGGTGGTGACGTGGCAAGTTATTTGATGTGAACCATGTTAATTTCAAATTTTTGTGTGGCTCTAGGAGTTGTGAGATTGGAGGTTTTGTTTGTTGAGTGTGTATGACTTCCAAATCCACAGCTGATCATGAGAGCTTACTTTTGGCTAGGAGGAACTACCCGTAATGAAAACAAGACCACCAGAAGGAATTAAAAATATGGGCAGTGAACTACCTAGTGTGAGCTAGATCTAGGAAGTATGGTACTCCCTAGATGGCTGTCAGTCCACTATTTTAACAAATTAATATTGTAAACAAAGTAAATCCTATTGTTATTTTAAAAGAATTTAGGTATCTTACTTAAACACATAATAAGAAAATAAATCTAATCTAACAGGCTAAGCTAGAATAGAATCCATAGGTCAAATGGTTGGTTCGGGTTCTACGGGTTTGATAAAGGTCTCATGTAGGTCACAAGTGAGTGAGGGTGAGGAAAAATTAGGTGGGTAGGTCTTTATTTAAGGCTGTGTGGGCAAACACAGAGACTGGTGTCAGTCAAGGGTGACCGACGGCGGTTAGGTATAACCAAAGCAGTTACTTATGAGATCTATAAATGTCACGAGAACAATGTTTTGGTCTCCTTTGTGATTACACAAAGGATTTTGGTTAGTCGGACGAGGTATTGGGTGGCTAGAGTAGGCTTTTGTGAGGTTTTAATGGGTCTATGGAGGTGAAAATGTTGGAAAAGGTTGATAGGGAGCAGGATAAACAATGGGTGATACAATAATGATGAAATGAAATAAACTAGAGAAGTATGACGTTATACTCACTTGGATTCCATTCTTGAAGGTCTGTGTGTGAAAGATGTAGGGGCTGATGATGGGTTTTGAAGGCTACAAGTGATCACCAACTAAAGAAAATCTTCTGCATGGGCTGCATGTACACTCCTCTTTGCTTGGATAGATCATATCATGGCTGGGATGGCTATGCGGGAGAAGATACTCAATCTCCTTCCTTGGATGTGAGTTTTGGCTGGAATTGGATCTCTCGAAGATGCATTATCTCTCTAGATATGATCTTGTTTGTCAACTTTCTCCCAATGTTTTCCAACCTTGAGAATAAGGTAGTTTAGGGGTTAAAAGGGGTAACCATTGGCGGTATGACTTAATTAGCAATGGTTAGGGTTAGCTCGATTGGTCAAGGCGAGATTTCCTAGGTTTAACAAACTTAGGGATATCCTCCCGATTTCCTTGGATCTTGTGTTGTTATCCCACGGATTAGAATGGAGCTTCTTGTGAGCATGTGGGAATGTGGTTAGAGGGAATAAAGGCATTGATTTTTAGGGTTTGGGTAAGTCTTAGTTAGTTATGGGAACTTTCTAAGAATAGGTCTTAGGTTGAGTTAGGTTGGTGAGGTGTCTAATTGAACTATATGTGTAGATATTATTTTAAATAAGACTTTTTAAATAATAAATATAGTGAGGATAATGCATTAGTTTAATTTTATTAATTAAATTAATATTAATGGGGTGGAGGGTCATGACAAGGTAAATGTAATAAAGGGTGATTATATGTCAAGGGAAAAAGGGAGTGTGACCTAATTTTAGTGTCTACAATGTCCTTAGCATAGCCCATGACCGATGCAACATATTGTTCACTTGTTCTTTTCGATCTTAACCCCTTAGGAACTTAAGCTTCAAGATTTGGAGTTTTTTTTGTTATGCCGTGAGTAGTCACGTGTGTTGTCTCATCTGTCTCATTTTCTCCTTATTCTCTATCCTTCATTTATTCATCCTTTGGCTCTTCCACATTATCTGGAGGTGTAGGAGATTCATGCGCGCTCTCCTCATACTATTCCACCTCCACGTTTAGCTTCAACTTCATTCTTCTCTTCTCAACTATCTCCTTCTGTGGAGAGATTCGAGGTGATCTGTGAACTGATTTTGGAGTAACACCTTGGGTCATAGTTCTCCTAAACACCCTTTTGAAATGGCTCTCTCCTTGGACTGCATCCAAGTCCTCATCATCTCCCTCTTGTGGCTGGGGTGGAGTAGTCACGCGCTTAGCTTCTACCCTATCTATAGGTTGCCTCCTACCTCTATGCTCCAAACCACCACTATCTTCATGCTCCTCCTCTTCATCATCTACTTCTATTGTCTCTGTGGGATTAGGTGCTGGAACATTTTCCATTGTATGCTTACCTTTTGGTGGCCTTGGGAGCGCAAACTCATTCTCCACATACTTATTGTTCTCTATCTTGGGCTTGAGTTGAAGGTACACAAGCACTGCTCCAACATCTCCAACAGACCAATCTTACTAGCTTCATGCTTATTATATCTGAGATAAGCCTCTCAATGTAGGTAGTCTATCCTAGATATACATATGTCTTTCTCAGAGTGTGGTAGTCACAATCTACCTTATCGTAATGAAGTTAAGAAGGCATGCATTTGTGAACTAGTGAATTGATACCTACAAGTAGTGTTTTGTGAAGGCATATGACAGTTTGAGCCAAGGACTCCAAGATCCGTCCTTCATCACAAATTGTGCAATTCAAAAATGTTGGTAGACTGAAAACTATATTTCCTTACCCACCATCGAAGGCAACTCCTTGGGTATGCACCACTCCTCTTAAAACACCACATGGAGCCTATCATACCACATCTCTACCCTATTTTTAAATGGCCCACCCATGGTCCCTTCTTATAAGTATTTATTAAATCTTTCCACAAGAGATTTTTGTTCCGTGGGATACTCCCAAATTTTCTCCTTTGCCCCATCGAGCACTCCAATCTTTATAAACACCAAAGACAATAAAATAGCACCAAAAATAAGTATGTCACCTGTACGTGCTTCTTAAATGATTTTATTTTCTATGTGATCCATGATATTGTAGATCAATCCTTGAGACATCTTCCTTGCAATGTGCAACCACATTGTATTCACCTACGACCACCTTTCTTGGTCATTCAACTTTGTTACAAGATGGGTAGTTATCGTACTTTACTAGGTACTTATTCAATTTTTCAATGTCCATACTACGTGGACCCTTGGTATACCCCAACTCCTTCCTTGTCTCCAGGATCACTGCTTTATCTATTAAGTCACTATCCGGATCTGATCCCGAGGTGCTTAGTCTTGTCACTTTATTGAAATCAAGGCAAGCCGTGATTCTAACCTCTCGTCTCGGTGAAGTAGAAGAAGTCCTCACGGACTCGCACATCAACCATCATTACAATGGTTCATACTTTCCAAAGTATGGCAGCTCATATAACTAGTAGACTCCAATCTGCTTTAGTAACTTCTCACTAGCATCATTATACATTGGCATATCTTTTGTTGTGTGCTTGTTCATTTTTGTTCTCAACAATGCATCTAGTTCCTTCTTATTATCTGATGTGTGATGGTTGTAATCAATGATCTTACATTAATGGATGTGGGAATCCCATTCTTGTCCCATAATCACACCCTTTGATATCTTTTGCATTTCTAAGAAATTACTCTCGGAGAAATTTCTTCTTCCACTTCGACCTTCTTCTTCCCTTTTACTCCTGCTGTGGGTGCTTTCTTTGGTGCCATTTGAAAAATATCTCTTTTCTACCCTCTGTAATCAAGCAAGTTGAAACCCTAGTTCAAATATTTGTGCCCTAGTGGAAATCACGTGCCCTAGCTCTTTTGTAACACATTTTCTTTACTCAAATGCTTCACCTGTTAGAATGCAAGCTTCTCTATGCACAAATCATCTCTCCACATTTGGTTTCACACTCTTCGCACCTCAACACAATTGCTTGGCTCGTTTACACTTAGCTCTTTTCAAATTCTCTCAATTACAATGGTGAAAATAAACTCACATCCCATCCTTACATAATTTTTCAAAAATTTAGTGCATTTATTGTTCCTTCACCTACCAACAATCCTCTCATTAATCGACCATTTTCATGCTTTTCATGCGGTACATCTACATGCCCAAACTATAACCTATTAGCATGCCTTCCTATAATCTAAAACTTCTCTTTAGCATGCCTCCTTGAACCCAAGGACTCTTCACCGCACATTCCCTTAGTAGTTCCCATGGCCTCTGCTTACCTCACATTATACTTGTTTCTTCATTCATCTCCACATATGGTCCTCATTTCCAGAAGCACTTTCTTTTGTTTTTAATTCTCCAACTTGAATAACACTCATAGGGGTTTTTTCCTTTCATGTGTACTCATTTTCAATAGTTTTGTACCTAGATAATAATAACCACCCCACACTAAGAGTATGTGCAGTCCTTTGCACATAAAAATTCTTCAAATAGTAATTAGCTTATAGCACATAACTGGGATTATTACAAAAAAACACCAAATAAATTGAAAAAGCATAGCAAAAAAGAAGAAAATACATTAAGGAAAATACAAAATTGAAAACCTAACTTAAATGACAACATTTCCTTATTACAAAAGCTGAGAAGACTTATTTATAGTAGATTTAGCCTACTCCCATTGAAGTAACCGAGTAGCGAGTGTGTCATCAAGCACCTCTAATTGGAAATAGTTTTTTCCAAGTATGTGAGTGATAACATATGGCCCCAACCAATGTACTTCAAGTTTTCTGGATGTGTCAAAAATTAGAATCGTAAAGGAGCACCATCTGTCCAATTGTGAACTTTTTATCTTTGATGTACCTATCATGCCATGCTTTCCATGCCTAGCCTTTTATTGTTTTTGACTCCAACGTGCTATTGCTCATTTCTCATCCAACTTAATTAACTTTTCAATCTATTATTCTAATTCTTTCTCATCAGCTAGACCTCCAAAGTGTGCACAATACACAAATATGGTAACATGAATTCCATAGGAAGAACTGCTTATGTGCCAAACACTAACTGAAATGGTGTGTCTTTGTTCAACCTTTTATATATTGTTCGATATGCCTAAAGTACAGTAGATACTTTATCATCCCAATCCTTTCTTCCAACATCATATATTTTTGTCAATGTTTGGCTCAAAATTTTGTGGAAATCATCAAGATCCCATTTACCCGAGGATGATATGGTGTAGTCTTATGGTGTGCAATCATGAATTCATCTAATAAAAGTCTAGTTTTCTCATTCATAAATTGTGTGCCCCTATCACTTTGGTCAAAATTAAAGGACATCCATACCTCATAATAATTTTATCCCATAAAAACCTATCTCGTTTATGTATCATTTGTACAATACTTTATAGGGGCTACTTCTACCCACCTTGTAAGGTAATCTACGTAAGTAATGATGTAGCATGATCTAGTCCTATGTGCGGGGTGGTGAAATAGGACCCGGAAAATCTATATCCCATTTCTCAAATGGTTTTGTACTATTAATAGGTCTTAAAGGCATTTCATCTCATTAAAATTGTTTCCAAAGGCATTGACAATGATCACAAGCCTTGTAATAATCCTCACAATATTTATCATGGTCTCCCACCATAATCCAACAAATAGAATCTTGCACATAGTGGTGTCACCCGCATGGTTACCACCTTAATACCACCATGAGTTTCCTCTATGATATATGTGCACACATGTACCAAGACATAATGATGTAATACTTCACCCCGACCTAATTTGTACAAGTCACCGCTAATCAACATATAGGGTGTTGCACATATAGCAAGTTGTTTCTTCTCTAAGGATTTCATTCCTTCTAGTGCCATACATGTTCGTAGAAAGATAACAATGTCCTCTAATTCTGATGGCATTCATTGTAACCTATATAATTGTGCATCTAGTATGGTTTCTTTAATTACTTTTGCTTCTTCTCTTGACTATATTTTTGTAAATGGTGTTGTCCAAAATTACTTTTCCCTGGTTTTACCACAACTATGAAATCAAATTCTTGAAATAAGAGTACCCATCTGCATATGTGCCCCTGTAAAATGGGTTTGTTTACCAAATACTTCAATGCCATGTGATATGTATAAAAGAAAAATGGTGTAGCTAATAGATATTGTCTGAACTTATGTATCACATAGATCATTGATAAAGCTTCGCACTCTGTAGTTGTATAATTATGTTCTGCAAGAGTCAAATTTCTATTGGTAAAACCGATAGGATGATCTATAATACCTTCTCCAGGATGCACCAATACCATGTTAATGGTCGTGCTAGAGGCATCCACATGTACATGAAATGGTTGGTTCCATTAAGGAAAACACAAAATAGGCATGTAGTAAGTTTCTCTTTTAATGTAAAAATGTGTGATGTTGTGGTTCTCCCCATAGAACATACCTTTTCCTTTCAGTAACTCCTTCAAAGGTGTGGAAATATTGGAATATCCTTTAATAAAATTCCTATAATATCTTGTATGACCCAAAAATCTATCCACCTCACTTTGGCTGGTAGGATCTTTTATGCCTATAATGATTTCAACCTTAGTTGGATTGACCAACAAACCTTATTTGTAGATTATGTGTCCTAACAATATTCCAAATGTTGTAGAAAATATGCACTTATTTATGTTCAAAGATATACTCAATCGTATACATATTTCAAACCTTAAGCGTAGATTTTCATAATGATCTTTAACTAATCCACACACCATCCAATCATACAAATAGACTTACAAGAAGTTGTGAATAAATTCCTTGAATGCTTGAATAACTATGTGTGAAAATACAACGGGTATGTTTTTAAGACCAAAATCTAGGGAAGCTACCCCATTTAGTAGTAAAATTAGTCTTTTTCTGATCCTCCTAGGAAATCCTAACCCGATGATACCTAGAGAACCCATCTATAAATTAATAAATTACGTTCCCTACAACGCCTTCTAGTATTTCCTCAATGAATGGCGTAGGAAAGGAATCAGTCACACATACATCATTTAGCTCCCCGTAGTCCACATAGATCCTTCTTGATATTGATCACCATTGGACTAACCCATTCTGACTCATCTAGGGGCTTGATGATTCTAGACTTCAACATTTTGTCAATCTCTTCTTTGACCTTTTCACACAAGTTGGGGTTCATCCTGTAGGGTCTCTTTCTAACTGGGTGTGTACCCTCTTTAATATTTATCCTCATCTCCCCTAATGATTCATGCACACCTTTAAGCTTATGGTACCCCAGAGAAATTTTTTTGATGATCCCGTAATAACTCTATGATTTTTTCCACTTCAGAGTCTAACCAATAGTCCCCAATTATGGCCTCCTTAGGCTCAATATCTGATCCAATATTCACTTTATTTGTCTTTATAGGTTCATGATAGGCGTTTGTGGTTTTATCTATACTATCCAACACCTCACACCTACCTGTTGAATGGTTTACATCTATATTTTCTACTTCTTCACCATCCACTAGGTAGACCATTTTCCTTTTTCTTTCTCAAGGCGGGCATGCTGAAGTAGCGTGGCATTAACCTCTGTCTCTTTAACAAGATGTGCTCCTGATTTTCTTTCATCCAATAACTCCTAAATGAGTTCTTTAGCCTTGGCACTATCTCCCATAGTTAAGCACTTTATGAATTTTAATGCTTATTCCACCAGAGGCTTGGTGGAGAAGAAGTCAAATGTTTGGGTCATTCCTGCAATTAAATCCTACCAATTTCTCGTCTCTCTATGGAGTTACTCAGATATACATATTAAGCACATGCATAACCATGTAAAGTGCAATAAAACTTGTGCACCCGAGCAAAGGTGGTAAATATTTCTACCCCGATCTGGAGTCTCTCACACTATTGAATGTGGTGTTGAATAGGTTTATTACCATGATAAGTGCAAATTTGAGTAGATGCATTACTCCTGTAGAACCTAGTGGCAAGAGAAATCCTAATTTCATTCCATCCTACAAGATTATCCTTGTGGACCACCCACTAGTACATTGTTGTCTGCGTAGGGTATATGCTAGCATATTCCTTCTTTCTAGTGGGTCTATCCACTATTCTTCCATGGCATGTAGGAACACCATAGGATCTCCTTCTCCGATGTTATTACCTATTCTCTTGATATAACGTGGTTCGTGACCCTTGGAAATATGTTATTTACTTCACACCCTACCAACTCATAAGTGATATGAGCCCAATTATCACAAGAAACACTTGTAGTATCGTTAATAGACTATGCATCCTCCCAATGAAGGATTCCTTCCTTACATGGCTCAATAACCTCTAGATCCCAGATGGTGCATACATAAATCATATTCAAGTATTCTTCATTCAAGGGCTTAACATAGGGCACAAATTTTCCATCTGTTAAAGGGATAATAACTCTTTCCTCCTTATTTTCAAAGATGATATAACCCTTGTTGAATCAAGATCAACATTATTTGCATAGCACCAAGGATGCCCCAATAGATTTGGGAAGCTATCTGACTCTACCAGCGCTAAAACCTCAAAATCTCCAGTGAACTTGGCTCCTTGTATGGTAATGGATGCATCTTTTAAAACTCCGATGGGAGTGGCCTTAGTCTGATTAGCCATGAACAATACATTAGAGGATGGCTGCAATGGAGGTCTCCCCATTTTTACCCATGCATCTAAGGTAAGAACATTGACTTTCGCACCAATATCAATCAATATATTATTCAATAGCCACCCATCCAAAACAACATTCAGAGTTATTTCCTTGCCATAATCTAGGCTATGAGGGGAAGATTGGCATGCGGATCTTTCATCCAGTTCTAGTACTTTCCCACGGAGTGTTTCCTTTTAGCCAATTCCCAACAAAGTGGAATTATATTCTCTGGTGCAAAAATTTTGACACTTCTCTCAAGTCATCCATATCGGTTTGGAAATTTTCTAGTGATTTTTTTCTCCATCTTCCATGATTACTCCTTTAAATATTGTATTTCACCCTAAAGATTCCTGAGTACCTCCATAGTTTCTTGGTAAACCTCCTTCTAATGAGTTGGATCTAGGTACCATGCATGTAGAACATCCTCTTTAGTGATGGTAGGCCTCTGTGTAATGTGTCTTTCGCATGCACCGCTTCAACATGGGTCATGATCTTTACTTGCAATGCCTCGGATTCTACTTCCAACTTGGGCATCCACTAATTTTCCAGAGCGCGTTGTATCCTAACCATCCTTGCACCTTTGTTTTTTTAATCCGCTTGCTAAGATGCTCATACAAGTTCAAGAACTACTCATAACTATGATTCTTTCCATAGAAAGAACATGTAATATTCTGAGGACATTCACACTGTAGTGGTTAGGAGATCTAAATGTATAACATTTTCTATAAGGGAACTCACTTCTTCCTCCACCACACCTCAACCTCCATATCCTCCATGGTATTTTCAACCTCTGTTGTAACCACCTTGAAAATGCCCTTCATTCCAATCATAGTGCACCTAATTGTGATCCTGATCCTGATGCTCATTCTTGTCTCAGAGTTATCTACGAAACTCGTATCTTTCATACACCGATATCTATAGCATCATGGATCTGACCAATCAGCCGATAGTCTTCCATGTCATGAATTTTGGACCTACAGATTTTATAGTAACAAGATATGTTCTTCCTTATCATGCATTGTAATAATGGGCAACAACTAGCATCATGGTTTAAATGGCATATCTCATAGTCCAACATCAATGAGTGCACTAATCTATGGGGACAAATATCTTTTGTATGACCTTCCCTTCATAATATGTGAACCATATCACTATGCGTGTCTCATGTGTTGAATTTTTCGATAGCTTCTCTAAATGCTTCACCATAGTTGTGATCTGTGCTTCTAAAAATGGGCTCACCCCAGTGTCTATACTTCCAACTACCTCAAAGACGTAAATCTACTTCAAGTGCTTTGTGTGGATCGATGTATTTCTTATGTGATAAAGCACCCTTATAAAAGGTGTTATTAGGCCCCCAATGAACCATTGTGCATGTTAGCTTCATGAATATCATAAGAAACCTTGGATAACAATGTTTTGGAAACAAGCATCATACTCTCGACACTCTTAGTAGTGCCTTGATTCATATCCTTGAGCGCACTTATACTCTCCTGCTCAAACTTAGGGATGTTAAACTCTTTAAGGAAAGCATCTTTTAAGATCGCATAGTCTACACAAGTTTTATCGGGTCAAACTTTTTGTACTAATTATGTGTGCACCCTTGTAACATAGTAGAAAATTAACTTGCCCTACACTCAGAAGCCATGATTCCTTTTGCACACCACATTATTTCACACATGTGTACATGTTCAACAACATCTTCTATGCCCCTATACTCTATGAGATGAAGATACATATCCATGTAAATATTTTGGGGTTGGTGTGGACCTTTCCCACCGATCCATCCACCGAGCTAGAGCCACCTATACCTCTTGATCCCGAACCTGTAGTTAGGGTTGGACTAGAAGATGTACTTCCATGTGTCCCAATAGTAGTACTAAATTGTACCTTGATAGTCTATGAAGTGTTACTACTCCCAGAAGAGAGTCCAAAATCTATGCACTTGAATTCTATGTGGATGATACACCCAAAAAGGTACTCCCATATAACAACAAAGTTGTTTGCATTGCCATCGTTGTGATTTTTATATGACTCACTCTTGCTCTCCCACTACCTAAATTATCTTGCTGACTATTTGTTGTACTAGATACTTTGAAAAACCAAGCACAAGGGAAAGGTTGACAGTGAATTTAGATGCACACTTATGGTCTAGGTCATCTTTGCTGGTGCGCTTCTACGTGAGGCCGAGGAGGGTTCTCTGTCATGCTTTCCCAAATGGGAGAGTTCCTGATGCTTGGGTTCCATGTCTTCTGCATGAACTTCAAACCCTTCCCGAACTATCTCTCTCCACAACATCATTCACTCTGTAACATCTCATTGCTTCTCTATCTCCCTCTCGTGCGCCTCATTATACTTAAGCTACCTTTCCTCTCTTTTCCTTTATGTCACTAGGTCTTCCATCTTTCACCAAACCTACTCCTTCCCCCACATGGTAGGGTTTAGTTTTCCATCAATTTGTTCTCCAAGTTCGTGGTTACTATCAAATTTTGATCACCAAAGTGGATGGCCTTATAGGTAAGCTCCTTGGGATATTTTAAAAATTGGAACTCAGCTACCTCTATGAACAAATAAGTGTAAATTGAGTACTCCAAGATATAAGTGTTCAAAAACCATAGAACCACGTATCCATAGTGCGAATCAAAATCATATCGAATCATAAAGGGTCTGAAATTATTCTTACATCTAGAAAAGTGTGCGATACCTCCAACTCCATTTAGATGCATAAGAAACAAGCCACTTGTATATTTCTACCAGAAAGATAGGGAAGAAGCTCTTGTACAAATAGTCATACATATTCTGATCCACCCATGCACGTGTGTCAAACTAGATCAGTGCTAAACCTTCATGTGCGTTTTCTTATAGGTCATGTATCCACTCCTAAACACTTTCTAGGGTCAACCGGTATGTCTTAATCATGAACCATCCTGAAAACAACTAAAAAGAGGTCCCAGAAATGGAACCAATGATGCAACCTAGAATTTACTAGTAAAATTCTAGACGCGCTAGCACATCACTCATCCTAGATTGAGTGCTCACCCGAAGCACACAAAGGTACCAGGCACCTCTTTAGGGTTTCTATTGCAATATGTTAACATGATGAATACTTAAAGCATTCAAATCCACGACTAATATATCATTCTACATTGCATGTTCAAATTGAGATCTAGAGAATAAAAAACTTAAATGATAGCCATGATGAAATCAAGCATGCAAGAACCATTTATACTCAAGATTTGATACTTTGTTTTAGCTAATACACTCCATTTCATTAAACATGATAAATACACAAAAGCTTATGACAATAGATAATACCATAGTGTACGCGTACATCAAATTTAGTAGTATAACCTCACAATAACTCAGTTCTTACATACTATGTAGTCATTTTTACTCCTATCACAAAAGGAAGAACCCCATGTGCACCAGCCTATCACCCAGTAGAAGTTGAGTGCTCACCCGAGGCACACAAAGGTACCAAGTCTCTCTTTTATGTGAGTTTAGTGGGAAGCATTATCTATGATTAGTGTAAGATTATTTAGGAAGTTAAGACAAACAAGAACCATGGGGCTCAGAATGGCCTCCGATCCTTGCAGTCACTTCAGACCGAGTGCTTTAACATAATCCAAAACATACATTATAATAGAAATAAATTATCCAAGCATTCATACATAGTATGAAAGGAAAGAGAACTCATATAAGAGAAATATGCATCAAAAACATTGATATCCATGTCTATTTATAATAGGTAACCTCATTACAATCATCGGTTCACTACGGGGTGTCATAGAGCAGATTGTTGTCATGCGCATCATTGGACGTATATAGTTAAGCTAAAAGAAAAGAAAAATAAAACTCCATGCTTAGTACATTCTTTCATGAACTAGAATATCCACTCATAGAAATTCTACGAGCTTCACTTACTCTCTAACCCTTTATTCTAGATGTATATGTGCATATCTCGTATATTGGTATATCCTCTACCCCACAGTACTTGTATTTATCACTTTCCCGAGCTACCAACTCACCATGCCATGCCCTCAAATCCATCGCCAAGTGTCGAATGTGGTCCTCCATGTGAGCATATTCCTTCAGGCCCGAGCTCTCCATTCCATCTCATGACGATCTTCTAGAATATTCCATCGCAGGCATGCTCCTTCCAGGCCACTGTTGCTAGGATGGCATCTTATCTGCATGCAACCGATCATGCTTTTCATGTGTTCTACCTTGGGCACTCAAATTGGCTAAGTCCTAAACCTTTTCTCACACGTCATGTGCGCTATTTACCTCAAAAAATTTCTCTTGTGTGCTTTTTCCTTGCATGCCATCCAATAATCGGGATCCTACGCACCCACGCGCCTTTATACTTGGTCAATATTCTAGGGGCCCAACATCACCCCACACTATGCATGTTCTCCGTCCTCGAAACATTTTACTCAACTAAGATGCAAGCTATTTTATGGAACCAAGATGTAGACTTATACTCTACAAAATGAATAAGGAATGAAAGAATAGGGGAAAGAATGAAGAATGTGGGGTGTGGGGGAACATCAATTCAATAGGCTAGGAAAGTCCTTCCATAAATCTACCTCTATCTTATTCCACACTTTGACCTCACCCTTCGCCTTCTGGAAGAGGTCACCCACTAGGTGCTCACTTCATCAAAGCTTAGGCCAATTCCTTGGGTGCCCAAAGTGTCCACAATCTACTCCATTTCCTTACCCAGGTCTGCGAGTTTATCCATTCTTCTGGTAATTTGGGGGTATAGTTCCTTCATCCAGGCCTTAGTTGAGCTCCTTAAAGCCTTAATTACCTCTGATTTCTTCTCTACCTCGGCCAGAACCTTGTCCCTCTCTACCCTATTCCCCTTGTTCTTTTCTTCAAAATCTTTCAACTCTGCTTCAAGTGTGGCAACCAAGGAGCTTGCCACCTTATCTCTATCTGCACATATCTCATATACAGCTTCTGCAGATTGGGTAATGACCTTGATCTCCATGAGTACTTGGTTGTACTCGAAACAAGTGCTACCACCTTCAACCAGTCTTCCTCTTTCAAGTGTGTGGCCACTTCTTCTCTGAGACTCCAAGCACCAGGGTCACCTCTCCATGGTGAGGATGCACGTTATATATTATACACACTATAAAAGGGATGAGTATTTATGTGCGGTGGCACTAATTCCGGGTGCTTCGGAAGGATGGTGCCCTTGATAGACTCCATTTTCTTGTAAAATTCCTACACCTTTACCTTTTCTTCCTTTAACTCACATCTTAACTACGCGCTGATTAATTCCTCTTGTTTTAAACTCTTGGCCTTCTCCGCGCCTCTTCCTCCTTCTTCCCAACTTCACCTTAGATGCTCTGATTCTATCATTTCACATGAACAACCTAGCCTCGGTCTCGATCACGAATTTGTTTAGAGAATTTCATGCTTGCTCATCTCGAAAGCTTCTAGAATTTACTAAGGGGTTTTCTCCCTTAGACTTTAGTAGTGTGATGAGTGCTTCATGGAAGACTTCAAGTTTTACTCATCAACGTGGGACTCGAACACCCAAGAGAGAATATTCTTTGTTCAAGGGTATGCACCATCCTTCTCAAAAGACCCCATGGCTATGAGTCTTTCCGTGGGTATGGTGCTCTCGAATCGTGCGCGTAACACCTTCTTTGTGTCATCAACATAGCTCATTACTAGTCTTTGTTCTACATCTAGGGTTCTTCTACCCGAGAGTGCACCTTTAGGGAAGCTAACTATCAGAGCGGGGCCTCCTAGGCTGTCATGTTCCTTTTCAATGCTCTCCTCCTTCCCTTCCTTAAGCACTATGTCCGTGTTGTGCTCTAACTCTTGGTCTACAAGGACTTCAAGCATCTTCTTCACTTCTCGCTCTGCCACCTTAGTAATCTGGTCCTTTGTAAAACTTATGGCTCCCTGCTTCTCCTTGGCATCCTTCTCATCTTCCTTCATGTCTTTGGTGTCTTCCTCATCTTGTGTGCCCTTACACCATGCAAATACAAAATCTTGCTTCTCCTCTCCACTCTCTTCCTCCGAGTCATAGACACTAAACACATGTGGTTCCTTGTCTTTCTCAGGCTCTTCTTCCTCATCATCATCTCCTTCACTCTCATCTTCTCCTTCTCCCAAGTATTTCTCTAAGCTGTCGGTGACCTCCAAGTCGACTTCTTCATCCACCCTCTACTTCCTCTTGAGAGGTGTCTTCGATCGGGATATTTGGCCTTCTCTTCTTCCTTTACTAAAGACTTATTTCTCCATGTGTAGGTGCTTGGCTTGGTGCTTGTAGAAGGTATGCTCATTATCTGAGTAGTCGGCACACTTGGTGCTCCTTCCTCTCCTTTGCCTCTCTTCTTAAATGTTGGCTTCTTCTTTCCCAAGGGGTATTCGGAGTATGGAGACTTTTTCCTCCAAATACATGCCCTTTTCAAACTTCGGCCTTATGCGTAAGTACATGCGCACTACGGATCCTCCGGTGATGGGAAGCATCATCGGCCTAGTCATTTGGATCTTGTGTGACACGTACTTCTCCATGTACACGCGCTTACCACCGGGGTAATTCAGCTTCTTCCTCATCTCCCTGTGCCCATTCTAACCTTCCTAGTTCCAACCTTAGCTTCTTTGATTCTTTAAATCTATTTAATCCTGCTTGGAAGTATTGGGTAGTGAACGTGAAAGGAAGGTTGCACCAAGGGCTCCATGATTTGTCAATAAGCTTGAATCAGCCCAAGTAGTAGTGCTTTAGGACACGTGAACTCAAATTCTCCCTTAGTGGTTGTTGGGAGTTGTTCATGGATCCTCCACTCTGCCCTGAATACATTCCTCAAGCACATATACCACTTTTCTAGCCGTGCTTTGTGGGGATCCATCATCTTATCACAAGCATACTTCTCGAACCTCTTCGTGGGTGAAGGGTCTTCGGCTGGGTACTCCCACATGAACTTGTCTGATGCATCCAAAACTCCAATTTCTACAAACACTATGGTGAGAAAGACATTTCCAAAGAGGATCTTGTCCCCTTCCTTCATGCACTTAACAATCTCCTCTGCAATGTACATGGATAAGTTATATATAGTCCCCTCTGCAATCTTCCTGTAGACATGTAGCCAAGGTTTGTTGACCTACATCCATCTTTCTTGGCCATTCAGCTTAGTCACCAAATGCGCGGCCATCTTCATAATGGGGTCCTTGATGTCTGAAATATCATAGTAACGCATGACCCTTTCTTACACGCATACTAAATGATGGTATCTTGAATAGCCTCCTTGTCACCAAGGTCATCTTCTAGGCTATCTCCCTCACATATGAGGCCTGTAAATTGTGAAATCAATCGGGAGGTACGCGCATCTTACACCCAAAAAGTTGAAATAGTCTTTATGCACCCAATACATCAACCACTTTGGTACAAGCGATCAAGCTACCCAAAATAAGGAAACTCATATAGTTCAAACAACCCTGTCTTTTCCAATTTAACCTTAACATCATCGTCATATATGGGAAAACCTTCACGTGTTCGCTTGTTAGTGGGGTACCCAATTCGCATTTCTTTCTCTATGGTGTTTTTATAGTGATTATAGTCACTAACAGTATGCTTCTCAAGTGGGATTCCCATTCCTTTCCCATCATCACCCAATCCAGTATTGCATCTCTACATTCCATTCTTCATTTGTGTCTACTTTGGGTTCAAGTTGTTTAGCCTTATCTTTTCCCTTTCCTTTCTTGGGTGCCATGGTCAAGGTATTTTTATCACTCCTACCCTCTCTTCATTACTTTGTCTTTCTTCTCCCAACCTTCGATCTCAGATCCACGATATAACTCTTTAAAATATGTTCCCTAGTTTGTTAAACCCTAACTTGGATAAACTCTTCACCCAGACAATTCCTATTCAACTCCTTCCATGCCTGTGTAATTCCTTTTGGTTCATAATCTCAAACTAGATCTTCACATTTTAATCACACAGATCTTCCACTCGATCGAATCTAAAAACCCTAGCTCATAGAACTTGTTTATATCTCCAACTCTTCATTTTCACAAAGTAAAAATGAGAGTGCCCCGACCCTTTATTTATATTTTTTCCTTTTTCTGATCATTAAATGCTAATTTACCTACCCCTATATTTTACTCATTTAATGCAATTTTACAAACAAATTCCATCTTCAAAGCACCTTCATTTATGTGCCCTTCCGGTGTGGAAAATCCTCCAACCTTCTAGTGCGCAACCAAACCAACCTGACAGGAGACTCTTGCACGTGCTTAACCTACGCCGAAGGCACTTATTTTGTCCATATTATTGCTTTTGCCTACCTCGTGTTGCTTTAACTGTGCTTTATTTTCCTTTGTACGTGGGATCTACAAGTAGCTTTATCCTAGAACTAACCATTCTATATTTTCTCTTCATCTATCTATTTCAATCGGGTTACTCAACAAGGATCTTCAACACAACTTCCTTGGTACTTTAATCACGTGCTTCTTCACTTTTCTCCACCCCACACTTAAATGATGCGTGGTCCTCTACACACTCACAAATTATCCAAAAATAGCAATAAGGTTACCGGTGCCCAAGGCACAAAACAAAATAACAACGCGAAAGGAAAACACAAGAAAAGGAAAATACATAAAGGAAAATTCTAAACTAACTGGAAAAACTACCTTATTTACAAACACCAAGAAGACTTATTTATAGTAGGGCTTCAGCTTACTTCCATTGAAGTTCGAAACTTCATCCCATCCAATGCTTATAACTAGCATGTGCCCGAATCAAGGATGTACGAGATTGTGTAGGGACCCAACCAATGGACTTTCAACTTCCCAGGATGGCACAAAAACTTGGAATCATATAGTAACACCATCTTCCCAACCTCAAACTTCTTGTTTCTAATGTGGTGATCATGCCAAGCCTTTTGTTTTCCTTTTCCACTATTTAAATCCATCGAGCAAGTGATTGTCTCCCATCCAGTTTCATCAACTCATCAATTCTTTCTTCCAAGACTTGTTCATCAATAACCCTCTGCGCGTGCTATTTGTAGAGAAGGTAACATAAGTTCAACTGGTAAAAATGATTCCACACCAAACACCAATTGAAAAGGTGTGGCTTTATTTAGTCTTTTATACGTTGTCCTGTAAGCCCATAATACTGCCGATACTTTGTCATCCCAATCAAGTCTTCCAACATCACAAATCTTGGTCAAGGTATGACTCAGTATTTTGTTGAATGCTTCCATGGTTCCATTTGCTTGTGGGTGATAGGGTGTGGTCTTCTGATGAGCCACCATGAACTCAGATAACAGGATCCTCACAATCTCATTCAAGAAATGCGTACCCCTATCATTGGTCAAACTCAAAGGGCATCCATACCTCATGATAATGTTTTCCCACAAGAACCTTGCCAATGTTTCTGCTATGCAATCTTTAGTTGGGGCTGCCTCTTCCCACCTTGTGAGATAATCTATGCAAGTGATGACATAATGTGACCCATTCCTCCATGTTGCCGATGCAATAGGTCCTACAAATTCTATCGCCCACTTTTCAAAAGGATTTGTGCTAGGAATAGGACGTAAAGGCATTTCATCTCTCCTTCTGGTTTTCCAATGCAGCGGCGGTGGTCACATGCTTTACAATAATCTCTACAATCCTTGTATAAGGTTTTCCACCATAATCCTGCCATTAAAATCTTGCACGTGGTGGCATTTCTTGTGTAATGCCCACCCGTACTTCCTCCGTGTGCTTCTTCCATGATGGCTAGGCACTCATGCTCTAACACACACCTGCGTAGAACTTCATCACGTCCTAACTTGTATAATTCTCCACTGATTAACATGTAGGGTGCGGCACATATGGCCAATCGCTTCTTTTCTGATTCCTTCATTCCATCCGCCACACCTTCTTATAAGAATACTGCAATCTCCTCCAAATCCGATGGTACACACTGCAACCTAAACAATTGATCATCTGGCATTGCTTCCTCAATACTTTGTGCATTCTCCCTTGAATCAAATCTTGATAGATGATCAGGTCCACAATTGCTTTTCCCAGGTTTTACTACAATGGTGAACTCAAATTCTTGAAATAACAACACCCATTGATAGATGCGCCTTGAATAACGGGCTTGTTCACTAAATACTTTAATGCCATGTGGTCGGTGTAGAATACAAAGGGTGTTTCCAGTAGAAACATTCCTATTTTAAGACTTTAGAAACAAGGAAAATAATTTTTTTTTTTTTTAGTAATGTTCCCTGTTCTAAATACGTAATTTAGAACACACATTCCAAAACAACCATTCTTATAATAGATAACCATATGCAGCTGTAATGACTCGGTAAACTACCAATCTATTCATGTTTAACACTAAGTATTGAATAATTTTCTATATACTATGTATACTTGGTTCTCTTACCCTGTTCTAGGTATTGAGTGATCTATCTAAGGAACCTAACTAAATAGTTGTTACCAATATTCATCTACATCTCGATCCTTAGACTAGGTGACATAGGACAACACAATCAGTAGCTTGCGATACTTTGGCCAAAGATTCTAACATACTGTTCGTATTACTTATTCCTTGATGGCATACTTGTCAATCTAGAATATGTCCTTCACCCCCACTCTATTGTTATCTAGAATGTCCTTTACTAACTTCCGTCAGTCCTCTTGCCCAAGGTTTAACCCTAGTTCTAGTTAACAACATAGGTTATGATAGGAAGGAGCTCACAAGGACTTAGGATAGATTGGCATACTAGGTCAACCTAAGTCAACCTCGTGTGCCAAGGTACCCTGAGTCCTAGAGGGCTACTTCGTATCGTAACTACGCTACTTCCCAGTCCTAGAGAGAAACTAAGTTCAAGTCCAAAAGTGTGTAGATCTAGATGATCAATGCAGAAGGGTGTTGCCACATGTCAACTACAGTGTTGTATCCTCGAGAAGATCCTAATCTTCTCAAAGGTACAACCCCTTAGTCGGCATGTGCGGCATCCTACAGAACAACCTTGTCGAGATATACATACCCCTAGGAGATTATTAAAGTTAAATTAATTTGGATTCTTAAAGGCAGATTTCAGCAACCCTGCCCATATTCTAATCCAACTCTCCCTAAGTTCTTTTCCAAATCAGGTTCCATTAACCCTTGCAAAACTTCCTTAACTTAAGATTTCTTTCGATGTTCATTAATTTTTGCTTCAACCAAAGCAACTACCAAGAAGAAAGGACAGCAACCTCTTAAGTTCCATTTAATGTGTCTAAACTATTTAAGGAAGTGTAACAACCACCGAGGTTATAACTTAGTAGTCTTTATTAAATGAAGTCTAATGATTATAAATCATATCTTCCTTCTTGACTACTTTTTATAAGAGAGGAAGAGTCTTCCTCTTCGTGTTTAAGTTCTAGGGTTTAACACACCCTTTATGTCCTTTACAAATTTCATAGTTTCCATTGTAAGTTCATTATACGTTACTTTAATAGTATGAGATGTTTTAATAGGATCATTGAAATTCTGCAACTTATTTAGTTGCCTCACAATTAGGGAATTACTCTAAATCCCTTTTTCCTACTTATCCAAGAACACTCATTGAAACATATAAATAACATGAAGAATATCAATAGGATAGGGTTCCACTTCTTTTACAAAAGTACAAGATAATTTACATACTTCATGCAAGTAAATTCTCATTCTACATTTCATTTTCAAAACTTATACATTTACAACTTATGCATTTCGATATATCTTGCATGACAATAGCCTTAATTCAAAAGAGAATAACTTTTCTTTTTCAATACAACTTAAGAACAAATCAGAATTCTTCACAAGAATCAACTTAGATCAGCCAATGCATCATATAAGTTTTTGCCTTCTTTTATCACTTACGAAGTCCATCTCAGCAAAATTGCTAGACGGCTCAATTCAATGAATTGAGCATGATAAGCACTAAGCCTTAAAATGAAGTGCATTCCACTAATTTTTCCAATAAAAACAACCCTGCTTTAATGAATAACTAGTATTTCATACACCCTAAGCATAAGTAATATCCATAAAATAAGAGCAATACTAAACCAGGATTAATAAAAAAAAGAACAAAATATAATCTATAAAATTTGTCCTATAAATTAAAGTATAATTGATCCCATCAATTATCTTTACCAAACAACAAATCATAAAATCTTATTGCTTCCAATTCTACCAAATATAGTACAACACTTATCTTTACTATAAGATACAGGAGTGTTTACAGTATATTCCCTCTTGGATGTTTCATCTAACTTTCAAGTAAGAAGGAGAGAAACCATTCCCATTATGCCAAAGTACATAACATCAACAAGGTAGAAACAGGTGTATATCAAGATTTAAATTGTTCCTTTAAAGGTCCTCTACTTTAAAATTCAACATTTTAAGGTATTCATCATAACAGAATAAGATCCCAAACTATATTCATTTCTTTCAACTTAATAAAATAGTTTTACCTCCTCTCATACATATAGTTTAAGTTCATTCAAGAGTTCCAAGGAAAGAGAACAAGATCAACTTCAAGGAAAAAGAAAACTAAATGCTACCTTTCCTTCTAAATCTTCACATTATAATGCATGAATTCTACCTTCCATTGGGAGCATTGTAACAATGAAGTTCATACACAGTCCAAGGATAGTAAAGTTTCATAGTTTATCTTTCAAAGACTTATCACTCTTTCATTGGACCAGAACAGCCTCAAGGTAAGAAGAAAACATGCAACATTTTTCTTTCTTAGGACCCTTTACCCTCCAACAGTGAAGTTCCATCAATCCATACCATTAATTTTCCCCCTTTCTATACTCGATAATAAAACAGTGAAGTTCAACACATAGTCGCAGTCAAGTTTGAATCACAATTAGCCTTCCAAACTTAACATTCATTTAGTGGACCCATCAAGAGACAAGAAATCTGAGTAGATGCTACACTCAAAATTTTCCAATAGTTAAGGTAGAACTATCTCGACAGTATTCCCATGCATCACTGCAGAACTACAGATTGAGATTCCAAAAACAAGACAACCAACAAGCTGATTCCAATCAAAATCTCTAAGAGTTTATCTAACAGCCTACTAAGCCATGCTTCCTGTTTTCTCTTACACATGTAGTTTATTCCAAAGGATTCTGAATCTAGAACCACTCCATCTAGTAATAAACTTAATTTACATGACAAGATCGAACAACTAATTAAAAAAACGTTCAGTCAAAGACTCAAATTACAAATCTGAACACAATGTAAAGCATAAGCTCCCTCAAAGGGTCAAGTTCATTCAAATGCTTTTAACCAAGTTCGGGTAACAACATGTTCCCTCTTTAGTTTATAAATTAGTCAAAATACTATAATGACTGAACCAACACATCGTTCAGGTTACCTTTTTCCATTAAAAACTCCAAGTAACAGATTGATTGCATAGTGTTGCATCACAATATCACAATCACGAATTCATAAATACACCAGCACCAGTGATGCTAGACCGAGTACACTGAAACTACTTTAAACAGTTCAGAGTAAGAAGAAATGCTTCCATTTTCAGTTAATCATCCTATCAAACCTTGTTTCGTATGGACTGTAAGATTCTTAACGAGCCTAGACCCGACGACAACAAGATACGAAAGTTGGGTTCATAACGAACCAATAATAACAGTTAAATAGTCATACAAGGACAATAGTTCACAAGCACCATGCCTTAAGAGGCTTCAAACAATAGTCTAACTTATCTAAGATAACAAACACAGGTTCCAAGTTAGATGTGGTTTTCAACAACAACCACAGTTTTCACAAGTTGTAATACAAAAACCAAGTCATATATGGTTTTTCTAGTGCATGCAAACTTTACAACAGTCAAAGTTTCCGAAAGGTGAGATACAAAAACAACAAGCCATATACGAGTTAATTCCCAATCAATTTAACTATGAAATAACATGCTAACACCATAGAGCCAAGAATCTCTACAACGGTTCTATCCACCAAAACACGTTTCCAACAAATAGCTCGAACCTATTTGTAAGTATCAATAAGAACTGGAGTTTCTTACTAGCTTGAGTTCACAAAACACAAGTTCACAAACATTAAACTCAACAAACATAGGTAGATCTCAGTAACAATTATAGGCCGTAAAAGAAGTCAAAACCAAACAACAATTTCCAACAACCGAAGAAGCTAAACAGTGTTACCAACTTTGTTCACGTATGTAAAGTTCCTTAGTGCAAAAGACAATACAACATAAGCTTTCAACAGAATCATGTATAACATAGATTCGAAACCCAAAATGCAAGTTTTAAAAAACCCATCAATCAATTTACCAGATAAAGCATGAATGCACAAAACTCATTAGAGAAAATTTGTTTTAATGAAAACACTTAGAGGAAAGCAAGAGATTTTAATAGTTAGAGCCTATCATGCCTGATAGTGTCATTGTAAAATCGAAGAAGACCTCTAGCCGAACTCACTTCTTCTCCTCTTCTCCATGAAAGATAAAAAAACTAGATACTTCTTCCACAATTCTTCTTATACATTCCCCGAAAGCGAAAATATATTTGAAACCTCTAAAATAGCCATGAAGTGCAGTTCAAACTGCTTGGTTTGAAAAACCAGAGCGCATGTAGAAATAAAATCAGAGAACATGCAAAATGAAACAACCCAACAAAAATCATTGGCATGACTACCTAGGTGGTTTGGGCTCAATAGCCAAAAAAAATTAATTTCATTTACTCCATATCTCCCACCTATTCTTCCTTGCCACCACCACCAATTTTGGTGATCACCAAATCAAAAATAACATGTATTTCCATTTTTAGTGATACTGCCACCTAAGCCTCTCGCCAAACCAACTAACCCCACCAAAGCTGGTAGTCCATATGCATTAATAAACCTTATCAACATCATCATAAATTCCTTAGGAACCATTGCCACTATGCATGTGACCCCCTTAAGTCCCAATTCATATCCATTAGTTTAGGTTAGGTTAGATTGCTTAGGTTAGATCTTAGGTAGAATTTAAATTTATACCTTAGGATATAACACTAATAACTAACCCCCACCATGGCCTTAGCAATTAGGTTAGATAATTTCCACATAGGTAAACAATTCAAAGTGCCATAGTTTAGAACACTAGGTTAGGTTGCAAATCAACAATTCAACCGATCAAGACAGAATAAGGAGTTTTAGGTTAGGCTCAGAATTCTATCAAGTATCATGGCTTAGATAGAAATACATATGTATATTTTACCTAGCTTAGGATCCTGTAGGTTAATCCTCAATAGGATCCCGGATATCTTTCTCTTATGTTATGAATAGGCTGCATGCCCATTTTTATCAGCAATGACCTGTCATGGTTGATCTTCAAAGACCCAAGCAAAACAACCTACTGAATGGAAGTACATTCACACAAAAATTAAAGAACTTGCAACAACAAAGTTTAGTCCAATGTGTATCTTAACTCTTGGAATGTCAATTTTACCATTCGTTTAATAGATCAGATTTAAAACATCCCTTGGATCACTAAAATTGATCCAAGTATGAATCAAATAAAGAAACAAGTTTACACCCTTAAACCAGATTACAAATCACCTACCGTAAGTGAAAAATGGATTCGGAGAAGTCATTCCTATATAGTCAAAGGATCTTTAGAGCAGAAAAGATACGTATCCATATCAAGCATGATTTCCAATAATCGAAGAACATATCCTTATATAGAAAATCACATATCAACACTTGAATTCAAAGGAGGAAAATAACAACAGTCAAGGGCATTACAAGTCATGCATCGACTTTGCTTCCTCAATACTCGCGCATCCTACCCCAATTAATTCTTGATAGATGATCAGGTCCATAATTGCTTTTCCTAGGTTTTACTACAATGGTGAACTCAAATTTTTGAAATAACAACATCCATCAAAAATGCGCCCTTGAAGAATAGGCTATTTCACCAAATAATTTAATGCCATGTGGTCGGTGTAGAATACAAAGGGTGTTGCCAGAGATAATGTCTAAACTTGAAGAGCACGTAGATCATTAATAATGCCTCGCGCTCGGTAGTAGTATAATTCTGCTCTCTACCGGTGTTAACTTCTGCTTGCAAAATAGAGAGGATGATCAACATTCCCTTCACCCGGATGTGCAATAAATTCTCTAATGGAGGTCCCTAAGGCATCCACATGGACATGGAAGGGCTTGTCCAAGACAAAAAATTAAATAGGCGCGGTAATAAGCCTATCTTTTAATGTATCAAATGCCCTCTGTTGCGCCTCTCCCCAATGGAAGGCACTTTTATGTCTAAGAAGTTCCTCTAAAGGTGTGACATCTTGGCATATCCCTTAATGAATTTTCTATAATATCCCGCATGCCCAAGGAATCTGCGCACTACACTTTGGCTAGTAGGCTCCCTTAACCCCACAATAACTGTAACTTTAGCAGGATCTACCAGCAAGCCCTCCTTACATATGATATGCCCCAATAAAGTCCCAAAGGGTGTAGCAAACACACACTTCTTAATGTTGAGGGATATCCTCAACTACCTACACCTCTCAAACATTAACCTTAAATTGTCACAATGGTCCTTAACTAGACCATATACTTTGTCTAATCATCCAAATACACCTAAAGAAACTTATGGATGAAGTCCTGGAATGCTTGCACCACTATGCATGAAAAGATAGCAGGACATTCTTTAACCCAAAGGGCATGACCATATATGCAAAACTTCCCCACTCGGTGGTAAAAGTTGTCTTCTCCTAGTCCTCCTTTGTAATCCAGACTTGGTGGTATCCTTAAAATCCATCCGTACAGGAATAGATTTCATGCCCAGCAACTCCTTCCAAAATTTCTTCAGTGAAGAGGGTCAGAAATGGATCAATGACACATACTGCATTCAATTCCCTATAATCCACACAAATTCTAATCCATCCATCCTTCTTGATACGATTACCATCGACTTATCCACTCCAATTCCTCCACCGCCTCAATGATCCTGAAGCTATCATCTTGTCTATCTCCTCCTTAACATTCATGCACAAATTTGGATTCATCCGATAGGGCCTTTTTCTAATCAGGTGCACACCATCCTTCAACTTTATCTTCATTTCCCCAAGGAGTGGTGAACACCTTTGAGCTCATAGTACCCGTGTGGGAATAAATCCTCAAATTCACACAACAGATCAATGATATTTAATACTTCCTTCTCTGTCCAATAATCCCCAATAATAGCTTCCTTAGGTTCTTCTTCCGAACCAATTTTAACTTTCTTCATTTTTAAAATCTCATGGTAGGCGCGCGCATGAGCATCTGCACTATCCACTACCTCGCGCATTCCTACAGAATGGCTAACATCTAAAATTTCTGATTCCTCTCCATCAATCACATATACCAACTTTCCCTTCTCTTTTTCCAAACATGTGCGCTCAAGCTATAACTCTTCTTCTTCCTCTTCTTCTGTAAAACACACATCCAACTCTAGTTCACCTAGTAATTCCAATAGCCTATCTTCCATCCTGGCACTATCCCCCATGGTAAGGCACTTGATACCTTACAAGGCCTTATCAACCGATGGTTTGGTACTTTGATATTAAAAGGTTTGAATAAGGTTAGTTGTGAGATCTTGCCAATTCCTTATCTGGCGGCGTGTCTCTGAATGAATGTACCATGTGCGCGCACAACCCTGCAATGTAGGATACAACTTGTGCACCCAGAGGGATGGTGGAAAAGCTTCCATGCCTTCTCCCCAAACCCGTTCACACTCCTAGATATGGAAATATTTGGGCTCCTTCCCATGGTAGTCCTTGATGATGGTGGGTATATTACTCCTATAAAATCTAACAGAGAGAGCAATTCTTACCTCGCGCCACTCTAAAGGCTCTCCTGATGTGTGGCCCACCACCGATCTATTGTGTCTAGTAAGATATAACTTAACATCTCCCTTCATTCCTTCTCATCCTCCCACTGAGCTTCTATCTCCTACAAAAAGATCTTAGGGAAGGCTCCTCTTGAATACTTGGGTAGTTCTTTTCCTCCAAGGCACCTAACTATGTGCACCTTTGTTACCTTGGTCACCGACCCTCTCAACTACCATCCCATCAATTCATAAGTTCCATGTGCCCAATTGTCACAAGCCAGACTGGTTGTATCACTCACTGACTAAGTATCTTCAAACTAAATAACCCCATCAGTAGGATGTATCATCTTAGGATCTCTAATTGAGCGCACATAAATCTTGTCTAGAACTTCTTCTCCCAATGGTTCAATATAGGGCATCGAATTCCCATCAATCGGGGTATAGTGACCCGTTCCTCCTTGTTCTCAAAGATAATGTACCCTTTGTTGAACCAAAGGTCTCGCATTATTCTTGTAATACCAAGGGCGCCCAAGTAGTGGTGGAAAATTGTCCGCCTCACCAAGAAATGTCAAGACTTTGAACTCCCAAGTAAACTTGGCTCCTGAATAGTAATAGCTGCATCCTTCAGACACCAATGGGAATTGCTTTAGTCTTGTTAGCCATATACAATTACATTCAAAGATAGATGTAATGTGAGTCTTCCCATCTATTTCCATGCATCAAAGGTCAAAACATTAACCTTCGTGCCTATGTCAATGAGTATATTGCATAGTATATTGCTGAAGATCCATCCATCTACAATCGCATTCAATGTAATCTCCTTGTCGTAGTTGAGGTTGTGAGGTGGAAGGTTCGTGTGCGGGAGACCTATCTCTCACACTTTTCTCTAGCACGTGGTACCTTCTCTCTCAACTAGGATCCTAGCAAAGGAATGTTGTTCTCCTACCTTAGCATTTTACACACCTCCTTGACCTCATCTAGGTCATCCTTTTGCACCTCAACTCTCATTCCTTGTTCCTCCTTCCTAGATTTCTCCTTTAGACACTTTGGATATCCCCTTGTAAGCTTTGAATAACATCCATGGTCTCCTGATATATCTCCTTTTGATGCGCGGGGTCCTGGATACTTCTCATGAACAACCTCCTCCTCAGTAACAAGGGTATTTTGTCTTGTACCTCTCTTGCACGTGTGGCTTCATCCTTTGTCATCACCAAGATAGGTTCCAAACCTTCATCTCGTGTTACCCGAGGAATCCATTATATATTTTCCTTCTTAATACTAACCATCGTAGCGCCCTTGTCCTTCCAAAGGTGCTGCTAACTCATATGCTCAAATAATTTTGGGCACTCCTCCTACTTATGCTTCTTTCTGTACCATGAGCACTGCAATAGGTTTGGGCACTCATGCTTGTAATGTTGTGTAGATCCATAGTTGAAACATGTTCCACGCAGGAACTCACTCCTTCCTCTATGGTTACCTCAACCACGGAATCCTCCTCAAAAACCTCTTCCATGTGCACCTGCTCTATTCACTCCTCATAATGGTAATCATCACCCTTGGAACTACTTGCAACACTAGTTTGGTGCACCCCATGATCGATGGCCTCATGGATTTGATCATTGAGCCTACAGTCCTTGGTATCATGGGTTATGGAGGTGCAAATTTTTTAATAACAAGATACATTCTTCCTAATTGCATGCTGTAGTAAGGGACATCTACTTACATCATGGTCCTCATGAAAAATCTCACAATATATTGTTACAGTGCGTACCATCCTCCAGGGGAAATTATCCTTAATGTTCCCCTCTATTTCGCAATCTATGCACCACAAAACACTACAAGTCTCATGGACCAAGTTCATAAACAATTTTTCCAACCGCTTGCCATAGCAAGAATCCCAGCCTCCAAGAATGGGCTAACACTAGTATCAACACTACCAATAGCCTCGGTGTGTAGGGTAGATTCCAATACCTCACGCGGGTCTGTAAAAGTTTTATAAGACAAGACCCTTCTAAAAGGGGTGATCAATCCTCCAACAAACCACTGTGTATGCTGAAAAGGATGAATATCATATGATAATTTACACAAGAGAGTTTTAAAGCATGCATCATAATCCCACACACTCTTTGCCATTCCTTGATGAATCTCCTTCAAAGTGCTGATGCTCTTCTACTTGAACTCAGGAATGTGGAACTTTGCCAAGAATGCATTCTTTTAGGCAGTGTAATCCACTACTGTTTGATGAGGGTCATACTTCCTATACCAGCTATGCACGCGCCGCTACAATGTGGTTACAAAGTGACCAGCCTTTCATTTTAGGGTTGTGACACCCTTCACATGCCATAGCAGTTCACACTTGTGAACATGTTCCGTAACATCCTCAATACCTCTATAATCAGGAATGTAGAGACATTTCAAAGAAAACTTGTGGGGGTGGTTGGGGTCCAAATCCTCCTCCGCCAGATCCTTGGTTTCCACCTATGTTTCCTCCACCACCTAGTCCACCGTGTCCACCGTGCCCCGAACCACTAGATCCATCAGTCCACCAGGTCTGAACTATCAAATCCACTAGACCCACTAGCTCCTACTCCGCCTGAACCACCAGATCCACCAGGCCCACCAAGTCTTGAAGTGGTCGTGCCAAGGGTTCCCATAGTTCCATTGAGTTACATGCCTATGGTCTATAACAATGCCCCACTACCAATAGTATACCCCATGCCACTTCCAGATGCGAGACCAAATGCTTGTGTGCCTATACCTTGCCCAAAAATTCCTAACACTGGCTAGTGTTTACATCCATAGAAGTACCAAATGAGAAATTATACCTCCTGGGCATAGAACGATCACCTCCAATGTAATCAACTAGATTAGCAATATTATCTCCCTGATCTGGAAAACCAAGTGCCATGGTCCAGTCACTAGGTGGGCTCAGATGCACACCAACGATTCTCCCTTCTTCGCGTGGCGAACTCTCATCAAAATCCGAAGGGTTTTCTCTCATGTGCTTGCCAAGATGGGGTCACACATATTTTCAGATCCACGTATTCAACATGAACCTCAAATCCTTCCCATAATGCCTGTCACCATACATCCATCACACCTATAACCTCACATTGTCTAGTAATCTCCCTTTCACATGCTTCACCATACTTGAGTCGTCTTTCCTCCCTTTCTTTCTCCGTCACAACATCTACCATCTTCCTCCACCCTAGCTTCCTCACCCAATGACTTAGAATGGTTTAGCCGGCCATTCGGAAAGCCTCTAAAATCATGGTAACCATTAAATCTTCACCAATAGAGAAATAACATGTAGAAACATTCCTCTAGGTTCTCGTAGAAATTCAAACTCAGCAACCTCTAGACAAGAATACGTAGAAATGGCATATGTCGAGTGTAGCTAGTTAGTACTCCTCTCCACTAGTGATCTACAACACGGGTTCACATCGAGATCTGCATCATGCAACCTTTGGTAGTCTTCTTCGGTCCATACATGCAATCCACAATGCTAACTTGATCTAGATGCATAGGCTAAAAGCCATCCATATAGTTCTACAAGGAAGTAATAAAAGAAGGTCTCATATAGATCATGGTATAGGTTCTCTTCTACCCATCTATGTGTGTTAAACTTAGGTCCAAAGGTCTTGAATCTCTGAGAAAATTCATCCTCTGTGCTCTTGAACCTTGATTCAAAATTTTCCAATGTTAACTAATCCATCATTACTCTTTACACAAATCACGATGCATGTTATATCCCACTACAACTTTGAAAAGAGGTCCTGCAATGGAACCAAGATGTAGTCAATTTTACTCTTGTCATAAAAGGAAGAACCACATGTGTGTTGGTCTATCACCCAATAGAATTTGAGCGCTCACCGAGGCACGCACAGTGCCGAGTCTCTCTTTTATGTGAGTTTAGTGGGAAACATTATCTATGATTAGTGTAAGATTATTTAGGAAGTTAATACAAACAAGAACCATGGGGCTCAGAATGGCCTCCAGATCCTTGCAGTCACTTCAAACCGAGTGCTTTAACATAATCTAGAACATACATTATAACGAAAGAAATTATACAAGCATTCATACATAGTATGAAAGGAAAGAGAACTCATATAAGAGAAATATGCATCAAAACCATTGATATCGATGTCTATTTATAACAGTTACTACCTCATTATATTCATTGGTTCATTGCAGATGTCACAGAGATCGAGACCGCATGATCATGCAAATCACTAGACATATATAGCTAAGCTAATGAAAAAGAAATAACAACTCCATGCTTAGTACATTCTTTCCCGACCAGAATTTCCACTCATGTAATTTTACAGATCTTCACTCACTCTCGAATCTACTATTCTAGATGTATATGTGCATATCTCGTATATCGGTATATCCTTTACCCCACAGTACTTGTATTTATCACTTTCCCAGTGCTGCCAACTCACCTTTCCACACCTCGGATCTATCACCAAGTGTCGAATGTGGTCCTCCATGCAAGCATATTCCTTCGAGGCTGAGCTCTCCATTTCATCTCATGATGATCTTCTAGAAGATTCCATCACGGAACATGCTCCCTTCCCGGGCCAACCTATTTCCGGTGGGCATCTTATCCATGTGCAACCGATCACACTTTTCACATGTTCTACCTTGGGTGCTCAAAATGGCTAATTCTTACACCTCCTTTCATACGTTGCGTGCACTATTTTCCTCAAACCTTTCTCTTGTGTGCTTTTTCCTTGCGCACTAACCAATAATGGCGGGATCATGTGCACCCACGTGCCTTTATACTTGGTTAATATTCTAGGGGCCCAACATACTATTTCTATACTACAAAGTTCACTACTTATTTATAAGGGTGAAGACTTGTCCTTCATCACTTATAAAATCCCAAAATAGGTCGCATGTTATTATTATCCACGCATTGTTACAAGAATAGCCACACATGCAAGTGTGCTAACAATAGACTTCTTCTAGTTAACTTTCAATAGTAAATCTATTCTCAAAGATGTACCTATGTAAAGAACTTCGTAGCCGATCCTCAAAAAATAGCCAATGCATGTCACATAATTTTTAACCATTTTGTGTGTTTGGAATGCTATCTCCAAAAATAGCTCATCATTGTGAAAACGGATAAGTCTCAATATGTCTCTTCCTCACCGCGTGATTCCTTCCTGATGCCGTGCACTATTGAATACACTCTGCTCTTCCTGCGCAAACCTTCTATATGTTTTCCATTTAGTACCATATTTTGACTCACCAACATATCTCCAAGTGTAAATCGGATAAAGAGGGTGTATTGGGAAAATTGAGAACTCGTACCATGTGGGCATAGTTCTACCTCACCACTATTCATCCACAACCCACTTCATTATCCATTTTATTTGTTATGTGGATGATTTGGGTCTCCAAGGAACTTGAGGTAATTAGGTACTTTTTCCTCTTGGTCTCTCTAGGTTTTCATCCTCCTCCCCATCTGTACAAAACTCTATCTCCTTTATCTCCCCTTTTTCTTTGTGTTTCAGTGAAAGTGTGTTGAGGGAACTTTCTCTCACCAAAGAATCGTGCCTTTAGGGTCGTAAGTGCCCAAAATAGCCTCTTCATTTGCAACACTCAATCCTTTGAATTTCAAGTCAAATTTATATGTTGGGAAATCTTAATTACTTGGCCCATGTTCCTTTGACTAGCTCTATGCCCGAAAACCTTGTCCTCTCTGCAATACACTAGAAAATTGGCTTGGGACCAAATGATCTTGTGGGGAACGCTTAACCACTTGGTACACATTCCTTTAGGGGTCTTAGTGCCTGATTAGCACATCTAACCTATAATAAAGTGTATTCTTCCCCTTAGACCAATGTGGGAACTCCGGTTCCTAGGTAACTAGTTCTACACACACTTCATGAACCCACAAAACACTAAAATGACAAAATACTCATTTTTCTCAAAATTTTCAAGTACTAAGATATTTTACTTCTCCATACACATTTTGCAATCACTTATAACACTTGTAAATAAAATTTAGCCCTCAAAATCAATTGAGTAGATTCTACCTATCTTTTCAAATTTTCTCTAGTGAACTCCAATGAACCATATCACACTCTTTAAGCTTTGTAGTGACCTAAACCACCACGGAAGCATCCTAAATGCACAATAAACTATCAAAAGACCATTGTACATCACTGAAACACCTTTCAATCACTTTCAATAGGTTTTACCATGGTTTACCACCTTAGGAATATTTCTTAATACAATGTACTTGTTGAACCATGTATACCACTTGGCACCTCATATAGTTTGGAGACTAGTTAATATCGGTTTCACATTGTTTCACATATGATTAATCTTGATTGATCCTATTTGACATGTCCACCTTTTTCCCAACCATGAAAACTATCACTAAGAACAAACCTTCATGCTTGTTGAGTTGATATTCTCCCTTCACCATTCAACCTCCACTTCTCACTCTTTTGCCATCAATGCCACTTAACATCAATTACAATGACCACGATTCAAAAATCATGCCTTGTACTAACACCAACATAGATTTTGGCCTCTCTTACTATTAATTATATTAAGGAATTGTTGGTTTGAAAATCATCGAGAGGGACAAATTTATGGATAGATGAGCCAACAGCAGTGTGTGGCATAGCCCCTCTTTGAGTCAAGAAAGCTGAAACCCAGGTTTATTGCTATTCTACCAGGGTAAGCGGAATCTTGTGCAAGTCTCACAATATTTTGCCTTCGAGGTTAGGATCTCATCCCAAGTAGAGTAGTTCGGCGAAGAACATAAAGGAATGAAGGAAAGAAAGGAACAAAGATGGATCGAAGGAGAAAAGAAATGAATTCTAAAGTAGAAAGGTCGAGAGGGCCTATGTTTTGGGCTGGTAGTAAATAGAGCCGAGCCTACCTGCATAGACAAACAAAGCAATACTAATGAACAAATGACAAAAAAGTAGAGATATATCCAATAGAATAAACGCATAGATCTGACATAAGAAAGATCAGATGCCCATAACACACATATTCAGCACAAAGTCTCAATATTTGTATTAATATTTTCTTCTGTTACAAAAAGTACAAAGCCTTTTCCTCTCACTTCTATTTTTCATCTAAAAGATATCCACCCCCCTTTGAATACAACAAGTATTCAAGTATATATAGAAGGAGAGAAGAAAAGAAGGCAAAAGCAAACCAACAACTAAAATACAAAAATATCTTACAAGAGATTCTAAAGTCATTTGTTGACTTTTTGACAACTTTGTGGATGACATCATCCCATGGTGCAACATGGATGATGTCATCATTTGTGTCAACACACTTTAGATAATTACAAGGAGAAAGTTGGGAAGAAAGAAACTATTCATCATCGTCCCGCGGTTGGAAGGGGGTATCTTGCTTTTGCGCTGCTCGGGTGATGAGATGTGGAACTGGGCATGGTACTCCATGAACTTGCTGATCATGGGTCAAGTTGATCTGGGAAGGATCCTCAGTGTCGATCACTAATATCTTCGCAAGTCTCCTCTCGTCTGTTCGTGAGCTTTTACTCGGGAGTTTGGAATAATCATTTTCTGCCTCTATCAGGTACCCAATGAAGTCACGACACGCCAATAGATTGTTGATGGATTCGGTGTCAAAGTGACCTCTAGTCCATTGTCTCTAAATATCTCAAGATCTGATCCATTTGTGAAAGTAGTGGGTGTTCGGGAATCCCAAATATCTCCAGGCTTCCTCGGGAATCTTATCAATCTTCTCTAGGACATCACTAAGTTCCTAATCCGAGAAAAGGATCAGGGCTGCGATGAATGACTTGACTAGCCATCTGGTCACCACCTTCTTGTTCTTTAGGTATACCTCATTCATTCTCTAACTATATACATATAATCTGAACTTAGCCTTTTCTCTTCCTTTGATCCTCATTATCTTCCTAATTTGCCTTGTGGAAACATCCATGCCTCCGTCTTCTTGGCTTACCCTCGGCTCAGCCAAAGAAGGAGGTGCGTGCTTGGTGGTGAGGGATTCGAGCATTATTTCAAAATGTCGGGCAGGTGAGGTTGATCACGACCTCGCCCTTCTCATTCGAATCCATGCCTCGACTTATGGGGGACACACTGGTGTCTTTGTTGTGAGACACTGAGGCCAGATCGAGGGCCATTACCATCATGAATTCGTTATTTAGGGAGGTAGACATGGGAAAGGAAGGTGATTCCTCCAAGAAAAATGCGGCCCGCTACCTACCCTGGGCCGAGTTTGTCCATCCAGGGACTTCCCAAAGGGGATGACCCTCAGGGTTCTAGCCAGAAATCCTCCATATCAATGTGCCCAAGCTCATCGAGTCTCTTATATCCAGGGATTACACTTTGCACTAGGATTCGGGCATCCTGACCCTATGATATTTGTACTTTATGTCTTTGTCTCGTAAGTTTGGCTTTGCCCTTGGACTTGGTTGGTCTCTTACTTGATGTTGACATACGTAGTTACGAACTCGATTCTTGATAAGGTGCTGCCCAATGCAAGAAGAAGAAGTGAAACCAATGCAAGAAAGTCATATTAGTTGTTTGATCTTCCATTAAAGTGTTGACAGAAGGAAGAGTTAGCAATTTTAAGGTCTCGAGGTAGGGCACATGAACCTGCAGTGCGATGGTTAAATAGTATGGCGCATAGAAAAGAGGTGCTCCTTGCGAGGAAAAATCAGCACCAAAGGGCACGAGGGCACATGGCGATTCCTGGGTCAAAAAGTGGGCCTTTCCAGAAGTTGTGCTTTAAATGTAGATGACATTTTTTTGTTGCAGTGGAATGCGCTGCACCATATATATGCATTTTATAGGTTATAGCTGCTTGATATTCTTCATGTTACAGGAGCGAGGATGCGCCGATGGTGTGAACACATATAATCTTTATGTTACATGTAAATTTGGTGTGCCAGAAGGGAGGCATATATGGTTTATGTGACATATGCATTATGTGTGCAAAAGGAAACTTCGGCGTGGTAAGCGAAGAGAGGGCCATTGCATAACATTATTTTGCTTGATATTGTTGGAGGAATGCTCAATAAGGGATGCTGCTGCGCACATGTTTGTTCATTGTAAATGTTAACAATTTATACTTAGGCACAAATAAATTTGATGTTGCGTGGATGCAGGGTGCGTCAATGGTGTAAGTTTTCACAATGTTGCATATGAGTTTGGTGCGCCAGAGGCGCGGGGTAAGTGGGTGTTGCAAGACGAGGAAAAGTTGCACCTTGAGGGCATTACCATCATGAATTCGTATTTGTTATGCGGGATTCCTACAGCAGCATGGCACATGCACCAAAGGAAAAAACATAATTTTTATCAATTTTAAACCTCCTCTTTCTCCATGGGGTTTAGATAGGTGTTAAGCTTCTTTTGCGAGGGTTATTTGGATAGAGAAGAACATGATGTAATAAAGAGACCCAAGTGATTTTGATAGCAAAGGTCTCTCTCTTTACCAGTAGATATGGAAAGAGGAAGGAGAGTAGGGGAGAGATAACCAGGGCAGCAATAAAATTGACAAAACAACACAACCTACTGCACAAGTAACCAACAACTAGCAAAATACAGAGGAAAAGACCACCTACCTAGAATATATATATCATGAGAAGCGAGGTGGGGTCCACGAACTCGACACGAGGATGACAGGCGAGCAAACAGGTGTAGAAGAATAAATCAATCACGTGTTTTCTGACTGGTGACAATGACAGGGCGAATGCGCCTATATATAGGCAAAGGCATAATAAATGCGCCAACCACTTTTTGAAGTGGCACACCAAAATGCAAAACAACACAACCTCTTTGCATCGAACAACGACCACAACCTAGAAAGCATGCACCCTTTGGCGCACCAAAACACCTGTTGACACGAAGTTATGTGTGCCTTTGGCACACCAAAAGTGTTGTCAACACGAAATATGTGCGCCCTTGGTGCACCAAAATATGGCGCAACAAAAGTATTGTTGACATGAAGGCGCATGCGCCTTGGCACATGCAAGAAAGGCACAACATGGTGTGGTGCACCAAAATGTGTGTCGACATTTCAAACCATGTGCCAAAGGAATTAAAGGGGGCGCATGAACACTACATGTTGCATAGATATTAGGTGCGCCTGACCAAAAAAGACCAAAAATGGCTAAGTTCGGAAAACTAGATTTCTCGGGAGGGATTTTGCAACGTTCCGAATGCAAGGAGTCCCTGACGAGGGATTGGAACAAAATTTTGGTAGGGTTATCTGTAAAATTTCCCTTGCCAATTTTACGGGATAACAGCTGGCTCTTTCTGGGGACTATCTCTGAACGAACCTCAGGGGTAGAGAATCCCAGATCTTCACGTGCCTATCCATTGGGCAACAGAGTCAAAAACAAGGGGACTGAGAAAGGGAAACACACAACCAAAAAAAGCAAACACACAACAAAAACAAACACACAACTGAAGAAAACTATACAAAGAAGAGAGCAAGCTCTACTTCCTGAAGATTTTCAGATGTTGCCCGCTATAGGGAAGTGGGAGCTCAGTTCCATCTAGATACGAGAGATAGAAACTATTCTCTCCATTGAGTTGCTTGATCTTGAAAGGCCCTCTCCATAGGGAATCAAATTTTCCGTGCATGCCCTTTGGCTCTCTTCATTTGTCCCACAAAAGGACGAGGTCTCCCACCTGGAAATTTCTTTGCTTAGCTTTTTTATCGAACAATCTTTTTACCTGATTCTGATGCTCGGTGATCCTGTCGACCACTCTTACTCTCTTTTCTTTGAGCTCTGCTAGATACATGATCCTCTTCTCAAGAGAATTTTGGAAAGTCTCATCTTCGATTTCTCGTGCCAAGCGCAGAGCAGGGAGTTCAGCAGAAATGGGAAGCTCGGCATCGGTGCCATATAACACTTGAAAAGGTGACATGCCGAGAGACCTCTTGGGAGTGATGTGGTCTGCCCACAAAGCGTCGTATAATGATTTGTGCCACATTCATTGATTCTCATCTACTAGCTTTCGTATGATAGTTACTAAGTTTTTATTACTGGATTCTACCTGACCATTTCCCTGAGGGTAATAATCTGAGGTGTGAGCCAAAGTTATCCGTATTCATAGCAAAAACCAACAACTTCTCGTGAGGAGAAATTGTAAGTGTTATAAATGTATACCCTTGTTTGGAATGCCAAACCTGACAATGATATTTTCTTTGATGAAACTGCAAACAACCTCGGAAGTGGCGTGTTTAACAAGTATGGCTTCCACCCACTTGGTGAAGTAATCTATTATTGTTAGGACATAGCTATGTCCGGCACTCGATTGGGGATTGAGTGCACCGATAAAATCAATTCCCCACTGCTTGAATGGTTCGTCGACAATGACCGGCCTGAGGGGAAAAGTAGCCAACTTGGGCTTGCCGACAAACTACTGGCAAGGCTCACACTTTGCTACCCAGGTGGCTGTATCTTGGAAAAGCGTCGGCCAATAGTACCTGGCCCGGATGATCTTGTGCGCCATCACGAAAGAGGAGAAATGGCCCCCACAGCCGAATTATGAAAACTTTCAAGTAACTTCACCTATTGTGGCTTGTCAACACATCACAAGAAGATGCCATCTATCCCGCGTTTGTATAAACCGTCATCCCAGATGACATATTTGGCTGCTCTGAGCTTTATAGCGTGCTTCTCCTTTGCAGTTAGGTGAGCTGGGCATTCGCCGTAGGTGAGGAAGAAAGCAATATCGGAATACCATTCGTCGATGGTTGCGACAAATAGGACCATAGGCAGTGAATCGGGTTTCTCCAACTGGCTTTGTGCTCCATTGGTGCAATCATCTTTTCCTCCGGGAACTTCTGAATCTTGGTTTTCAGCCATAAGTTGACACAGGCCTTTGCCTCTTACTAACTTGGTTGGTTTTATATCCAGATCGTACTCCTGGACCTTTGCAATCCAATTTCCTTACAAGCTTCCTAACTCCTGTTGAGTTAAGATGGACTTTACTAGCCGTGTCAGGAACCAGAACCACCGTATGGGAGTTTAGAATGTAATACCTGAAGTTCTTAACTACTTTGACAATGGCGAAGGCATGTTTCTCTAGCTGGCTCATTTTTAGTTCGTGAGGCTTGAGGGGAGAGCTCATAAATGCAATCGGGGATTCGACATCCTCAGAATTCCTTTGCATTAGGATGGCCGACATGGTGTGTTCAGATGCATAGCTATACATAATAAAATCTTTGGAGAAATCAGGACATACCAGGACTGGCGCGTGAGCGATGGAAGCTTTTATTTCTTCGAACGACCTCTTCCCTTCTTTGCTCCATCGAAAGTTGGTGACCCTTTCATCATGTCTAATATGTGGTGAGTTTTTTCAGCAAATTCGGGAACAAAGCGCCTGAGAAAATTCACCTTTCCGAAGAAAGAGTGAACGCCGGTCTTGCTTGTAGGAAAAGTAAGGCTCTGAATAGCCCTAACTCTTTCGGTATCTATCTTCGTTCCTTCTTTGCTAACAACATGTCCTAGAAAATTTCCTTCTGTGACTCCAAAAATAGACTTTTTGGGTTCAGGGAAATCCCATGCTCTCGGCATCTAGCCAATACTTGCTCCAAATGATCACAATGATCATTTTGCCATTTAGAGAACACAGTTAAGTCATCTAGATAAACCACAATGACCTTCCCCATCATACCTTTGAATGCAAGGTCCATGGCCTACTGGAAAGTAGCGCCAGCATTGGTCAGGCCAAAAGGCATCCTGCTATAAGAAAACATGCCCCAGGGGGTAGTGAATGTTGTTTTAAATTGGTCTTCAGGTGAGACTTCAATCTGATTATAGCTTGAAAAACCATCAAGCATGGACAACATTTCTGATCCAGTTCTTGTAGAACTTGATCCATTATAGGAAGTGGGTAGTTGTCCTTTAAGGATGCCTGATTCAAGTTTCGAAAATCTACGCATATGTGTATTTCACCATTTTTCTTGCACACTGGCACAATGTTTGCCACCCAAGTACTGTGATGGATAGGAAAAATGATTCTCGCATCCAACATTTTCTGAATTTCAGCCTGGATAGTACCTGAGATCTTAGGGTTATAATGCCTCTGCTTTTGGTGAAAGGGTTTGATGTCCTCTTTCAACGGGATGTCATGCTGGACGTCCTTTGGCTTAAAAGACTTTAGATCGGTGTAGGACCATGCCAATACATCCATGTATTTCTTCAGCTAGTTTGACAAACTTCCGCTTCTCTTCAGGTGTGCAACATTTTCTGATGTTCACAAACTGCGGATGTTCTACCAAACCTAAATTAACTGGTTCGGTTTCTGGGGAGGAGCCAGTATCATCTCACCTTTTCTTTTTTACAAAATGATCATGCCTATTAAACAACCACTCTAGAGAAACCAAGCCCTTCAAAATTTTATTTCCTTTGAGTTGACATATGCCGTCATTCCCTTTGGATTCATCATTTTGACCGGTAACTGATTCACGGCACGTAGAAGTGGATCCTTCAAAATGAAGCTCCTTAAAAAAATTTTCCTTTTCTAGAAAGGCAATGAGTTGATTGTCATCGTTGAATACTTGCCAATGCTAAGAATTGTTCGGAACGCATGGGCGGAAAACCACCTCAATGGTGTATTTGTCTATTTTCAAACCTGGGTGAGGGAGCATGAGGGATGCTGAAATGGCCAATGAATCGGCCATGTCATTCTGAGCTCTTGGAATGGATTCTATTGAAAAAGCGTCAAATTCTTCGATGTTGTCCCACACCGCATTGCGGTAATGCCTGAGCCTCTCATTCTTCACTTGATATATCCTTTTAACTTGATTTACGACTAGCTCTACATCACCTTGTACTTTCAGATTTTTGATCCCTCTTTCCTTTGTGGCTTGCATGCCAAGTAGCAGAGATTCATACTCAATAGTATTATTTGTGTTGAAAAACTGCAGCTTGAAAGAGAGAGGAATAATCTCCTCTTCAGGAGATATAAGCACGGCTCCAGCGCCACATCCACTAGTCACGCAGCTGCCATCAAACTGCAAAGTCCAGATCTTGTTAAGATCTTCTTCTTAGATGAGGACAACCATTTTGTCAGACTCGGTAGACAAGAAATAGTTCCCCATTCCTGATGATTCGAAAAGAATTTGGGCTTTGGGGTCCTCAGAGTTAGTAACCAAGTACTTCTTTTGTGATTCTGGCTCCAATGTTTGCATTACACCTTTGACAGGGATTCTAGCCTTAGACCAGTCCATGTGAATCTCCCCACCAACTTCACTGCAAAAACTTCTTCCCAGCAAAATTCCATAGGCTGCTGGAATGTCGGCAACGAGGACGGTCATTTTTACTCTTTTCTCTGGGAATGCCACAAATGTGAACTGAGCGTCTTTGATCTGACCAATCAGCGGAACCTGCTTGGTTTCCAAGGAATAACATCTGCCAAAAGGCTTGGTAAGGGTGAGGCCCAAAGCATGGGTGACTTTTGCCGGCATGACGTTATCAGAAGCTCCAGAATCAATTATGCAGTTACTTAGCTTGTGGCCATTGATTAGGAGGGAGAGATAGAAAGGTTCTATCTTTCCTGATGCAGAAGTTGAGGCAACATTTATGCGAGATGCGGGAGGAGTGGAAAGGATTCCTTTTAGGAGATCTAGGGAGATATGACAGCTTGGTTTTGAATATACTTGGTCAACCTTACAAGTTGTTCGGGTTTGACTGAAGATACTCGGCTTCAGACATTTGGATCTTAGTCTTTTTAGCATGATCTATGATGTCAAATGTGGCCAAGGGTTGCGTTGATGGAGGAATGAGTCCTTCATTTCGCGATGGTAGGGTAAAGTTACTGGTCTTCATGGAAATAGAAGAAGGCTGATTTGGAGGAGAGATGGGAGGAAAAGATTTCTTTGTAAAAGACTTAACAGGGGGTTGAGCAGGAAGAGGATTACCTCTTTTAGCAATAGTTGGGGGCGTGGATGATGCAGCCTTCTCTTTCTGCACATTGGCAGCGACCTCTGCTTCTTTTCCTTGCGAGCGGGTAAAAACAACATATGATTGTCCGCTTGCATATCCTTGGGTACCCTCTTCTTCATCAGATTCTTCCTCATCAAATTCCATATACCCGATAGTAGAGTCACCAGTCAGTTCACTGACATCTTGATCATCTTTGCCTTGAGATGAAGGTTCTTTGTAATTTTGTTCCTCTTCTTCGATTTCGGCCAAAGCGTTGACCGGAGGAGCCTCAAGCGCCAACCGCGGAGTAGTTGCAGGCAGACATGGCCTATGCGGGATGTTGTTGGGAGTAAAAGTTCTTCGTGGAATATCCCAGGTATGAGGAACTGGGGAAGCTTGGGCTAACTGCTTCTTTAATGCGAGCAAGTCATTTGCCATCTTCTGAAATGCCGGATCAGACGAAGTGGCCTGAGAAGGATTTGTAGCTTTGAACTTGGATGACTCTCATTTCAATTCACCAGATATTAGCAAGTTGTCCTCTATCCGAATGGTAGCAGCCTGGGCAAGAGGCAAGGTAGCTACTTGTTCCTGTAGGAGTAAGAAACTTACTTTCGAGCTCATAGCATTTATGAAGAAACACTTTTGATTTTCCTGGTGTTGGAAGCATGGCAACAGGCACACGGTTGATTAATGCATTGAACCTGTGATAAAATCGCGCATAGTTTCATTGGCCTCCTTCTTTAGGTGAGTGATCTTTGACAGTAACGCGAACGTCTTCAGAAGGCTTATACCTGTCTTCAAAAGCATCCCGCAAGGTGGCCCAACTAGTAATAGATCCGGCCGGCAAATGCTGAAACCATTCCGCTGCGGGCCCTTGCAAAGTTTCTAAGAAGAGGTGAACTGACACATCTTCATGGGTCACATCTAGGATGCTACATGACATGATGAATGCAGATATGTGTGAATCTGTGCTTTGGTTTCCACTCCCATCAAATTTGGGAAAATTATTTCGGTTTCCATGTGGAAGTGCGTGAACAGGATGTGGTAATGCCAAAGGGCCCATAGCATTTCCCCATGGCACCGCCATTTGAAAAGCTGGAAGTGCGGTTCACGAGCAACAGAGCGCTGTAAAGTGATGTAGATGTTCCTGATGAGAGACGCTTCCTTCATGGAGGCGAGACACTCCTGGATGACCGGTCAGCTGAACTTAGTGACGAGAAGCGAGCCGGTGTTATACTGAAGTTGTGCCTTTGAAGCAGGTCAAAGGTAAGATCGACTTCTCTGCGAGCTCTCCTGCTATGAGTAAATGGTTCACCCGCCAGTGTACCTTCCAGATCTGTAATATTGTGGATCAGATTTAAAACTCTTTTTGGTTGTACTTGCTGATTTTCTGATTTTTCTGACAAAAACCAGCAGCATGTACTTTTCTAAATATTTAAATTTTATCCCTCTTTTGAAAACCGATTGCGGTTTAATGAAAAAGAACAACGAGGATAAAACAATGGTAAAGCTTAGTAAGCTGATTTTCGGATCTAGAGTTGACTTTTCAAGAGTTTGAAAATTTTGGTAAACTGTCAAAAACTCAGATCTACGGAAAAATACATATTTTTATAAAAACTCAGCGAACTAAAGATTTCTATCTAGCCCAGATCTATGGATCTCTGAAGAAAATTTTCAGTTTGGATCAATTTTGGAAAAATTTGGGTTTTGAGAAAAAGTTAAAATCTGCAAATAGGTAGTGATTTTTCTGATTTTTACTGATTTTCTATCATACCACCATCATAGATCAGGTAGATCTGTTCGATCCCCAGTAGAGTCACCAAAAACTGTTGGTTTGAAAATCTGTCGGATGGACAAATTTATGGATAGACAGCCAACAGTGTGCAGGGCATAGCCCCTCTTTGAGTCAGCAAAGTGAAATTGGTTTATTGCTATTCTACCAGTAGGAATCTTGTGCAAGTCTCACAATATTCTGCCTTCAGAGGTTGGGATCTCATCCCAGTAGAGTAGTTCTGATGAAGAACAGAAAGGAATGAAGGAAAGAAAGGAAGGAAGATGGATCTGAAGGGAGAAAAGAAATGAATTCCAAAGTAGAAAGGTCAGAGGGTCTATGTTTTGGGCTGGTAGTAAACAGAGCCGAGCCTACTTGCATAGACAAATAAAGCAATACTGATGAACAAATGACAAAAAGTAGAGATAGATCCAACAGAATAAATGCATAGATCTGACATAAGAAAGATCAGATGCCCATAACACACATATTCAGCACAAAGTCTCAATATTTGTATTAATATTTTCTTCTATTACAAAAAGTACAAAGCCTTTTCCTCTCACTTCTATTTTTCATCTAAAAGATATCCACCCCCTTTGAATACAAGTATTCAAGTATATATAGAAGGAGAGAAGAAAAGAAGGCAAAAAGCAAACCAACAACTAAAATACAAAAATATCTTACAAGAGATTCTAAAGTCATTTGTTGACTTTTTGACAACTTTGTGGATGACATCATCCCATGGTGCAACATGGATGATGTCATCATTTGTGTCAACACACTTTAGATAATTACAAGGAGAAAGTCGGGAAGAAAGAAACTATTCATCGTCGTCCCACGGCTGGAAGGGGTATCCTACTTTTGCTGCTGCTCAGTGACGAGATGTGGAACTGGGCACGGTACTCCATGAACTTGCTGATCATGGGTTGAAGTTGATCCTAGGAAGGATCCTTGTGTCGATCACTGATAGCTTTGCAAGTCTCCCGCTCGTCCGTGAGCTTTTCTGGGAGTTTGGAATAATCATTTTCTACCTCTATCAGGTACCCAATGAAGTCACGACAAGCCAACAGATTGTTGATGGATTCGGCGTCGAAAGTGACCTCTGGTCCTAGCCCTTGTGAAATGATCTCCTTGAAGATCCAAATAGTTTCCTCTACCTTTCTTAAGGTGAAAGAAGGAGTGAGAAAACCTGGAGACATTCTCAGGACAATTTGCTCCATTTGATGCATTGCATCCAGGGCTTCCTCCTTTATCTTATCAATCTTCTCTAGGACAAACTCCAGCTGATCAACCCGATAATCCAGAGTAGAAAGGATTTTGTTGAGGGCTCTGGGGTGTCCAAAGATGCCGAACTTGACCAGATCTTCAACTGAATAGTCGAGAATTTTCTGAAAGGTCTCATGTTACATCTTGGCATGGTCCAGCTCTTCGGAGATGGGTCTTGCTATCACCTAGAGTTCTCTGTCTCCCGATTGATATGCTGATATAATCCGGTGAACTTAGCGATCACTCCCTCACTTTCTTTGAGGATTTGGCTCCTCCAGGTGGAAACTGCCATGCCCTACTCACTGATTTTGGTATACTCATTAATCTTATCCTAGCTCAGAGGCTCAGGAGTTTCAGCAGCAGTTGTAGGAGGTGCACTGCCCATTTTCTGCAAGGCGTGGAGAAGATGTTTATTTTGCTCCTTTAACAGCCTTTTCTCTTCCTTTGCTTCCTGGAGCTTCTTGCAAAGGGCATCAACTACAGATAGGGCCTCTCCCTGAAGGATTTCTGAAGATGTCCCCATCGTGACTTGGGTCACTATGTAATCTGTCGAAGACAGATCCTTTTTATCCTTTAAAGGATTGGGGTATGCTATCTCCATTACTCTCTCCCCTGATGCACTCTGAGAGAAGCGGGTTATAGGCTTTTGCTTCTTGACCCCTTTTGATGGGATGACGGAGAAGTCCATCGGTGTGATGGGAACTTTCCTCTTTTGTTGACTCAGGTGCTGGGAGATCCATGCTGGACTTATGGGGAAGGACCAGAAATAGAAAAGGGAGCAACTGCAGTAGTAGAAGGAAAATGCGTGGAGACACTTGGAGGTGGCATTGAGAGGGAAGCCAGAAAGTGCTCATGGGAGGAAGGGATACTGCAGGGGAGGTAGACATGGGAAAGGAAGGGAGCTGAGAGATGAGGGAAGAAATGGTGGGGATAGCTCTCGCGAGAGAAGAGAAGATGGACGATGAGGAAGGGGGAACAACAGAAGACGGGGAGAGGATATGACCAAAGGAATGGTCGCTTGGGTCACTCGAGGAGGGGAAGGAGGAGAGGGAGAAGGGATAGAAGGGACCTCAATGAGTTATAGTAGTGGCCACACCCTGAGTGGATGTGCCTATTGGAACATCTTCCGCTACTTCTTCTTCTAGGCTTTCTGGGATTACAACCCGTTCTTGTGAAGCGGAAGGAGGACTTTCAGGAGCTTCCTCTTGGGTGGAGCTTGACTCACCCTCTTTGTCTTTCCCTTTGCTCTTTGGTAGTTGTTTTGACCTGGAAGGTGTGTTTCCCAATGGAGAAGTGGTGAAATCAACTCCGAGGTAGATGAGACCATTCATCCTACACCAGTGCTCTATTCTTCGCAGAGTTTCTTTGACCCTTTCCTCTATTGTCTGAGGTGCTTTGGTTCTATCAATTACAGAAAAGTCCATTGTCCCCACCCGTGTCAAGATATACTTGATCAACTTCTTGATCAGTAGTTTGATAACCTTTTGGGACGATGGCCATGCCGTACTGGATGATTTCAGCCAAGGCCAAGCGGGAATGGTCTTTCCTCCTGAGCTCGACCTCATGATATAGGTCGATATAAATATCCTCGATCTGTGGAACATGGATCGGATCGAGTTTGGCTCTGGGCAGGAAATTCCTTGGGTCGAAAGTGGGCCTTGCCGAGGAAGTTGTGCTTTAAATTTAGCAGCTCCAATTCTGCAAACATATCTCATGCTTTGTGGTGAGAGAGACAAGTATACCGCCCACTGTGAGGGGGAAAGGAGTTCCACCCTTCTTTCTCTTTAGGCACTTCTCGTGGTAGGTTATAAGCTATCTTGACAGCTCCAACAGGATCAACTTGGGGCTGCGTATCTTAGCAATTTGGTTGGTTCCCCCAAGAAGTTGGCTGCCCTTAGATAGGTAAAGGTGGGGAATTGTGTGAACAAGGCTCCCCATTTCTCTGTAGCTGCAACAATGCTCTTGGTCATACGACCGTGAGTCATGTTTGGCCTCAAAAGGTAGATGATGCCGTAGAAGAAGGCATCGTTAATCTTTGTGAACTGGGGAATACTATTTTCCAGCTTCAGTTCTGGATAGTATTCATATATTTTGACTTGGGGCCAAACCCCGCACCGCATTAAGGCTGGATAATCCCTTTCTGAGGCCGCAGCATAAACTACGTAGGAGTTCATGTAGAACCTCCCCATTGTGGTGAGTTGTTGGAGCTGCTCAGATATGGTGCTGCTTATGATCTCCGCCCACTCGAAGCGTTGATCTGGCACATTTTTGTTCATTGTCTCTAAATATCTCAGCATCCATTTGTGAAAGTAGTGGGCATCAGGAAGCCCAAATACTCTGCTCAGGAACGTGATTGTATCACTGAGTTCCTCTGAGAAATCGCTGCGATGAATGACTTGTGGCCATCTGGTCACCACCTTCTTGTTCTTCAGGTATACCTCATTCATCAACTACATACACTGATCCTCATTATCTTCCCAAGCCTTGGTGTAGTCTTCTTGGCTTACGGCCACAAAGTGCCGGTGGTGAGGGATGCCAAGCATTATTTCAAAGTGCCGGGCAGTGAGGTTGATCACGACCTTGCCCTTCTCATTCAGGACACACCTGGTGTCTTTGTTGTAGCAGCAGGCCACTACCATCATGAATTTGTTATTTACTGCACTGACTGGGATTCCTCCAGCAAAATGCAGGCCACTGCCTACCAGTTTGTCCATCCAGGGACTTCCTATGACCCTCCGGGTTCTGGCCCAGAAATCCTCCATATCAATGTGCCCAAGCTCTGAGTCTCTTATATCCAGGTCACACTCTGCCTGGGATTCGGCATCCTGACCCTCTGATATTTGTACTTCATCTCTTCTTCTGTAAGTTTGGCTTTGCCCTTGGACTTGGTTGGTCTCTTACTTGATGTTGACATATGTAGTTCTAAACTCAGTTGCTGATCTGCAAGAAGAAGAAGTGAAACCCAATGTAGGAAAGTCATATTAGTTGTTTGATCTTCCATTAAAGCATTGACAGAAGGAAGAGTTAGCAATTTTAAGGTCTCAGGGCGCAGGGCGCATGAACACTGCAGGTGCAGGGTTAAATAGTATGGCACATAGAAAAGAGGTGCTGCAAGGGACAAATCAGCACCAAAGGGCACAGGGCACATGGAAACTGCAGATGACATTTTTTGTTGTTGCAAGTGGAAGTGTGCCTGCACCATATATATGCATTTATAATAGGCATATTCTTTGTTGATATATAATCTTTATGTTACATGTAAATTTGGTGTGCCAAAGGGCGCATATATGGTTTATGTGACATATGCATTATGTGCGCAAAACAAAACTTCAGTGCGCAGTAGAGGATTACATAACATTATGTTGTTGTAATAAGGGAGTGCGCCGCATTGTAACAGATTTATACTTGGTGCAAATAAAGTTGATGTTGCATGGATGCAGGGTGCGCCAATGGTGCAAGTTTTCACAATGTTGCATATGATTTTGGTGCACCAAGAGGGCACAGGGAAAGCAGGTGTTGCAAGCGAGGAAAGTGCGCCTTGAGGGTGCAACTGTTTGTTATGCAGCAAGCATGGCGGATGCGCCGAAGGAAAAAACATAGTTTTTATCAATTTTAAACCTCCTCTTTCTCCATGGGGTTTGGATAGGTGTTAAGCTTCTTTTGCAGGGTTCTTTGGATAGAGAAGAACATGATGTAATAAAGAGACCCAAGTGATTTTGAGGCAAAATCTCTCTCTTTACCAGCAGATCTGGAAAGAGGAAGGAGAGCAGGGGAGAGATAACCAGGGCAGCAATAGACTTGACAAAACAACACAACCTACTACACAAGCAACCAACAACCAGCAAAATATAGAGGAAAAGACCACCTACCCGGAATATATATATCATGAGAAGTGAGGCGGGGTCCATGAACTCGACCAAGGACGACAGTGAGCAGAAAACAGGTGCAGAAGAATAAATCAATCACGTGTTTTCTGACTGGTGACAATGACAGGCGAATGTGCCTATATATAGGCAAAGGTGTAATAAATGCGCCAACCACTTTTTGAAGTGGCACACCAAAACACTGTCGACAATGGAAAGCATGCACCCTTTGGCACACCAAAACACCTGTTGACATGAATTTATGTGCACCTTTGCACACCAAAAGTGTTGTCAACATGGAAATATGTGTGCCCTTGGCGCACCAAAATGCGGCGCAACAAAAGTATTGTTGACATGAAGGCGCATGCGAGAAAGGTGCAACATGGTGAGGTGCACCAAAATGTGTGTTGACACTTCAAACCATGCGCCAAAGGAATTAAAGGGGGCACAGAACACTACATGTTGCATAGATATTAGGTGCGCCCAACCAAAATGATGAAAAAGGCTAAGTTCGAAAACTAGATTTCCCGGAGGGGATTTTGCAACGCCCGAATGCAAGGAGTCCTCGATGAGGGGCTGGAACAAAATTTTGGTAGGGTTATCTCAGTAAAATTTCCTTGCCAATTTTACGAGACAACAGGAATACGACTTTAACAAACTTGAAACTAGCCTTAGCAAGCATCTTTCCTAGTTTCCTTTAAAGCCATATTTTCCTATTACTTTTTTGTTAAATTAATCAAGATAATCAAAATAAAAATTTCTTCAAATTGTATGACTTTCATTTTGATAACAACCATCTTTCCTTTTTTTCATATATTGTTTATTTTTTTAGTTCATGGTTTTGATTAGAAAATTGTCTCACCTTATAAACATCACAAACATGACAAAGATTCCATTTCAGCAATCCCCTGGAATTAATCCACTCTCGCATTTAAAAAATTTCAAACATGACAACCCCACTTCAATAATTCTTAGAATAAATCCAGTCTCATATTCAAAACATCCCAAATCGGACATATCCATTCATACAACCCATTGAATCAACTCAAGAACCTCCACATTCTCCTAAAGACTCAATATGAAACATCAAAGGCTCTTTTCCTTGACCCTCCATAGTTCTTCCAAAGTGGTGACCCAATATTTTTGAAACTCTTAGAATCCAATCCAATTTTCCTTAGTATCTACATTTCGTAAAAGACATCCCATCTTTGACAACCTTATCTAAAATAATTTCCATCTTCCATTGTCAACACTTACAATTATTCCAAACTTTATGACCCTAACTATCAACCAGTTATAGAGAATATTTCTCCATATCTCACCTCTAGTGACTTGGAAATATCTGTTGCTACCTCATCTTATCATGTTTCCAATTTCAATCTTAACATCATATCATCACAAAATATAACTACCCAAAAAGGCCTCACATCATTCACATCATCGGCTAACACCTGTGTGTACTACAAACCCCACCATTACTACACCACAATTGGCTAGTCAACAAGGACTTGTAGCTTTTGCATCCTCATAGAATCCATAGGGTACCCAAAATTTGTTGTTACTTTTGAGACACCAAATTTGGGTCTTACGACACCCTTTACCCCGTATCTCATCTCGCAACCTAACCCTACCTCACCACCTAAAACCTTACACACCTAATGATTTATTAATTACCTTATAATTAATAAATCTACATCTTCAAACCCACCACCTCATCTCGCCACCTCACCATGACCTAGCCCTAACCCTAAACCAACCTAATTAAGACCTATGACTTGGTCCAGACCCACACCCATGACTCATTACCCTCACCAAAGCACCAAAACGAGCCTAATAATGACTTGACCAAGCCCACAACTGATCCCTCGGGAGAAAAGGAGGGAAAGATGGTTGTTTTACTAAAATTAGCCACTTTGACCTAATCGACATCGGTTCCTACTCGACCACCGTCGGTTACGTAACCACCATCGGTTCCTTGTTAATGACCTCCCCAACCAAAAAGAAAGGATCCGGAATTCATTTGCAAGACAGAGACAAGTGAAGAAAAGAGAAGAGTTTGCAGAGAAGAGCATCGAGCCGAAGACTGCAACTGAGCAACTGGATCACTATCACCCTCATTCAAGCATTGGAAAAGACTGAGGATAGCTTCATCAGCTTGCTTTCCAATACCGATCATCCCAACTAAGCCTTACTGTCACCACCACATTCCTTGGACCTGTATCTTCATCAGGAACCAGTAAGTATTATCTTGTAGTTCTTTGTTATCATTTTGCTTTAATTCATATCAAATGGGGAACTGACCACCTTCGAAAGGAAGTCTAATATTTCCTGGGCCTAAGGTAGTTCCCTCACCTATTGTCTAATTAAGATCTGGTGGTCTTGTATTCTTACTTGTAGGTAGTCCTTCCCAGACAAAAAGGAGTGCTTCACAATCGATCTGATCTCTCTACGGTACACGCACACCTTCCCAACACTCAATAGGTATTCCTCCTAGCCCTAACCCTTATCTGTTTCTCAAGAGAATGAAAGGATAGAAGCAACTCTATTCCAGAACGGAAACATTCTGTGTGAAACATTTTGGCACGCCCGGTGGGACCCATTTCGGGTTTCTTTCTTTCTTGCTTGCTTTCATATAGGGAGCATACTTGCTGTTTGTTTCTGCTAAATATTCACAAAATATTTTGTCATTTTGGTAAAAGAATTTGTCTTGCTTTCATATCTTTGCATTTAGTGAAAGTCATCTTCTTTGCTTCATCGAATATCATTTTTGATTTGGGTTTAAAACACGTGCATCACATTCTTGCTTGTTGTTTTTAATTCTAGTGAACGTAGATTAAGTAACAGGTCGTACATGTGGGGTGATATCCATGGTATTGATGAGAAATTAATCTTACTCTCACTGCACAACACATACCAAATCACATCATAATCAATACAACAGCTCAAACCTCCCCCCTTTCCGTGGTATTCCTCCACCCGATTGAGGTAGCCTTATGAGCCACAACAAACTTGACATCTCCCTTAGGTATTTCATTTAGGATTGACATCATCTGGCATCTAAGGCATAAGCCCAAAGTGATTAAAACTAATCCTAGGGTTAGTCTATTGATTTGCTTGTGCATCTTGCTTGTTTTTAGTTCTGTTTCTCTGTCATACACTGTTTCAGTGATCACTTCAAGACAGTTTGGTAGGTATATTAAGCATTGTTATCCCCAAACCAGCAGCTTCTTACATCCTCTCTTTTCTTTCACAGTGACCGACACCGGTCCCATACTACCGACATCGGTTAACTGACCGACGCCAGTTACATTTTGACCGACATCGGTTATCTGACCGATATCGGTTACTGTGTTTAACAGTTCTTGACACACCAACAACCTATCAATTCCAACATTTTGTTGTTGTTTTCATTCCGATTGATTAAATCCCTATTGTGTCCTCTTTTCCATGGTTGTTATCACCTGGAAACAAGCAGCAACCATGGTTTCACATGCTTGTTCCGTGCCTTTTCCTGAGTCACCCCCTTCGCATCCTATGGGGAATCCTACGGATACCAGCAATTTTCCCAAGATCCCTATAGGAGATAAGGAATTTGCCAAATTTTTGGATGCTAATCCTAGTGCCGTACAATATTATTTGTCTCATACCCCTGACCGTGCACCCGATGGTCAACTCCTCGTTGGTATGCCTATTAGTATCGCCACTCACTTAGCCCCTTCCCCACCTAATAACTCCGCCTCACCATCTTCATCCTTAGCCCCGTCTCCCAGCTCAGTAGCTTTGGTGGTTCATACTGCACCGATTGGTTTTCCTCTGGTTAATCTGGGACCCCACATATCACTACCATCCACTGCCCCTACCTCATCTCTCTCGCACAGGTTGCCTCTTTCATCACTTGCTCTCTGCCACCTATACACATGAGCTTTCCCTCACAAGTTCCGCCCACCTTTTCATTTCCACAAATTCATCCGGTGGCCTCAACCTCTTATATAGGACACACTTATTCGGCTACCCCAACACATTCATCACCATTATCTTATCCGCATTCAATCCCACCATTGTCTAATAGCGGCCTCTTGACCAATCCTCCTCTCTGCTTACAATGACAACACCATCATCTAACCCAACCAATGATTTAATCAAACAAATGATGGACAAGATGCAAAATATTGAGGCTTCGCTTTAGGGAAGTCGTAACACCCCGACATACGAGCAAGTTTTTTGGGAACCTATTCACCTTCCGTCCCCCATTCATACATATCCTCCTCAATGGGAATTACCAAAATTTACTCGCTTTAATAGTAAGGAGGACCCTCAACAACACTTGTGATCGTTCAGACATGCCTACTATCTGATTGCTCATGATGATGCCTTACTACTCCGTACCTTTCCCATGTCCTTATCAGGACCTACCTTGGAGTGGTACAGTGCTTTAACCTAGCATTCAATCTTCTCCTTTAACCAGTTAGCCCAATCTTTCTTGGATCACTTCTCCATCAATATTTCCAAGAAAGTATCCATTACCGACCTCTATGCCATCCGACAATTTGAAGACGAGTCTATCGCAGATTTCATTGGACGATGGCGGGGCCTCATCAACCAACTTACTTACGCCTTACCTCAGGCCAAGCTCATCGAACTCTTTACGTGGGCCTGTGCTAAACACATTTCTCCCACCCTCCAAATTCAAACTTTCCGCACCTTTGATGAGGCCTTTACTATGGCTCGAAACTAGAGATTCGAGCCTTAGAGGAAGAGAAATTGAGGTTACGCAACAAAAGCTCAAATTTCCAGACCCAAGACTCTACCACCAAACCCAACACCACCAATTCTCACACATCAGCTGCTTCGAAATCAAAGGGTGCCATACACGCTGTGATGGTCAAATCTCAAGCACTGTCTAATACCCAGCCGAAAGCCACCTATAAGTATAAAGCCGAGCCCATCAACTATACTCCCTTGGGAGAAACTTATGGTGTGATCTTAGAAAAATTGCTTAAAGCAGGAGCTATCACCTTGCCTCCTGTTAAACCTCACTCCGGTTTGATTCCACTTGCGCTATTCCTTCTTGGTATAAATAAAATGACTTCTTAGAACTTCCATCGCGTGAAGGGACACAGTCATGAAAACTGCAAGATGTTGAAAAACATAGTGCAGGAAATGGTTGATGCAGGGGATATAACTCTCGATAATCCTAATGCCCCCGCTAATCAAAATTTAAAAATCTTCAACAAACCATTTCCTAACCATGCATCTAATAGTAACACAAATCAAGATACCTCAGCCGAGGAGAAGAGTGTTCATGAAATCCATGCAGTTTTCAACTCCCAACCAAAAGCTTCTATCGAGGAAATTCTAAATCAGGCCTCTTCACTAATGCAGGGATCTGCACCCCCTACACCACCATCAAGACAAGATGATAACCTTGCCATTCCTTTACCCATAAAGGAATTAACCACCCAGAGTTCTCTTCTCACGAATGAGTCTTCTTACACCACATCCCTGCAAGACTGTGAGCGGATGTTATCTAACTTATCTATTTCCCAAACATTTCCTTCCGCCACTCTTATTGTAAAAGAAGAAGGCTCGCCACTGTTTCTGTCATCCTTAGAAGAGAAACCTCTCAAACCGACATCACCAAACTCCTTAATCATGATGGATCCCCTCAAACATGCCTTCCTACCTATTAGTTCTTCATCACCTAAATCTTTTCAGCGACCGGTTGACCTCTTAACACCCATTGATACAATGCCTCATTTACCCCCTGTATCACACCCACAGTGGACCGGAATCACAACCCACCTCTCTTCCATACAAAATTTCTTCTTCACACGTGAATATTGTCATCCCTCAGAAGATAGACGAGTCCTATGGGAGCGTTTGAGTACACCATGCTCTACTCAAATGCAGATGACCGATCCAGACACCTCTACCATATACCCGAGGTGTTTACAAAAGCTCAAAATGCCTATGTCCTCATCTTCACCCCCCTCATCTCTACCAAATACCTCATCCACCTCTATTAACCTAACCAAACCTTCCCCTATGCTTGGGACTTCACCAATACCCAACCTAACACACCCACCTAAATGGTTAGATTTATCCAAAAATAAAGCCGTCCATCCACCTAGGAGACAGACCCAATCTCCTCAAGTCCAATCTATGCCTCTGTCATAACTAAAACCCTCGCCGTCACACCTACCTTCTATATTGGGACCTCACCCCTCCACCTTGCCTCAATACATCATACCTCCTGCGTTTTCTTTAAAATGACCTGCACCTTCTGCACCCATACAGAGATCCACGGGTGTATCAACACCATCACCCCAAGTATCCTGTCCACCTACCAACCCTAAACAAACTCCATCATCAAAGGATTTGTTTGCTTGTCACTCCTCTTTCCCCGTGGTTGTTTCCTGCCACCACGTCATCTATGGCCTCATCATCTAACTAGCTAAACATGACTTCTGCATCAAGAAGCCACGTTTAGTTAAATCCAATTATCAAAACCCCTTGTCTAAACCACCACCCGTACGAACCAACCATACCCAACCATTACCAAAACCCACCCAATCAATAGCCTCATCTTCCTCTGACTTTGACCCGCTCAAAGGATCTTACACCAAGATCCTTGATATGTTGGTGGAGAATGCGACCATTTCCCTACCCCCACTCAGACCCTATGATCCATCTAAACCTCGACCTATAGGTTATGATGAGTCTAAAATACACTTACCACCGCACACTAGGACATGATGTGGAGGGATGAAAGCTTTGAAAACCATCCTTCGTCAGTCACCTATCTTGGATAGAAAGGTTAAGAAAGACAACTTACGAAGGGAGAAACCTTTAGCTTCAATCCCCTCTCCTATACCACCTGTCCCCACCTCACCAAGATCTATCATTATTGCAACCCCACCTCTCGAAGACAATGACTTATCCCTGCCATCTTCCTCCTCTCGTGTTCATGAGATCAACATGATTAGTATTGTTACTCGAGGGAAGAAAACAATGGGAAAGCTAAAGAAAGCACACTTGCAGCCTCTCTTAACCTTCTTCTATTTGGGACTTCAAATAGAATTCTATCCTTTCATTTTTGAGAACACCCAGGTAAGGAGGAATAATAGATTTATCCAAAAAGGTGTGCCATCCACCTGTAGAGAGACAATCTCCTCAAGTCCTTTTCTATGCCTCTGGGATAACTAAAACCTCGCCGTCACACCTACCTTCTAGTATTAGTGAGACCTCACCCTCCACCTTGCCTTTTAATACATCATACCTCCCACGTTTTCTTTAAAATGACCTACACCTTCTCGCACCCATACTAGAGATCCACGGTGTATCAACACCGTTTCCCCAAGTATCTTTTTGTCCATTTACCAACCCTAAACAAAATCCATCATCAAAGTATTTGTTTGCAATACTTCTTTCCCCGTGGTTGTTTCATGCCACCACATCATCTCGTGTCATATCTAACTAGATAAACATGACTTCTACAGAAGAAGCCACGTTTAGTTAAATCCAATTATCAAACCCATGTCAAAACCACCACCCGTATTTAACCAACCATACCCAACCATTACCAAAACCCACCCAATCAATAGCCTCATCTTCCTCTCGATTTGACCCGCCTTTCAAAGGATCTTTCTTGCCCAAGATCCTTGATATGTTTTTGGAGAATGCGACCATTTCCCTACCCCCACTGGAACCTATGATCCATCTAAACCTCTGACCTATAGGTTATGATGAGTCTAAAAACTACACTTACCACTACACACTTAGGACATGATGTGGAGGGATGAAAAGCTTTCAAATTATGCCTTCTCTCAAAGTCACCTATCTTTTGATAGAAAGGTTAAGAAAGACAACTTACTTAAGGGAGAAACCTTTAGATTCAATCCTCTCTCTTATACCACTTGTCCCCACCTTACCAAGATCTATCATTATCAGCAACCCCACCTCTCAAGACAATGAGATGTGGATTTATCTTCCTCCTCTCGTGTTCATGAGATCAACATGATTAGTATTGTATATCGAGGGAAGAAAAACAATGGGAAAGCTAAAGAAAGTTACACTATGCGTCCTCTCTTAACCTTCTTACTATGCTTGGGACTTCACCAATACTCAGCCTAACACACCCACCTAAACGGTTAGATTTATCCAAAAATAAAGCCGTCCATCCACCTAGGAGACAGACCCAATCTCCTCAAGTCCAATCTATGCCTCTGTCACAACTAAAACCCTCGCCATCACACCTACCTTCTATATTAGGACCTCACCCCTCCACCTTGCCTCAATACATCATACCTCCTACGTTTTCTTTAAAATGACCTACACCTTCTGCACCCATACAGAGATCCACGGGTGTATCAACACCGTCACCCCAAGTATCCTGTCCACCTACCAACCCTAAACAAACTCCATCATCAAAGGATTTGTTTGCTGTCACTCCTCTTTCCCCGTGGTTGTTTTCATGCCACCACATCATCTATGGCCTCATCATCTAACTAGCTAAACATGACTTCTACAGCAGAAGAATCCACGTTTAGTTAAATCCAATTATCAAAACCCCTTGTCTAAACCACCACCCGCATTTAACCAACCATACCCAACCATTACCAAAACCCACCCAATCAATAGCCTCATCTTCCTCTCGAAGTTTGACCCACTCAAAGGATCTTACACCAAGATCCTTGATATGTTGGTGGAGAATGCGACCATTTCCCTACCCCACTGGACCCTATGATCCATCTAAACCTCGACCTATAGGTTATGATGAGTCTAAAACTACACTTACCACCGCACACTAGACATGATGTGGAGGGATGAAAAGCTTTGAAAACCATCCTTCACAATCACCTATCTTGGATAGAAAGGTTAAGAAAGACAACTTACGAAGGGAGAAACCTTTAGCTTCAATCCCCTCTCTTATACCACCTGTCCCCACCTCACCAAGATCTATCATTATTGCAACCCCACCTCTCGAAGACAATGACTTATCCCTGCCATCTTCCTCCTCTCGTGTTCATGAGATCAACATGATTAGTATTGTTACTCGAGGGAAGAAAAACAATGGGAAAGCTAAAGAAAGCACACTTGCAGCCTCTCTTTCTCCGTCCGCCATCCCGATCGCACCACCACCTAAAGTGGTTATTCATGGACTTGCCTACCTCATCTCTGATGGAGTTTCCCATCGTACCATGATCAAACAACTTCACCAATCACCTGTAAAAATGACACTGTATGATCTCATTCAAACCTCTGAATCTCATCGACAAGCTCTCATTGAAATCCTTCAAGGGATAGAGGTCCTACCTAACGAAACCTTGCCCGTTGCCTCCATCTTAACACCCAACCATGTTGCTTCTCTCACCAAACAATCTACCACTTATGCCCCACTTATGCAAAGCAGTCTTGTGTTTTTGCTTCTCGAAGATGAAATTGTCATCTTTGGTGCAGAAGATCCTGACCCCACTCTTTTCATCTCGGCTTACGTCCGGGACATCCAAGACATAAACATTTATGATTGATGGGGGTGCTAGCCTAAACATCATCTCTTCCAAAGCCTTCCAACAAATGAATATCCCTTCTAGCTACATGTGTGCCAACCCCACCATGTTGCGTTCATTCAATGATGCTATTACTTCTACTTTAGGCACTATGATCCTTAACATTCGTGTAGGGCCACGTACCTTACCCGAACTCTTCTATGTCCTTGAGGGAGAATTCCAATACAACATGTTGTTAGGCTGCCCTTGGATCCGGGCTATGGGATGTGTTCCCTCCACCTTACATAGATGCATAAAATTCGAGTATGAGGGGAAGTCATACACCGTAAAAGCTGACGCTCCCCCCTTCAAAACCTGCAATATGTTATATCGCCCTAATGATGTGCTTGTACCAGTCAAGGCACCCATTCATCCAACCCAACCATCTACTTTGCCCACACCTCAACCATCCACCTTAGCCGCACCTACACCTTCAACCAATGAAACCACCACCGCAAATACCACTTCCTTCCCCGCGGACAACATCCCAACCTCAGATCCCTTGGTAGATGTTTTTCAATGCCTTACGCTGGGGGAGTATCACCTATATAATGTTAGCACTTTCCATACCCCACAGGAGTACGGATAGTTACATGCGCATCCTACCTATGACCGTCGTGTGGGGGAGGTGATCTCCTACGGACCACCTAATTACCGCACCAACCTAACGTATGGGGGTGTCGACGCATCCTCCATTACCCCTGAACCTCCCCTTGGTGTGGTTCCCTTCCAATCTGATTTTCAATATCTAACAAATCGTCGTTTCACCCTCACCTTCTTGACTCACTGTGCTTGGAAAGGTTTTGGTTTTAGTCTTTATGAACAAGGCCGACATACAATCATTCCCATGACTACACGCAAACACAAAGATCGTAGTGGTCTTGGATTTTCTGAAACACTTACACCAAAGAAACCTCATGTCAGTTGTATCCGGGAAGACAACGACATTACCTCTTCTGAACCATCATCACCTATTTTGCCATCTTCACCCACAGAGTCGATAGACCCAGAATCTATCCCTCCTAACTTTTTTTTTTTTTTCGTAAATGCTATCTTCCTGGGTCCTCTCACTTATCAACGTGATAATGAAGACCCATCTTCTCTTCCCCTTCTGTATCCAGACATGATCAAAGAAGACTTGCCTTCAATTAATGTTGTTGAGTGCCAGGATGACAACTCCATCCTCACTTACCTTGGCGCGGATGACTCTTATATTCAACGCGCCTTACCATCTGAAACTCAAACCATGTTGAATGAGTCGACTATAGAAATCAACATCCACATAGAGGACGATCCTCACATTGTGAAGATCGGACAATCTCTTAACGCATCAGAACAAACTGCCTTCACTACCTTCCTCCATGCCCACAACCAAGCTTTCGCTTGGTCCTACGCTGACATGCCAGGAATCGATCCTGACATTGCTGTCCATAACATTACTCTGAAACCCGACTCCAAACCAGTTAAACAGAAACTGAGAAAAATGCATCCACGCATTGCCCTCTTGGTCAAAGAAGAGCTTCAACGACTCCTTTCTATTTCCTTCATCTTACCTATTGACTATCCTCAATGGATTTCTAACATCGTACCTGTCACTAAAGCGAACAGGGGGACTTCGGATATGTATGGATTTCCAGGACCTTAACCTCACTTTCCCAAAGGATGACTTCCCCCTACCTAGTATTGATCAACTTGTTGATCTCACTGTAGGCCATGAGATGCTTTCTCTCATGGATGGCTTCTCGGGATACAATCAAATTTTGGTAGCCCCGGCCGATCAACATAAAACCACCTTCATTACTCCTTGGGGAACCTTCTGCTATCGTGTCATGCCATTTGGCCTTAAGAATGCTGGTGTGCGACCTATCAGCGGGCTATGACTTACATTTTTCATGACATTATGCACACTATCCTTGAGGATTATGTCGATGATCTTCTTGGAAAATCTAAACATCGCAGTGAACATCTCGATGTTTTAACCATTATTTTTGATCACCTATTACAATACTGTGTTTGTCTTCAACCAAAGAAATGTGTCTTTGGTGTCCTTTCGGGAAAACTCCTTGGTTTTATCATCTCTTTGCGTGGCATTGAGGTTGATCCAGAAAAATTCAAAGCTATCCTAGAAATGCCCCCACCCACTAACCTCAAACAATTGCGTAGTTTGCAGGGAAAACTCCAATCTATCCGGCGTTTCATCTCACAACTCTCGATCGATGTCAACCTTTCCATCATCTCCTTAAAAAGGACATTGTCTTTCAATGGAGCGAAGAGTGCCACCAAGCCTTTGAGGCTCTTAAAGCCTATCTCTTGCAGCCACCCGTGCTTGTCCCACCTCAGGATGATCGCCCTTTCTACCTTTACCTTTCTGCCACCGACCATGCTGTAGGAGCCATGCTCGCACATCATGACTCCGAGCATCGAGAACAAGCCATTTATTACATAAGCCATACTTTTGTGGATTACGAGACTAGGTATACACATGTAGAAAAGTTGTGCCTAGCCCTATCATTCGTGGCCACCAAACTCCGACATTACCTCCTGAATCACAAAACTTTTGTCATCACCAATGCTGACCCCATCCATTATATGTACGCCAAACCTCATCTAAACCAACGCATCACCCGATGGCTTATGCTCCTCACTGACCTCGACCTTGAGTTTGTACACCAGAAATCAGTCAAAGGACAAACTATCGCAGACCAACTCACGAAGTCCCTTTACTTGGGAACAATTTACCAAATTTACTTTCCCTGATGAACTCATCGCAACTCTTTCACTCAGTGAGGTGTCGTATCTAATGAACCTATTCTTCAATGGATCCAAATGCCAGAGCCGAGGGGTAGGTGTTGTTCTCATTCCTCTTGATGCTGAACCTATGCCTCTTTCATTCTAACTCGATTTCCCCTGCACTAATAATACAGCGGAATATGAGGCCCTTGTTTTGGGTCTCCAATTTGCGTTACACTTAGGTGTAAACTCTATTAACATTTTCGGTGACTCTCAATTGGTAGTCAATCAAGTTACGGGCATCTACCAATGTAAAACTAAGAAACTTCAAAAGTAAAAACATTACGTGGATTCAGTTTTGACCTTATTTACTCATCATTCTATCCAAACCATTCCCCGCTCAACTAATAAATTTGTGGATACTATGGCTTGCTTGGCCTCACAAATTCCTGCCTCACCAACTGACTCTGACATATTTGTCATGGTCCAACAACTCTTTGCCCCATCTTACTCAGTCCCAGATGTTTGTATGGTAAATAATGTATCTGCTAATTCGCAGGATACCTGGTATCACCAATTTCATGACTACCTTACAACCTCTGTTCTCCCACCTGACCTTACTAGTAATGGAAAACACACTTTTCTTCAAAAAATTCTCGTTATGTCGTCATGGGGGACTCCTCTATAAACGTGGCTTTGATGGCATCCTCCTTTGATGTCTACCCGCCGCGGAGGTCACCTATACCATCCAACAAGTCCATGATGGAATTTGTGGTGGACATTTTAGTGGCCTTGCCATGGCCAAATGGATCCTTCGCCTAGGCTATTATTGGCCTACTCTTAATAATGATCATGCTACGAATATGTTAAGTGTTGTGTTATGTGTTAATAACATGCCAACCTTCAACATACTCCTAGCCACCCGCTACAAAGTCACACGAGATCTTTGGCCTTTCTCACAATGGGGTTTAGACCTTATTGGTGAGATTCACCCACCTTCTTCACAACGTCATTGTTGGATAATCACATCAACTGAATATTACACTAAATGGGTGGAGGCCATTGCACTCATTTCAACCAAAAAAAAAAAACGTAGAGTTCATCAACCATCACATTATCTCGCCGCTTTGGTGTTCCTCATCACCCGATAACATATAATAGAAAATCTTTCAAAAATAAGTTGTTACAAGACCTTTGTAAAAACTTTGGTATCAAACTTAGCTTCTCATCACCTTACTATCCACAAGCAAATGGTCAAGCCAAATCTTCTAACAAAACCCTAACCAAAATTCTCATGAAAGTCGTTAACGATTCTGGAAACAATTGGCCTAATCACATCCCCTTTGCCCTTTGGGCTTATCCTACCAATCACTCACTCCTCCACTCAACTAGTGCCAACTTAGCCCACAAACTCAAAAAATCAATTCAAAACTCGACAAGCAAAAGGTTGGTACTCAACTTGACAATGTGAAAATGACACGCCGTATTTTTCTTTTTATAGGTTTTGACCTATAACCGATATCGCTTAGAGTGCGCCATAAAACACCGATATCGGTCTTCCGATCGATATCGTCATAACTAACCGATATCGGTTATAAGCCTATTTTTCCTAATTCCTACCCTTATCCACCATAATCCATTTCTCATCACATCGCCTACCCCTAGATTTGCTAAATAGCCTTATTTTGAATTCATGGGCCCAACCCAAGGCGTAACCACTCAATTGGCCAACCCAAGGCCACCAATCACTTGGCCTGACCCAAGGCTGCCACAAACCAATCGGCCCGACCCAAAGCTGCAACAAATCAATCGGCCCGACCCAAGGCCATAACTAATCACTTGGCCCGACCCATGGCCGCAACAAACCAACCGCCCGACCTAAGGCCGCAACTAATCACTTGGCCGTCAAAACCAATCGGCCGACCCGAGGCAACGATCAATCGGCCGACCCAAGGCCGCAACTAATCACTTGGCCCAACCAAGGCCACCACAAATCAATCGGCTCGCCCAAGGCCGCAACTAATCATTTGGCTTGACCAAAGGCCACAACAAACCAATCGGCCCGACCCAAGGCTGCAACAAACCAACTGGCCTGACCCAAGGCCGCACCCAATCACTTGGCCCGACCCAAGGCCACAACCAACCAATCGGCCCGACCTACGGCCACACCAATTAAGTACCTCGATCGAAGCCCACAAATTATGATTCTATCCACCCATAATGTAGTTGTTTGTTCAATCGCGCTCACCTGTTCGTGTTTTAGCCCAACTAGGATACTTGACTTGTTCAGCCGACCAGCCTTGCCTAGACCAAGACCGTGACGTTTATTTCAACCAAACCAACCATTTGGTACTACCGAACATGCCTAAATGTTCCGGTACCTTACCTGTTATATCCCCTGGAGCTACTTCCTATGCCTTGGATACCAGGATTATATCAACCTTGTTTGGATAAACTATCGACCTTTGCCTATGAATTGCTTGTTTTCTCTTCAACTCATGTACCCTGGTCACACTACTGCATTTCAACATGCATCAGCTTCTTTGAACTTACCCCACCATCTTACCATCATCTCATCATAATTCACCCTTTATCAACCCTATCCCTGATTTCACGCCTCAATCTGTGATAGATTTGAGGGGGATTACCTATACCCTTAATCAAGTAACCACTTTTTATTTTTGTCAGTGCAGCTTTAAAATACAAGCTACATGACAACAAGGGGCAAATGTAGACACCAAATTTGGGTCTTACGACACCCTTTACCCCGTATCTCATCTCGCAACCTAACCCTACCTCACCACCTAAAACCTTACACACCTAATGATTTATTAATTACCTTATAATTAATAAATCTACATCTTCAAACCCACCACCTCATCTCGCCACCTCACCATGACCTAGCCCTAACCCTAAACCAACCTAATTAATACCTATGACTTGGTCCAGACCCACACCCATGACTCATTACCCCTCACCCACACCAAAACGAGCCTAATAATGACTTGACCAAGCCCACAACTGATCCCTCGGGAGAAAAGGAGGGAAAGATGGTTGTTTTACTAAAAATAGCCACTTTGACCTAACCGACATCAGCCTCTACTCGACCGCTCTCTGTTACATAACCGCCATCGGTTCCTGCCTAAATGACCTCCCCCAACCATAAAGAAAGGATCCGAAATTCATTGGCAAGACAGAGACAAGTGAAGAAAAGATAAGAGTTTGCAGAGAAGAGCATCGAGCCGAAGACTACAACTGAGCAACTGGATCGCTGTCACCCTCATTCAAGCATTGGAAAAGACTGAGGATAGCTTCATCAGCTCACTTTCCAATACCGGATCATCCCAACTAAGCCTTACTGTCACCACCACATTCCTTGGACCTGTATCTTCATCAGGAACTAGTAAGTATTATCTTGTAGTTCTTTGTTATCATTTTTCTTTAATTCATATCAAATGGGGAACTGACCACCTTCGAAAGGAATTCTAATATTTCCTGGGCCTAAGGCAGTTCCCTCACCTATTGTCTAATTAAGATTTGGTGGTCTTGTATTCTTACTTGTAGGTAGTCCTTCCTGACATAACAAAGGAGTGCTTCACAATCGATCGATCGATCTCTCTACGGTACGCGCACACCCCCAACACTCAACAGGTATTCCTCCTAGCCCTAACCCTTATCTGTTTCTCAAGAGAATGAAAGGATAGAAGCAACTCTATTCCTAATGAAACATTATGTGTGAAACAACTTTAACTCCCATAATCAGTCATACATCATCTACTTATGTACTCCTCCAACAAGTTCTTCAAGCATACATATTTCCAAAGTAGCCTCTTGGCCATCATGCAACCTATCATCTCACAAAACCCAAATCCACAGCTTCAAAAATCAATTATGTCTATCCCTAAATCCTACCACCCATCGACATGCGTCTCATTACCATTAATCATTCTCTCTCATACCTTATCTCATCAACATGTGTGTCATACTATGTATACATTTTGTTTCATCATACTCCATCATAGTCACAACCTTATTCTTATAATATTATTTCCCATCCATATCAAGATATTCAATCCTCCTCACAACCATTAGTCTCCTAGCACACTTACAACATTCTAGGAAATATTCCCCTCTCTCAATTACATCAATACCATATCACTTATATAAAAATTAAATGCTTAGACTTATAATAAATCCACTCCTTCAAACACACAGACACTTTAAAAATCTCATGCAAGTGTTACTAATTATAATTATTATCCTCAAGATACCATTATGGAACCTAAAAATAACCTTTCCTAAGAATGGATTTACAATAAAACTATCAACCCATCTTTGCTTTTCAATGCATATCCTCCACACAGAGAACTCCCAAAATTCATCAAATTATACAGTAAGGAATACCTGTAACATCATATCAAGGCCTTTCATCATGTTGTTACCTTATTTCTCATGACCAAGATCTCATGTCGAGGACATTCCCTTGTAGTTGGCTGCACCTACCCTTGATCTGAAACAAAATTATCCCAAAACACTCACTTTTATCATTCACACAATTGACACAATTATTCCTAAAACATTTCTCTATCAATATTGTAAGTAAAATATCCATCACATACCTATATGCCATTAAAAATTGGGGAAAATTTCATTGTTGATTTCATCACCATATGGTGATGGATCATCGATCAACTATCCTTTTCCTTCTACAAACTAAACTGATAGAGTTTTTCTCGATCCCGCACTGCCACACATATCATCAAAAATTCAAATTCAGCCATTCCAAATATTCAACGAGGCATTTACCATGGCTCGAAAACTAGAACTCCATGCCCTTGAAGATGGAAATGTTAAATTGTGATCCAAGAAATGAAAACTTGAGTCTTCCTTTAAAAATTCATCCAACAATGACAAATGTAAAGGTTTAAAAACATGGTTGTTATTAAAAACATATCCAAAGGCTTTTTGTATCTGCAATGATCCAATCCTCATTATAAATGCACACCTTTAGGGGAATCCTATAGCACTATCTTTAGTAAGGTTCTTTTTGTTTGTATTATTAAGCTACATCCCATCCGACCCATTGATGTATCTATATCCAAATCATCATGGCATAGAGAAAATTATTGTAAATATCATTAAGTCTAAGGACATGATATTGAGAAATGTATTTCATTCATAAATGTCCTCCGAGACCTTATAGACCATGGTGAATTAAAACTTTATAATCTAAATGCACCTCTGAATAAAAATTTGGATGTGTTTAAACAACCCTTCCCGAATCATCCTCCTTCTATTAGTCAACCTCATTCCAACATCGTAGGGTCTCATCATACCATCATTAATGTTAACAATCCTCACCCATATTTGCACCATTTTTTTCTACAAATAAAATGCCAACTAAACCACATAGCTCTTTGAGTCTCCTAACTGATAAGATCCCCAACCCATCCACATCACAACATACAAACCATACCACATCCACTAGCATAGAAACCTCCTATATTATCCCTTCAAAATAATAAAAAGAATCCTATAATCGAAATATTAAATAGATATTTCCAAGACCTTGTCACCCAACATCAAGCTAAAATTCTTGGTAATCCAACATAAAAATGTAACAAATCACCTATCTTAAGAGATATAAATATCACAAGACACTCGCTATATAAATACACCACATGATGTCATGTCATTTCCTTTCATTTTAGGACCACATCCTCATCCAAATTTATAATCACCATCATAGAGTATAAACCCGTCCTATGGCCAACACCTAAATGTGCCACAAAAACATGAATCAAACATATCATGCTCCTAAAACATCAAATTATATCCCTTATCCGTCATCCTCAAGATCATGATATTACACTAACATCCTTTTAAAACTCATCGATCATCAGTCCTAACATTATCGTTATTAATCCCTCTAATCCTCGGGGTGGAAACCTTCCTGGTATAACTATGAGGCATTTTTAGTTATCATCAAATATCATGACACTACATGGAGGAATGTAAATCCTCTCCACACCATAATTTGATTTTTCCAAGAACAAAATCTATCAAAGAATAAATTTAGATTTAGATTCTTATTTTGTGCCATCATACCCTCTCTAATAAACAATCCTAGACTGGAGTATTCCTTTCCAAGAAATCCCAAATAGGATTAGGATTTATTCTTTTCCATCTCTAGAATAATACCAACCCCATTGTAGTAAGCGAAAAAGTGAAATATATATTTTAGAATTATTCAATAGTAAAAATATTCATATTCATATTTTCTACCATCTCACTCCATCTTGAAAAGCAAAAAGTTCTATCCAATGTGGATGAGAAAAATAATGGTATCATGGAAGATAGTATTTCTTAATTATATATTCTTCTCTTAGTAATCCTAACATATTTTATGTTGCAGCTCCAATTTGTAATGTAAGAACAACAAGAAAAATAGATAATTATAAAATTATGTGATGTAGATGCAACAAAAAAAATCTATCTTAATTATTTAACATCGAGGATAAATTTTTCATTAAAGAACTAATTTTTGAAGACTAAAGTATGAATATACACATCTATGTTGAGATAAGATATATAAATGACTTGAATATTCAAAATCCTATATGAAGAGATGTTCAAGATAAGGTTGGATCTCATAAGACCCATCTCTTTCCATAAGTGCTCCAAGTTGGATTAGAATTTTTATTTATTTTGTTCTATATTTATATTCAATCGTATATGTTATTAGTAACTATTTTTTATTTTCCTTATTAGTATAAATGTATTAGATTGTATTTTGGTCATTTTATTTTCCACATAGTCTATTTAGTTACTAAATCGACTTCCTTATTAACTATTTATCTAACTACCTATTGTTGTATTTATTCTCCTCCACTATTCAATGTACCCATCACATAATATTTTCTATTGTACTCTTATCGGTGGTATCGTGAGTGACTACTTTGGCAACATGGCAAAATTCCCAGGTGCATTGGAATCACAATTCTACACTTTGTGATATGCATGGAATTTTTAGCATTTTTTGCAAATATTTTGGAAACCTTTGCAATAACATGCATTAGAATTTGCATAGATTAATGAAGGAGAGAAAACATATCTAATTTCGAGATAGAACACATGAACCTGGATGTTTTATTTTAGGATTTTTGGCGCAAAACAACATTTTTTTACTACTCGACTCCGTGTTGGAAACCGCACTGCAAGTAGAAATAATGTTTATGAAGCCCAAAACTGGCGCACACAACATAGACCTATATGGAAGTTTATAATTATTGGTTTAGTTAATTTAAATACCAATATTTGGGTAAGAAATATCTATTTGGGCTTGTAGTGCAACGAGCCAAACTACATGATTACATTAAAATTAGCATGGAGAAAGGAAAGATGGAGCATTATTGGTGAATTAGAGACCAAGAACTATTTTGATTCCCCATCATCCATGTAAAGAGCATGTTTTATATGTTTCCTACCATATATACCATTTCTACACCAAAATTAATTGACTCTGATGCTCATCTCTTGAAATGGAAAACTATGCTTCTTGGAAGATAAAGATGCACACAATTATCTAGTTTGAGGAGCTATAAGGAATCATCACTAAAAAAGTAGTGCATCCCTCTAATATAAATGAGAAGAAAAAGTAAGATAATATTTATGTTAAATCCTTGTTATTGACCACACTAAGAATTTTGAATGGGTTTTAACCATACATACAGGATGTGATGACATCAAAGGTGACATGGGATTCTCTCTCCATCATATACAAAGTGAAGAACCTGAAAAATATCATTCATCTCAAGTCAAATATTCATATACTCAAGTATAAAATCTGGTAGTAAAGTAGAGGAATTATTATGTAGTATGGCATAACTATGAGAATATCCTATAATGCTCGGTGATAAGGTGGAAGACAAGTTACTAGTTCCTATCAGATTGAGAGATCTTCCTTCCCAGTTTAGGAAATTTTTCACAACATTGAACTTCACGAAATAAGTGGTGACCTTTGAATAACTAGTGAATTTTATCTAGTAGAAAGTTACCATCCAAATAGTCCATTAGGAGTATAAAGACAAGACACTCGATCTTTAGATAAAATAAGATTCAAAAGTATCGAAAGGGACAACAAGAGAAGTAATCCAAAAATCATCCCAAGAAGTAACTATAGTAGCATAAGTCTATAAAAGTGAGTCAATGGTGTCACATTCGCATCACAAATACACATGACACTGCTAGTTTTGGTATAATGGCCTCACACAAGGCAATTATAGCAAGGAGATTACATATATTTGTAGTGATTCTCAATAGTCCAAATCACATCCTCACCACATAAAGTAGAAAGGACATGTTGCAACCAACCAAGATGATGAATTAGATAAGGAAGTACTAAAATCCACCAATTATGGAAAACACTAGAATGTTACTCTAGTCTCCAAAAGATTGGAGCCATCACATAATGTTTATTTGATTGGATATAATGACATAAAGAACATGACAGTGATATAAATTTTTTGATTCATTGATGATTGTAGTAATTATTACACCCACCAAAGATCAAGGGAATCCCATGCACACCGCCTATCACCCAAAGGCGTTGGGTGCTCACCGAGGCACACGTGGGCATCAAGTCTCTCCTTTATGTGATTTTAGTGGGAAAAATCATCTATGATAGAAAATTTAAGGAGAGTGAGTGGAAATGAAACATGCAATCATGATAGAGCTCGATGCTGCTTCTAGACCAATGCAAACATTCCAGGATAGAAAGATACTTAATAGACTATTTGACTCGAACCAAAACAGAAAGGAAAAATGCATAAGGATTCATGCTCATTCCATAAACATACATGATACATAACTATAAAGGTATATGTATAGTCCATAATCATTAATGATCATATTCAAATAAGTTGGTAACCTCATTACATCCATTATATCCATTACAGAACATCACAATATGGCAGACTAAAGTCCTACATCATTACTAGATATACATCCCTTAGCTCTCAAAAATAAAATTTACAATCAAGAAGCCCCTTAATGCATCCTTCTCCTATATTTTATCTACCTAACCCAATACAAATACTCACAAGTGTTTATGCAGGGGCTCCGCTCTCTCGTGATCTACCTCTTCTTTTTCTTCTATGGGCGCTTGTATTTATAGGCCTCTTGAACTGCCAACCCACCTTTCTGAGGCTTGAATCCATTTCCAAAGGTCCAAATGTGGTCCTCCATGGGAGCATGCTCCTCTAGGCCTAAGCTCTCCACTCCTTTCTATGAAGGTCTTCTATAATCATCCATCGCAGTCATACTCCTTCCTAGGCCAACCTGTCACTAGGCTTGCACCTTATCCACTCCGCATGTGCAACATGGGTCATGTTTTTGCATGTCCTTCCCGATATGCCAAATACAACCAAGTCCTAAAATATTTCTTTTTCTTACGTGTGTGCACCTTGTTCTTTTAAACCTCCCTATAAACCTTTCCCGCACGCTTTCTCCTTGTGCTCCCTTCTTTATCTAGGCATTGTGCACCCATGTGCCTTTGTGTACTTATCCAGAAATCAAGGTCCCAACATCACCCCACACTACACCTGTTCTTAGCCTATGGGAACACTTCTTCAATGAATAAAGAATTAAAATAGACTTAACATCTTGGGAAAAGAATAAGGGAATGAAGAATTTGGGAAAGAAGAAAGAACGGGAATTTTTGGCATTACTTTTGCAACAAGATAGGAAAATATCTTTACAAGTCAGCCTCTAACTTGTTCCAGACATCAACTTCATTTTGCACTCTCTAGCAGAGGTCACCAACTAGGGCACTTACCTCCTCAAAACCTAGTCCATCTCCTCGAGTGTTTATTGTTTCAACCATTCCTTCTAATTCCTTTCCCACATCCTCAAGCACATCCATCCTTCTTGTAATTTGTGGGTATAACTCCTTCAACCAATTTTTAATTGAACCTCATAAGGTTTTGATAGCTTCTGACTTCTTCTCAACCTTGGCTAGGATCCTCTCCCACTCCACTCTATTTCATTTGTTATTCTCTTGGAATTCCTTGAGCTCTACCTCATGAGTGGTGACCAGGATATTCGACACTCTATCCCTATCTATGCAATTGTCATACCACAAATTTCAACAAGTATGGGTAGAAATTTTCACATCAATAAGAACCTTGTTGTACTCGGAAATGATTTCTACAAGCTTCAATTTGTCTTCCTTTTCAAGGTGTGCTGCTACTTCTTCCGTAGATTATAAGGCCAATGGTTGTCTCTCCATGGTAAGGATACATGTTAAGTCTTCTAGGAACTCTAAGGAAGATCCATAATTTTTCATGATGGTGCTAAGTTTGGATGCTTCAAAAAAATGGCATCTATGATGGATTATACCTTCTTGTATAGCTTGCGTACCCTTACCTTTTCTTCCCTTATTTCATGATTTATTTGTGTGCTAATTAGCTCCTCTTACTTTAAGTCCTTGGTCCTTTCTTCTAGCTCTTATTCCCTCTTTTCTAGCTCTACCTCTAGAAATTTTATCCTATCATTGTTCCCAATAACCTAGCTTCCAGTTCAACTGAGACCTTATTCAACATGTTACAACTTGTTCATCCAAAATTTGTTGAGAGCTCACCAAGGGGTTGTCTCATTTTGACTCAGGCATCTTCATTACTGCCCCTTGGCTTACATCAAATTCTAGCTCATCGATGTTGGACTCAATGGCCCAAGAAAGCATTTTCCTTGTCCAAGGGTATACACCTTCTTCATCAAATGACTTCATTGCCAAGAGTTGATATGTTGGTACTATGCTTTGGAAGTGCACGTGCAAAACCTTGTTTGGATCATCAATATAGCTCATTCTTGGTCTCTAGATATCCATTTTATTTCCTCTTGTGCATGTTCCTTAGGAATAGTTACCATTAGACTAAGGCCTTCTGTGCTACCGTGATCTTTTCTTGCGCTTTCTTCCTTATCTTCATTCATCACTATTTTAGTGTTGCGCTCAAAATATCGTTCTACCAAGGCCTCAATGATTTTTGTACCACCTCATTTATCTTCTCCTTCATGAGGCTTGGAGTTATCTGATCCTTTGTGCCAACCTCTTCACTTCCTCCTATGTCATGGGTGCATTCCTCCTCCTGGCTACCCTTGCATCGTACAAATAGGAACTCATTTTATTCTTCTCCACCCTCTTCTTCTTAATCGTGCATGCTGAAAACAAGTGGTTCTTAGTCTCCTTTAGGTTCATATTCTTCATCATCATCCCTCTCACCCCTATAGTTCTCCAAGATCTCTGTGTCCTCCGAATCAACCTCCTTTATCACCTTCTATTTCTTCCTAACTAGGGATTCCAAAGATAGGGATTTGGCTCTTTATTATTCCTCCTCTCGGCAATTTATCCTCCATGATAGGATCTTCTTGTTCCGCACCTCCTCTCTGATTGGGGACCTCTTCCTGTGTGTGTAAGTAATTTTTCTAGTGCTTGTTCTCGGGCGCCCACCATTTGTGTACCTTGGACACTTGGTGCCTTTTTCTTTATCTCTTTCATATCCTTTTTCTTAGGTGTGGTCCTCTTTCTACCCGGTGGGTCTTCATGTATAGATATCTCATTTTCAAGATAAGCTCCCTTTTCAAACTTGGGCCTTATGCGAAGGTATACGCGTGCCGCAGAACTCCCTGCAATGGGTAGAGTTAGGGGTTTCATCATTTGAAATTCATGCGATACATAATTTTCCACGTACGCATGCTTGTTGGGATAGAACAAAATCTTGCACATCTCCCTGTGGTCTCGATCCTTATTTCCAAGGTCAAACTTCAGCTTCTTGGGTTCCTTGAATCTATTTACTCCCACCTAGAAGTATTGAGCGGTGAAGGGAAATGGAATTTTACACCATGGGCTCATGCTTTCATCAACCAACTTAAATATGCCAATGCAGAAGTGTTGGTATCTTTGAATTCAACTTCTCCCTCTATGAGCACTAACAGTTGTTTTGGGATCCTCCACTCTTCCCGAATGAATCCCTCAAGTGCATATACCACTTCTCTAGATGCACCTTCTGAATGTCGTCATGTTATCACAAGTGTATTTTTCAAATCTCTTTATGGGTAAGGGGTCTTCCTCTGGGTACTCCCAAATGAACTTATCTTCCACATCTGGCACTCTGATCTCTGAAAACACAATAAGTAAGAGGACATTACTGAAAAGTATCTTATCACCCTCTTACACACTACTGATGATCTCATCCATGATGTACGTGGACAAGTTGTAGATGGCACCTTTTGATATCCTTCTACAAACATTGAGCCATGACTTGTTCACTTGCATCCACCTCTCTTGGTCATTAAGTTTTGTTACCAGTGCACAACCATTCTCATCACCAGGTCTTGGATATCCATAGTATCAAAGTAACTTGAACCCTTATTGTATGCATATGTGGTGATGGTTTATTTGATGGATTCTTTGTCACATAGGTCATCCTCTATAATTTCTCCTTCACATATGAGACCTACAAATTTTGAAATCAGATGAGGGGTTATGCACATCTTGCGCCCCGGAAGTGAAAGTGGTCTTTGTGTATATGTGACATTGGCCACTGATAGAGGTGCTCAGGCTTCCCAAAGTAGGGAAACTCATAGAGTTGTAATAATCCTGCCTTCTCTAACTTCACTTTTACTTCGTCGCTATAAATGGGTAACCCTTCTGGTTTCCTCTTGTTTGACAAAGCGTAGTAACTCCAATGCCATTTCTTTTTCACCATGTTTTTACGATGGTTATAATCACTTACAGCTTGTTTTTCTTAAATTGGACGCCCACTCTTTTCCAAGAAAAACCCCATATGGGTACTACATTTCTACATACCATTCTTCATTGGTATTTGTAGTAGTTTCTTTTTTTGTTTGCCTTTTCCCTTTACTTTTCCCTTATTAGGTGTTACGGTTGGTTTATTAGGTGTCATTGTGTAGGTTATCTTTTCACTTCAACTTCTCTTTCTCTACTTATCTACCCTTTCCAAGCTTAAATCTCAAACTTGTGAAGAAAATCCCTTTCAACCCGTGCCCTAGCTACCAAATCCTAACTGGAAAATTCCTTTCACAAGACGATGCTTCTTTAGAACTCTCTCTATGCCTGTGAACTACTTCCCTTCTGGTTTGCAGATCCAAACTAGTCACTCACGGTTAAATTTTTCCAATTTTGATTCACACAGATCAACTCTGGAAACCCTAGTTCACAAGAGCTCTTCTTTCTTTCTCATATTCACAATGTCCATAATTAAGTGCTCAAACTTCTATTTATAGTTTTTCCCACTTTTTAGCATTAAATGCTAATTCACCTACCACCATGCTTCAACACTTATTACAGATTTTTCCACTAAGCCGGACTCTAGCACCTCAACTCACATGCCCAACCTTGTGTGGACAATTCCCCAACCTTCTAGTGCACAACCAATCCATCTTGATGGGAGAATCTTGCTGCGTACATCATGAGTGCGAGAAGGTACTTTTGTCATGATTTTTCTCTCTCCTACCTTGTGTTGCTTTTGTGCTTCTTCCTCTTTTGTACATGGATCCATAATGTAGCCTTACCCTAACACCAACCATCCTTTCTCACCTTTCCTTCCATGCACTTCCTTCCACAGTCCATTCAACTAGGCTTTCCAATGCAATCCTTCTTGTAGTTCACACTTTGCAATTTCTTCCACCTTACCCCACACCACACTAAAATGATGTGCAATCCTCTGCGCATTCACAACCTTCAAAAAGTAATGAGGTTACCGGCACCCAAGGCACAACACAAAAAAACATCGAAAAGGGAAACAAAAGAAAAGAAAGTGCACTAAAGGAAATACTAAACTATCTGGCAATACTGCCTTATTACAAACACCAAGAAGACTTATTTATAGTAGGGCTTCAACCTACTCCCATTGAAGTGTCCTAAAAATCTCGTCCCATCCAGCGCTTACAGCTAGCATGTGCCTGAGTCAAGAATGTATGAGATGATGTAGGGACCCAACCAATGCACCTTCAACTTCCCAGGATGGCACAAAAACTTTGAATCATATAGTAAGATCATTTTACCAACCTCAAACTTCTTGTTCTTAATGTGATGATCATTCCATGCCTTTTGTTTTTCTTTTTCAATTTTTTGGCTCCACCTAGTGAGTGATCATCTTTCATCTAATTTCATTAACTTTTCAATTCTTAATTCCATCACTTTTTCATCTTCCAATCTTCCCCGCACGCACTATACACAGATAAGGTAACATGAATTCAACTACTAGGACAACCTCCGCGCCAAAGACTAATTGAAATGGTGTGGCCTTATTCAACCTCTTATAGGTTGTACTATATGCCCATAGAATGACTAATACTTTGTCATCCTAATCCTTTCTACCAACATCATAGATCCTATTCAACATGTGACTAAGTATTTTGTTAAATGCCTTAGTAATTCCATTTTCTTGTGGATGGTAAGGGGTATTCTTGTGATGAGCCACCATTATTTTTATAATATAATCCTTATTATCTCATTCAAGAAATGTGTACCCCTATCACTAGTCAAACTCAAAGGGAATCCAAACCTTATAATAATGTTTTCCCATAGGAACCTTGCTGCAGTAGTTGTTGTATAATCCTTAGTAGGTGTTGCTTCTTCCCACCTTGTCAAGTAATTTGTGTAAGTGATTATATACTATAATCTAGTCCTACGCGCAGCTGGTGCAATATGGCCTACGAATTTTATAGCCAACTTTTTGAATGGATCGGTGCTGGGAATAGGGCGTAAAGGAATTTCATCTCTTTGCTCTAGTTTTCCCATACATTGACAATGGTCACACACCTTGTAATATTCCTTGCAGTCTTGATATAGGCTCTCCCACCATAATCTAGCCATTAATATATTACGTACAATGACGTCTCTTGAATAGTATCCACGTGCAATACCTCTTTTTTCCTCTTCTATTATGGCTAGGCACTCATGTTCTAGCACACACCGGTGTAGAATCTCATCATGTCCTAATTTGTATAAATCCCCACTAATCAACATGTAGGGCACAGAGTGTATAGCTAACCGCTTTTTATCCAATGCCTTCATCCTATTGGTACCCAAATTTGTTCTCCTTTTCAGTTTGAGTAGCATTAGAAATATGGAATGAATCTTGAAGGTAGATAGATCTTGATGTGTGTCATTGTGTAGCCGGGGATGTGATCTAATTGGCACTTAGATTTGTGGAGAGATGGATAGCACTTTGAAAGGATTTGATCTGACCATCACTATTTTAGGTTGTTCCTTTCAACCAAGGTAAGATAACCTATATTGTAACCCCCAAATGGTGAAGGAGATGAAGATATCCCTCAATTTATGCAAATAGTATGAAAATGCCTTGGGAAAATATGATCAACACTCCAAATCTGAATTTCACAAGTTGTCACTCCCATATTATGGAGATATTTTCAATGCAAGGAAAGGGTTACTGAAGACATTATATAATCCTGATTTACTTTGTGCATTTTTGTAGATGGGTTATATTATTTTGTTGACACACAATGCAATGCAGGGGTAGTATGGGGTAGGATTAGTTATTTTGGATGAAATTTCTTGGTGGGATATTTTAGACAAGACTAACAAGCCAAATTCTTTGACGACCTTTGCAAGAAATTTGTAAGATCCACACAATGAGAATGCTTCAAATGGTTTAAGGTATTCCTTCAACTAGGATATGTGCACCAAATGGAAGCCCAAATCTACACTCTTCCACACAATCTTTGATAACCTGCCACAAAATATTGAATCATATGAATCAAAAAAGCATCTAGAAATCTCTGTTATATCATGACCTAAGGTGCACCCAAAGGTTTACAAAAATATCTAAATTCAAGGAAGGTAAAGTGAATTTAAATCTGTTTATCTCTTTATCAAATGAAAGCTCTTCTGAATGTGAGATTGCAGATGCCACTAAACTATCAACAAGAAATGAGACCATGTATGATCAAGAGATATTTTAAACACAAGACTACAACAAGAGAAAGAAACACAAATTGAAAACATTCTGAAACATAAGTGCATGCAAAATTTTCCAAGAGATAACACAAAATAATCCAGAAATGCTCAAATCTATCAGCAGGGGAATGTTATAGAAAACAATCTCAGAGCTTGTTGATGGCTTTACAACTGAAACCAACTCAACATGATACAAATCTAATGCAAAAAGGAATTATAAATGGTTCTCAAGAGGCTTTTTAGAGAATGGGCTTCTCCCGAGATTTTCCCGTGATATTCTAACTCTCTCCGATCATTTGCATTTATCAAAAATGCATTATATATCTCTTGCCATATTGGAGCCTTCTTTCCCAAGAAAAGAATATGCCATGGCATCAAGTTTATTACAACAATTCCTCATGATATTCTGAAGTTATATTTAACCAATTACAGTAAGGAGGAGATGCCAAGCATGCAAAAAAAAAGTAAATCATTACAAATTTTCATCATTATCCATTGTGGAGGAACATTTTTCATTCTTCATGCACGCAAACCCCTTTCCTCTCATCATTTCACCATTTCACCTTTTAAGACTACATCCGTAATTTTCAAATTGACATTTCACGTGTTTGTTTGGGCTAGGGCAAAAATCACTTCAAACACATCTCAAATCAAAATATTGAGTCATGAAACTGATTCCAATGATCCTAGAAGGCAAAAATGACATGGAATCACCAAAAATTTGATGAAATTTGATGCAAAATTTGCATCTCCAAGCTTCCTGGAGCAATAATGGTAGCCAAAAATGAAAATGCATAGTTGCCCTTGATCTGCTCTTTTTCCTTCAATCTGGGCCCTCCACGTGTCAAAAAACAATTGGGACCGAATTTGGGATCATTTTTTACTTTTCCACATTTTTTGAAAATGGAAAATTTTGACCTTTTCTCCGCCCCTCCACCCTTGAATTTTGGAGCTAACACGTGGCATAAGGTGGGTCCCATTCGGATCGTGCTTCAATTTTGTGCATTTTTACCTTTTTGGAAATTGGTAAAATTTTAACTTTTTTCCCATGGGCCCGCACACCTAATTTCTCCCTCTCCACGTGGCACTTTCTCTATCGTTAAAATCCACGGGCCTAATTCTCATTTTAACTCCTTTTTTAGCCAAGGGAAAATTTTCCCCTTTTCTTCCACCGAGGCCATCGATCCACTCGGTCTTTTGGACACATGTCCACTCGTGATTTGCCATGGGGCTGCACTCTAAAATTTTACCTTAGGTCCTTTTTGCAAAAGGGAAACAATTCCCTTTTGCCTCCGCCTCGGCTCGCTCTGTCCCCATTCGGCACCGCACTACCATGTGTCTACCCCTTCTCCTCCACTACGGACCCACGGGATTTTCCTTGCCCTTTTTCCCCTTCACCAAAAGGAAAAATTTTCCTAAGTCCCCTATCAGCTTCCCATTCCTCCCTTGCATGTGAGCGTGACACGTGTCCCCTTGTTGAGTTGCAAAGGAAAATTTGAAGTTATTCCCAAAGCCAAAAATGGCTAAGTTTTTCAAATAAAACCCATCGATCCTTTTCCAACTTTGAAGCGACCATGTAGGAGGACCATTTTGAGCTTAATTTTGATAGTCAAATGACACTGTTTCTACTCAAAAAATGCGAGAATTTACGAGAGATGCCCGAATTCAATTTTTTCAACGTGAGTAATGCATTTTTGCTCAAAAATAGGGGGAAATTGATTTTATGCATGTTTCGACCATGGGGAAGGATTTTTAAAGGTACATAGGTATAAAATGATCAATTTTAAAGCTTTCATGATTGGAAAAATGGAAAAACATGACATAGCCCACAAATTTGGAAATTTAGGGCACAAATTAGGAAAACTTGGAGATTTCTTTGAAATGGGGAAAGGAAAATGAGTTTGTGAGCATTTTGAAAGCATTTAACCTAGATAAAAAAATTTATAGACCACCGAAATCTAAAAACATTTTTGAGCAAGAACATATTTTAAAAAATAGGAAACATGGTGCAAGCTTGAGTATTCTTGCAAAATGGGGATGTCGAATGATTTTCAAATGGACTAAGGCATGGAAAGAAAGGCAACAACTTCATTCCATGAAATCAAACTGTAAAAATTTTTCAAGAAAGGCGAGGATCAAAATGGACACCAACATCACTCTGCTCGAGGATGGGCTCTCCCAGTGAGTGCCACAAGAACAATAAGTAGACCAAGTGCCAAAAATCACCAAAAACTAGCCGAGAACCCAAAAAAATGGCTGCCACACACTAAGGCAAACAAAAAACTGACAAAACACCAAAAACAAGGTGAAAAGCCAAACACTATACACTGTGTACAAGTTGTGCATACCTCAAATACTGGGGATTAATGCAAGAAATGCTTCAGATGCCTACCATTAACAGTAGTTCAAGAAATTACCCATCTAAATATTTGAGAAAAAGGTATTCTAACCAATTCTGATATAAATGGAGTAAGGTCCCATCCCTAATGCATCAAATTTTCCATGTTTGCCCTTATATTCATTTCTATCATCCCACAACAAAACCATATCTCCAATATTAAAGGCCCTAGGAGTGAATTTCTTGTCAAACAATCTTTTCAACTTCTCTCTAAATCTAACATGCCTTTGGTGGGATATTCTTCTCTCTTCATCTAGCTCCACAATCTGATTGATCCTTGCTTCATATGGACTGAGCTCTTGATCTTCAAGTTGTTGAACAAACTGAAATGAAGATAATTGCATATGTAAGGGTAGCAGAGCTTGAGTTCCATACACTAACTCAAATGGGCTCTTACCAGTAGCTCTCTTGGTAGTGATTCTATCAACCCAAACTGTAAATTTCAGTTGTTCACCCCATTTTCTCTTGTTTAACTCCAAATTCCTCCTAATGATCTTCAATAAGTTCTTATTGTTGGACTTAGCTTGTCCATTCCCTTGGGGGTTATAGTTTGAAGCATAAGTTAAAATGGTTCCATACTCCTTGTACATTACCATCAAAAATTTATCTCTGAAACACATGGCATTATTAGCCACAATCTTGACTGGGACACCAAATTTGCATATGATATTATTCAAAGAAGAAGTCCATAACAACTTAGTGTGTTGCTTTCTTGATGAGGATTGCTTCTACCCACTTGGTGAAGTAATTTGTGGCTACAAGGATCCATTTATGTCTAGCACTATAAGGGTTTCAAATCTCACCAATGAAGTCCATCCCCCACTATTTGAAAGGAGCTTCAATTGATACAGGCTGCAAAGGAAGCGAGCCTAAAGCTTTCATTCTTCCAGAGAAATGTTAACAGCTTTCACATTTTCTAATTAGCATGGTTGCATCTTTGAAGAGAGTAGGCCACCAATAACTAGCTCTTAAAACCTTATGTGTTGTAACCCTTCCAGCAAAGTGTCCTCCACAAAATCCCCATGGAAATCAGTAATTACCTTGGGAGCTTCATCTTCATTACACACTTCAAGAGGATACCTTGTGGATTCTTCCAAGCCAGCCCAAAGTTAGTGATGATGCATTTTGAGAAGCCAACTTGAGGGCTCTTTTTTGATTTTTATTTAAATGTTCAGACAATAAAGGTGTCTCAAGTAAAATATTACATCCTTGTACCACTCGGAACTTACCAATTTCCCAAGAACATCTACCCTTTCTTCTTCTAATTCATTTATTTCCCACAGTCTACATGTTGCTCTCAGCCATGAACTTATGCAAGACCCAAACCTCTTACTTTGTGGTTTGGATATCCATATCATACTCCTATAGTTTTTACCCATCTACATCTTTTACTTGAGATATCCATCTTTGATAAGATGTCTTTTACCATGGTGTGGGGAATATAAGCAACATTTTTGAACTTAAAATATAAGGCCTAAAAACCGTTGTTGCTTTCACCAAGGTAAATGCTTATTTTTCCATGATTGTATACTTTAACTCAATAGCTTGTAAATCCTTGCTAAAGAAGGCAATAGGCCTCTCAACCCCATCTTCATCCTTTTGGAGCAAAAAAATGCAATAGTATTCTCATAAGAAAAGGAGAAGTTTTGGAAAGGCTTCTTGTAATTCGGAGCTGCCAAGACAGGTGCATGTTTAAGTGTTTCCTTGATTCCTTCAAAAGACTGAATAACAGCCTCCTCCCATTTGATAACTTGATCTTTCTTTAACATGCATGTGATAGGAAGATTCAAATCAACAAAATTGGACACAAACCTTCTAATGAAATTGATTTTCCCAAAGAAATATTGGATGCCCTTCTTCGTTCTTGGAATTGGCACCTTGTTGATTGCTTCTATTCTCTCCAGATCAATCATGACACCAACCTTTGAAACAATATGACCAAGTAGCTTGGCCTTTTACACCCCAAAGTGACACTTCTTTGGATTGAGAGAGATTCCAAATTCTCTACATCTGATCAACATCCTTTCCAAATGTTGTAAGTGATCTTTTCTGCTCCTTGAGAACATAGTCACATCATCCTGATAAACTACAATGAAGTCATCTATATAACCAGCAAAAGCAACATCCATTTCTCTGTGGAAGGTATATCTATCATTCATGAGACCAAAAGGCATTCTCATATAAACATATGTTCCCCAAGGAGTGGTAAAGGTAGTTTTAAATATTTTCGACTCCTTAACAATAACCTAATTGTAGCTAGAGAAACCATCCAAGGTGAACAACAATTCAGATCCAATCACTAACTACAGCATGTTCTCCATGTTTGGAAAATGATAGTTGTCTTTCAATGAAGATCTATTCAAATTTTTGAAGTCTACACAAAGTCTAATATCTCCATTCTTCTTTTTGACTAACACAAGGTTTGCAACCCAAGATGAATACCTTATGGGCTGAATGATCCCCCCTCCTTCAGTTTCTTCAATTCACCTTGCATTTTCATGGAGAGGAGTGGATTAATTGGCCATTGCTTCTGTCTGAATGGTTTGGCATTTGTTTCAAGAGGAATCCCATGCTGAAACAAGTCTTCTCTATATGCTTTCAGCTCTGAATATGACCAGGCAAGGAAATCTTGATATTGTTTTAACAATTGGAGATAGGAATTTTTTTATTCCTTGCTTAAACTGCTGCCCAACCAAATCTTTCTTGGTTTTCCTTTGTTCCCAAGTCATTCTCTTCCACATCCCTTGAGGTAGACATATTTCTATTGATGATGTAATCAGCATTGCTAAAATTTGACTCAAGAGTAACCAACCCTCTAGGAATGGTGTTAGTTTTCAATTGGATGATATCCTTTCCAAAAAAATTCTTTCTTCCTTTAGTCATACACACCATTGGTTCCCAATCAATATGCTGATCTACAAACTCACCTTGATTTTGTAATAACCTTTGCACTTGAGCATCATCATCAAACACTTGCCAATGCTTGATGTTGTCAGGGACATCTGGCCTAGTTAACACTTCAACATTATACTCACAATAAGGTGAAATGGTGAAATCTTCAAATCTTGACCCCAACATTGCCAACTTGTCAGCATCACCATTCAAAATTCTATCATGGTGCATAATATTGAAGGAATCAAACATCTCAATCATATCCCAAACTGCATGCTTATATTGCTTCATCTAGCATATAGTTTTCTCATTTTTTTGACAACCAACTATGAATCTCCCTTTGCAATGATGTCCTTGACACCATACTTCCATGCAATTCTCAGACCCAAAACAAGGCTTCATACTCGTAATGTTGTTAGTACATTCAAAATTAAGCTTGAAGGAAAAACCAAATTCTTCCATGCTAGGAGAAATCAGAATTACACCAGCACCATTTCCAAATTTGGAGCAAGCTCCATCAAATAACAAAGTCCAAGGAGAACATACCTATTCAAGGAACTTTGATTGATCCATTTTGTGTTCTTTTCCATCAACAAAACCATTAAAATTATCAGCATCAACATCAGCAAATAATACTTCATAAGAAGCATTGTTTGGGTCCTCAATCAGATGCAACATTTTCTTTTCTCCATAGAGCTTGACTAGGCTGCCCTCAATGGGAATGGTGGCAAAATAAATATCCATTTTGACACTTCCTCTAACACTGCAGCCCACTTTCTTGACAATAACATACCCCATTTGGCAGGGCAATCAACAATCACAACATCCAATTTCAAATTCCTCCCGAGATAAGATGCAAGCTGCACCACCAATCCTTTTACACAACCAACTACCGACACTTCTCTTGATTCCATGGCAGTAAAATTTCCATAGGCTATTGTCACTTTGATATCCAACTCATTCATGACTTCTAGAGGCATGACATTACATGATGCACCGAATCAAACATATAATTGTGAAGTAGCCTATTCTTTATGATCAAAGTTGTGAAGAATGGATCAACATTCAATTGGGAATCAACCAAAGATGTCCCCAAATATACCTCAGGTGTCTCTCTAAGATCTTCTACTACTAGTGGTGTTTCAAGGTCAACAATGATTTGAGGAGGAGTTTCAACAACATTTACATTTATTCCTGGAGTAGTCTTCTCTTCTTTCAACCCCAAGTACTCAAATGCTCTCTTCTTATGCTCAGGAATTCTAAGCAACTCAATGATTGGAACACTCACTTTGATTTGGCTCAATACTTGGGCTATGTCACAGGGAACACTCTTTGGCAAAGCAGCATTGGAAGGGAGACAAGAAGATTCATTAGATGGAAAGGGATTCTTGGTAGCTTGGGCATGAGGAGGACTGTAATTTTTTCTTGGGACAACAAAGATTTTAGCAAGTGTTTCTCTCTAGGAGCTTCTTTTGGAATGCTTGTGAGAAATGGTGTTTTAGGTTTGGCTTGAGGCCTAAATCCCTTAACAAATTTTCTTCTAGTTTTATAGTCTTTCTCTTTAGCTACAACAAAATTCATCAACAATTTTCTATCTTCCTCCCAAGGAATACCACTACCATACTTCTTAATCATCAAATCTCTTAAGTATTCAAAGTCATTATTAGGAATTTCAAAATATTGCACTACATCAACTTCAAGAGTATTAGGGGAAGGAAAACTTGTACCCACTTGATGCAATCCCAAAATTTGCAGCTTTCCTAGCACTTATTACTTCAATAGATGTTTCTCCTCCTTATGAGCTTGAAGAACAACCCATCATGCAAATATCATCATTATTAACTTCACCTTCTTGTTGGTCCACTTCACATGGAGGGTGGGGTAGAAAAAACTTATCACACCAATCAATATCAGAACTTATTCAACAAAGAACAACCCTAACAGATTATGGGATCGAAAAACACTCTTCCTTCATGTGCTTGAGGATGTCTATTTGTAGACCCCATGGGTCCTTTCCCTCTATCATCTACCCTATGATCACCTCTAGGATGATTGGAAAATTTTCATGGTTTTGTGCTCTTGGTTGACCTTGTGAAGTCTACCCAATTCCCTTCTCGGCTCTTTCCAACTTATTTGACATTTCTTTGAAAGCCCTGCCAAAGTTTTCACAACCTCTTCTAAAGAATCACCTTTGCTAGCTTGAGGTTTTTCAGGGTTTATCAAATTTACACCATCTCTCTTGAGAGGTTTCCCAATAGCCTTGATATTATTCTCAAATTGAAGTGCCATGGTAAAAGCTTGTCTCAGATTGGTAGGGTTCTTTTCTCTTAAGTAGTAAGCTACCTTATTATCAAATGCATCTGCATATTTGATTGAAAAAGATTCATCACAAGGCCTCAAACCAACAGAATCCTTCTCAAAGTTTTGTTAAACCTTGTGTTAAAGTCATGGACTGATTCATTGGGATTCTTCTTGATATTCTCAAACTCAAACTAGAGAAATCTAGAATTAGTATTATCACCGTATTGTAATCTAAATGCATTCTTCATCTCACCCATGAATCAATAGAATTATCAGAAAATCCTTGTACCAATCCCTAGCATCCTCTTCTAGTGTATGAATGAACAACATAATATACACATCTTCAAACTCTATCTCAAAATCTACCATCATGTTAATAAAAAGCTTGAGATGATGATCACCCATTATGGCATTGTTACCTTCAAACTTTGGTAACCTATTTCGACATCTTGTGGGATAACATTTGGGTAACCATCCATTCCTATAAAATCTATGGGACCAAAGGTGTTAACAAAAAATGGAGGTTTAGGCTAAGCCATATTGTTTGGTGGAGGTGATCTTGAGGGTGACACAAGCCGATGAGGAGTGCAATGTCTTTGGGGCTCAAGAATGTGATTCACAAGATTGGTATTCTCTAAGTGTTGAACTTCTTGAAAAGTTTTACTTGAATTAAAACATAGAGGTGCATATTGGAGAAGGAACTTACCAGGTACAACAGAAGGACCCTCACTAGCTAAGGAAAACAAGTTTATGAGGTGATTTCTTAAATCAGAATCACTTGAAGAAGAGTGATAATCTTCTACCAAAGGCTGATCTCTCTCACCAATGGATATATATTTTCCTGATGTCTGACCTTTAACCACTTTCCAAACTCTTCTCCCTTCCAACTCGAGTTTCTTGAATCTAAGAATAATTTCTTAGTAGAGTCTCTAAGGAAGAGAGATCTTCTTCCTTCCAGTTTTGCAGAGATTAGCAACACAAAAATAAATGACAGAAAGGTAAGACATTGGTATTTATCAAGATCAAATCAGCATGGAGTCGTCACTAAGGAATTTCTTCCTAGTTGCACAAATGCACTAAAATACCCTGTCAAATATATACCAGCACTAAAAATATTTCCAAACTTTATAGATCGGACCTTCCTCTCTTTTTGAAGTTTTAATCACAATTGCAAATGAAGTGCAACTACTCACTTTAAACCGATAAAATTACAGGGAAGAACTTATATCTTCACTCAATCCATACAAATATGATAATAGAATGATGCTTCAACAATGTATTTACATGTAGAATTTGCAAGGACTTTACCAGGGTTTAATATGCATTAAAATATCTTAAATATGCATGTACATGGATCAGATTGAACTAAGAGAATATCAAACTCAGAACTCTATTCTTCATTCCAGCCTTATAAATCTGATCGAGAAAATTATACTCTGATTTGTAATTCCACATAAATCACACAAGAAGTATTACTAGGGATCTGAAATACTGCAATACTAATAATGTCCCAAAGAACGGTGCCATTTTGGTGTTGGTACCAAGATTTAATCTCCTTAAAAATTGAGCGATCATGGATTTTATAAGACACTCGAAAAAGGGCGATAAATGATTTTTATGTCATTTTGTAGGCTGGGTAATGTTGGTTCAAAAATATGTCAAGTGGACAAATCTATGGACGAGACAGAGCCAACGTGTGCAGGGCATAGCTCCTCTTTGAGTCGTGAAAGTGAAATGGTTTATTGTTATTCCATCAAAGCGGAATCTTGTGCAAGTCTCACAATATTCTACCTTCAGGGGTTGGGATCTCATCCCAGTAGAGGTATTTCCAACTGTAAAAGAAGGGAAAGAAACGGGGTGGGGAGATAGGAAAGATCTGAAGGGAGAAAAGAAATGAATTCCAAAGCAGAAAGGTCAGAAGGTCTATGATTTGGGTTGGTAGTATACAGAGCCGAACCTACTTTGCATAGACGAATAAAGCAATACTGATGAATAAATGACAACAAAGTAGAAGTAGATTCAACAGAACAATCACACAGATCTAACATAAGAAAGGTCTGATGTAAAACACATGTATTCAGCACAAAGTCTAAATATTGTATTAATATTCATTTATGTTACAAAAAGTTCAAAATCTTTTCTTCCTACTTCTATTTCTCATCTGAAAAATATCCACCCTTGAATACAACAAGTATTCAAGTATATATAGAAGAAGATAAGAAAAGAAGGCAAAAAACAAACCAACCACTTAATTACAAAAATATCTTACAAGAGATTCTAAAGTCATTTGTTGACTTTTGACAACTTTGTGGATGACATCATCCCATGGTGCAACATGGATGATGTCATCATTTGTGTCAACATACTTTAGATAATTACAAGGAGAAAGTCGGGAAGAATGAAACTATTCATCGTCGTCCCATGGCTGAAAGGGGGTATCCTGCTTTTGCTGCTGCTCAGGTGATGAGATGTGGAATTGGGCACGGTATTCCATGAACTTGTTGATCATGGGTTGAAGTTGATCTTGGGAAGGATCCTTGTGTCGATCACTGATAGCCTCGCAAGTCTCCCACTCGTCTGTGAGCTTTTCTGAGCTTAGAATATTCATTTTCTCGTGTCTATCAGGTACCCAATGAAGTCACGATAGGCCAACAGGTTGTTGATGGATTCGGCGTCGAAAGTGACCTCTGGTCCCAGCCCTTGTGAAATGATCTCCTTGAAGATCCGAATAGTTTCATCCACCTTTCTTAAGGCGAAAGAAGGAGTGAGCAAGCCCGGAGACATTCTCAAGACAATTTTCTCCATTTGATGCATTACATCCAGGGCTTCCTCCTTGATCTTGTCAATCTTCTCCAGGACGAACTCCAGCTGATCAACCCAATAATCCAGAGTAGAAAGGATTTTGTTGAGGGCTCTGGGGTGTCCAAAGATGCCGAACTTGACCAGATCTTTGACTGAACAGTCGAGCATTTTCTGAAAGGTCTCATGCTACATCTTGGCATGGTCCAGCTCTTCGAGATGGGTCCTGCTATCGCCTGGAGCTCTTTGTTCACCCGATTGATATTCTGATATAATCCAGTGAACTTAGCAATCACTCCCTCACTTTCTTTGAGGATTTGGCTCCTCCAGGTAGAAACTACCATACCCTGCTCACCGATTTTGGCATATTCATTAATCTTATCCTGCTCAGAGGCTCAGGAGTTTCGGCGGTAGTTGTAGGAGGTGCACTGCCCATTTTCTGCAAGGCGTGGAGAAGATGTTTATTTTTCTCCTTTAACAACCTCTTTTCTTCCTTTGCTTCCTGGAGTTTCTTGCAAAGGGCGTCAACTGCAGATAGGGCCTCTCCTTGAAGGCTTTCTGAAGATGTCCCCATTGTGACTTGGGTCATTGTATAATCTGTTGAAGACATATCCTTTTTATCCTTTAAAGGATTGGGGTAAGCTATCTCCATTACTCTCTCTCCTGACGCACTCGAGAGAAGCGGGTTATAGGCTTTTGCTTCTTGACCCCCTTTGATGGGATAAAGAGAAGTCCATTGGTGCGATGGGACTTTCCTCTTTTTTTTTACTCAGTCTTTGAGATCCATGCTGGACTTATGGGAGAGGGGCCGGAAATAGAAAAGGGAGCAACTGCAGTAGTAGAAGGAAAATGCATGGAGACACTTGGAGGTGGCATTGAGAGGGAGGCCGAGGAAGTGCTCATGGGAGGTAGACATGGGAATGGAAGGGAGCTGAGAGATGAGGGAAGAAATGGTGGGGGACAGCTCCGTAAGAGAAGAGAAGATGGATGATGAGGAAGGGGGAACAATAGAAGATGGGGGAGAGGACACGACCAAAGGAATGGTCACTTGGGTCACTCGAGGAGGGGAAGGAGGAGAGGGAGAAGGGATAGAAGGGACCTCAATAGTTGTAGTAGTGGCAACATCCTGAGTGGATGTGCCCATCGGAACATCCTCGGCCGCTTCTTTCTCTGGAGAAGCCAGAGTTATAACTTGTTCTTGCGCGGCGGAAGGGGGACTCTCAGGAGTCTCTTCTTAGGCAGATCTCGTACTCGCCCTCCTTGTCTTTACCTTTTCCTTTTTGCGAGATGTTTTGGTTTGGAAGGTGCGTTGCCCAATTGAGATGTGGTGAAATCAACTTTGAGTAGATGAGACCATTCATCCCGCACTGGCTTCTCTTCTCCACAGATTTTATTTGACTCTTTCTTCTATCTCCGAGGCGCTTTTCTTTTACAAAAAATGATATCATCCCCACCCGTGTCAAGATATACCTGATCAACCTCTTGATCAGCAGTTTGATAACCTTTTGGGACGATGGCTACACCGTACTGGATGATTTCAGCCAAGGCCAAGCGGGAATGGTCTTTCCTTCTGAGCTCGACCTCATGATACAGGTCGATATAAATATCCTCGATCTATGGAATGTGGATTGATCGAGTTTGGCCCTGGGTAGACAATTCCTTGGGTCGAAAGTGGGCCTTTCCGGGAAGTTTTGCTTTAGATTTAGCAGCTCCAGCTCTGCAAACATCTCCCGGGCTTTGTGGTGAGAAAGACAAGTGTACCTGCCCACTGTGAGGGGGAAAGGAGTTCCACCCTTCTTTCTCTTCAAGCACTTCTCATGATAGGTTATGAGCTGTCTTGATAGCTCCAACAGGATCAGCTTGGGGCCGGCATATCTTGGAAATTTGGTTGGTTCCCCAAGAAGTTGGCTGCCCTTAGATAAGTGAAGGTGGGGAATTGAGTGAACAAGGCCCCCCACTTCTCTGTTGCTGCAACAATGCTCTTGGTCATACGACCGTGAGTCATGTTTGGCCTCAAAAGGCAGACGATGCCATAGAAGAAGGGTTGTTAATCTTTGTAAACTGAGAAATACTATTTTCCAGCTTCAGCTCTGGATAGTATTCATATATTTTTACTTGGGGCCAAACCCCACACCGCATTAATGCTTGGATAATCTCTTTCTGAGGCTGCAGCATAAACTACGTAGGAGTTCATGTAGAACCTCCCGTTTTTGTAAGTTACTGGAGCTACTCGGATATAGTGTTGCTTATGATCTCCCCACTCAAAGTGTTGATCCGGCACATTCTTGTTCATTGTCTCCAGGTATCTAAGAATCTATTTATGAAAGTAGTGGGCATCAGGAAGCCCAAATACTCTGCTTAGGAACGTGATGGTATCACTTAGTTCCTCTAAGAAATCACTACGATGAATGACTTGTGGCCATCTGGTCACCACCTTCTTGTTTTTCAGGTATACCTCATTCATTAATTGCATACACTGGTCTTCATTATCATCCCAAGCCTTGGTGCAATCTTCTTGGCTTACGGCCACAAAGTGCCGGTGGTGAGGAATGCCAAGCATTATTTCAAAGTGCCGGAGATAGTGAGGTTGATCACGACCTCGCCTTTCTCATTCTGGACACACCTTGTGTCTTTGTTGTAGCAGCGGGCTACTACCATCATGAACTCGTTTTCACAACGCTCTGACCGGGATCCCTCCAGAAAAATGCAAGCCACTTCCTACCAGTTTTTCCATCCACGGACTTCCTGTGACCCTTTCTGGCCCAGAAGTCTTCCATATCAATATGACCAAGTTCTGAGTCTCTTATATCCAGTCACACTCTCACGGGATTCGAGCATTCGACCCTCTGATATTTGTACTTCATTTCTTCCTCTGTAAGCTTGGCTTTACCCTTAGACTTGGTAGGTCTCTTTCTTGATGTAGACATATGTAGTTCTGAACTTAGTTGTTGATCTACAAGAAGAAGAAGCGAAACCCAACGCAGAGAGTCATGTTAGTTGTTTGATCTCCCATTAAAGTATTGACAGAAGGAAGAGTTAGCAATTTTAAGGCATCAGGGTGCAGGGCGCATGAACACTGCAGGCTGCAGGGCTAAATAGTATGGCGCACAGAAAAATGGTGTTACAAGGGACAAATCAGCGCCAAAGGGTGCAAGGCGCATGGATACTACACATGACATTTTTTGTTGTTGTAAGCGGGAGTGCGCCGGCGCCATTTATATGCATTTTATACCGGCGCATGTATTTTTCATGTTACACAGGGATTTGGTGCGCCAAAGGCGTGTAAGTTTAGCATGTGTAACATAGACTTCAGGTGCAAAAAGGGAACTTGGCACGGCGCATGGGAGGTCTGCATGACATGATGTTGGTGTAATAGGGGATGCGCCACGCCTTTGAACGTAGTTTTACACTTGGCACAAGTAATGCCGGTGTTGCATAGGGGCAGGGTGCGCCTATGGCACAGGTATTTGATATGTGACATGGGAGTTGGGTGTGCCCAAGGGTGTAGATTTATTACATGTTGCACATGAAATTTTTATTGCTGCGATAAGGAAAGTGCCTGCGTCCATATGGAGACTAGTTTTCACAAAGCGCAGAGAGCTCATGTGCTGCAGGTAAAGCCGGTGCGCCATAGGCGCGACTGTGCTTCTTGTTACAAGGGTTGCGCATGTGCCAAGGGAAAACATAGCTTTTGGAAAATGATTTTTCTTCCCTCTCTGACAGATCACGACTTTTAGGCTTAACTCCACATTACTTCAAGTGGTGAAGGGGTAGTAAGGAGGTTTTGGATTTTTCTTTCAGGGGAGAGTCATCCTAACCAACAGATCTAGAAAAAGGATGGAAACGGATTTGGGAGGGAAAATAGAAAAGCAGGAGGAGCTTCATGGTTCTTAGATCTATTCTACCCTACCACTCAATCAGATAATCAACAGCAAAACCAAAACATGAGAAAAATGAGGACCACTTACCCGGAATATATAGAATGCGAGAGGTGAAACAGGGTCCACGAATGCGACACGAGGATGACAGGCGTGCTGACAGGTGCAGAGGAATAAGATCAATCACGTGTTTCAATTGTGAAAGTGATAGGGTGGATGCGCCTATATATAGGCAAAGGTGTAATAAATGTGCCAACCACTTTTTGAAGTGGCGCATCAAAACACCTGTCGACATTACAAAGCTTGCACCTTTAACGCATTAAAACACATGTTAACACTTGGTTATGTGCGCCTTTGGTACACCAAAAAGTGCTATCAACATGGGAATACGTGTGCCCTTTGGCGCACCAAAACACGGTGCAACAAAAATATTGTTGACACAAGGCACATGTGCCTTGGCGCATGCAAGAAAGCGCGACATGGTGAGGCGCACTAAAATGTGTGTTGACACGCCAAAGGGTGCGCCAAAGGAAATGAAGGGGGTGCATATTTTCCCTATGTACAATAGAAAAAGGTGTGCCCAACCAAAAAGACCAAAAATGGCTAAGTTCGGAAAACCAGATTTCCGGGAAAGGGTTTTGCGACGTTCCGAACACGAGAGGGTCCCCGAGGGACCAGAACAAAATTTTCATGAGTTACCCGCGAAATTTCCCTCGCCAATTTTACGGGATAACAGCTGGCTCTTTCTGGGACTATCTCTGAGTAAACCTCAGGGGTAGAGAATCCCAGATCTTCATGTGCCTATCCATTGGGTATAGAGTCAAAAACAAGGGTGACCAAAAGGGAAACACACAACCAACAAAAGCAAACACACGACAAAAACAAACACACAACTAAAGCAAACTATACAAAGAAGAGAGCAAGCTCTACTTCCTGAAGATTTTCAGATGCTGCCCGCTATAGGGAAGCGGGAGTCCAGTTCCATCCGATACGAGAGATAGAAGTTATTCTCTCCGTTGAGCTGCTTGATCTTGAAAGGTCCCCTCCATAGGGAATCAAATTTTCCGTGCATGCCCTTTGGCTCTCTTCGTTTGTCCCACAAAAGGATGAGGTCTCCCACCCGGTACTCTCTTTGCTTAGATTTTTTATCGAACAATCTCTTGACCTGATTCTGATGTTCGGTGATCCTGTCGACCACTCTTACTCTCTTTTCTTTGAGCTCTGCTAGATACATGATCCTCTTTTCAAGGGAATTTTGGAAAGTCTCATCTTTGATTGCTCGTGCCAAGCGCAGAGTAGGGAGTTCCACAGAAATGGGAAGCTCAGCATCGGTGCCATATAACACTTGAAAAGGTGACATGCCGAGAGACCTCTTGGGAGTGATGTGGTCTTCCCACAAAGCGTCGTATAAGGACTTGTGCCACATTCATTGATTCTCATCCACTAGCTTTCGTATGATGGTTACTAAGTTTTTATTACTGGATTTTGCCTGACCATTTCCCTGAGGGTAATAATCTGAGGCGTGAGCCAGAGTTATTCCGTATTCATAGCAAAAGCCAACAACTTCTTGTGAGGAGAAGTTGGAAGCGTTATCAGCAACAATCTTGTTTGGAACGCCAAACCTGACAATGATATTTTCTTTGATGAAACTACAAACAACCTCGGAAGTGGCATGTTTGACAGGTATGGCTTCTACCCATTTTGTGAAATAATCTATTGTTGTCAGGACATAACTATGTCTGGCACTTGATTGGGGATTGAGTGCACCAATAAAATCAATTCCCCACTGCTTGAATGGTTCGTCGACAATGACCGGCCTGAGGGGAAAAGCAGCCAACTTGGGCTTGCCGACAAACTGCTGGCAAGGCTCACACTTTGCTACCCAGGTGGCTGTGTCTTGGAAAAGCGTCGCCAATAGTACCTAGCCCGATGATCTTGTGCGCCATCACGAAGAGGAGAAATGGCCCCCACAGGCCAAATTATGAAAACTCTCAAGTAACTTCACTTGTTGTGGCTTGTCAACACATCACAAGAAGATGCCATCTATTCCACGTTTGTATAAACCATCATCCCAGATGATATATCTGGCTGCTCTAAGCTTTATAGTGCACTTCTCCTTTATAGTTAGATGAGCTGGGCATTCGCCATAGGTGAGAAAGAAAGAAATATCGAATACCACTCATCACTGGTTGCGACAAATAGGACCATAGGTAGAGAATCAGGTTTCTCTAGCTGGCTTTGTGCTCCATGGGTGCAATCATCTTTTCTTTCGAAACTTCTGAACCTTGGTTTTCAGCCATAAGTTGACATAGGCCTTTGCCTCTTACTAACTTGGTTGGTTTTATATCCAGATCATACTCTGGACTTTTGCAATCCAATTTCCTTGCAAACTTCCTAACTCCTGTTGAGTTAAGATAGACTTTACTGCCATGTCAGGAACTAGAACCACCGTATGAGAGTTTAGAATGTAATACCTGAAGCTCTTAACTGCCTTGACAATGGTGAAGGCATGTTTCTCCAACTGAGACATCTTTAATTCATGAGGCTTGAGAGGAGAGCTCATAAATGCAATCGGCGATTCAAAATTTTGAGAATTCCTTTGCATTAGGATGGCCGACACAGTGTGCTCAGATGCATAGCTATACATAATAAAATCTTTGGAGAAATTGGGACATACTAGGACTGGCGCGTGAGCGACAGAGGCTTTTATTTCCTCAAATGACTTCTTCCCTTCCTCGCTCCATCGAAATTTGGTGACCCTTTCATCATGTCTAATATATGACGAGTCTTTTCAGCAAAGTCAGGAACAAAGCGCCTGAGAAAATTCACTTTTCCGAAGAAAGAGTGAACACCGGTCTTGCTTGTAGGTAAAGTAAGGCTTTGAATAGCCTTAACTCTTTCGGTATCTATCTTCGTCCCTTCTTTGCTAACAACATGTCCCAGCAATTTTCCCTCTGTGACTCAAAACAGACTTTTTTAGATTCAGGGAGATCCCATGCTCTCGGCATCTAATCAATACTTGCTCCAAATGATCACAATGATCATTTCACTGTTTGGAGAACACAGTTAAGTCATCTAAGTAGACTACGATGACCTTCCCCATCATACCTTTGAACGTGAAGTCCATTGCTCGCTGAAAGGTGGCGCCAGTGTTGGTCAAACCAAAAGGCATCCTGCTATAGGTGAATGTGCCCCAGGGGGTAGTGAATGTTGTTTTAAATTGGTCTTCAGGTGAGACTTCAATCTGATTGTAGCCCGAAAAACCATCAAGCATGGACAACATTTCTGATCCAGTTACTACCTGTAGAACCTGATCCATTATGGGAAGCGGGTAGTTGTCCTTCAAGGATGCCTGGTTCAGGTTGTGAAAATCTACACATATGCATATCTCACCATTCTTCTTGCATACTGGCACAATGTTTGCCACCCAAGTACTATGATGGATAGGAAAATAATCCCAGCCCAAAGATTTTCTAAATTTCAGCCTGGATAGTACCTGAGATCTTAGGGTTATAATGTCTCTGCTTCTGGCAAAAGGGTTTGACGTCTTCTTTCAACGGGATGTCATGTTGGACGTCCTTCAGCTTAAAAGACTTTAGATTGGCGTAGGACCATGCCAATACATCCATGTATTTCTTCAGCAGTTTGACAAACTTCCGCTTCTCTTCAGGTGTGCAACATTTTCCAATGTTTACAAACTGCGGATGTCCAACCAAACCTAAATTGACCGGTTCGGTTTCTGGGGAGGAGCCAGGATCATCTCACCTTTTCTTTTTTACAAAACGATCATGCCTGTCGAACAAACGCTCTAGAGAAACCAAACCTTTTGGAATTTTATTTCCTTTGAGCTGACATATGCCATCGCTTCCTTTTGATTCTTCATTTTGATCGGTAACTGATTCGCGGCATGTAGAAGTGGATCCTTCAAAATGAAGTTCACTAAAATTTTCTGCCTTTTCTAGAAAGGCAATGAGTTGATTGTCATTGTTGAATACTTGCCAATGCTGAGAATTGTCCGGCATGCTTGGGCGGAAAACCACCTCAATGGTATATTTGTCTATTTTCAAACCTGGGTGAGGGAGCATGAGGGATGCTGAGACGGCCAATGAATCGGCCATGTCATTTTGAGCTCTTGGGATGGATTTTATTGAAAAAGCGTCAAACTCCTCGATGTTGTCCCACACCGTGTTGCGGTAATGTCTGAGCCTTTCATTCTTCACTTGGTATATCCTCTTAACTTGATTTATGACCAGCTCTACATCACCTTGTACCTTCAGATTCTTGATCCCTCTTTCCTTTGCGGCTTGCATGCCAAGTAGCAGAGATTCATACTCAAGTAAGTATTATTTGTGTTGAAAAATTGTAACTTGAAAGAGAGAGGAATAATCTCTTCTTCGGGAGATATTAGCACGGCACCAGCGCCACACCCACTAGTCACGTAGCTGCCATCAAACTGCAAAGTCTAGATCTTGTTAAGATCCCCTTCTTAGATGAGGACATCCATTTTTTCAGACTCGGTAGACAAGAAATAGTTTCCCATCCCTGATGATTCGAAGAGAATTTGGGCTTTAGGGTCATCGAGTTAGTAACTAGGTACTTCTTTTATGATTCAGGCTCCAAAGTTTACATTACACCTTTGACGGGGATCCTAGCCTTAGACCAGTCCATATGAATCTCCCCACCAACTTCACTACAAAAAATCCTTCCCAGCAGAATTCCATAGGCTGCTGGAATATCGGCAACAAGGACGGTCATTTTTACCCTTTTCTCCGGGAATGCTGCAAACGCAAATTACGCATCCTTGATTTGACCGATCAGCGGAACTTGCTTGGTTTCCAAGGAATAACATCGGCCAAAAGGCTTGGTAAGGGTGAGGCCCAGAGCATGGGTGACTTTTTCCGGCATGACATTATCGAAGCTCCAGAATCAATTATGCAGTTGCTTAGTTTGTGGCCATTGATTAGGAGGGAGAGGTAGAAAGGTTCTATCTTTCCTGATGCGAAGTCGAGGCAACATTTATGCGGGATGAAGGAGGGGTGGAAAGGATTCCTTTTGGGGAAACCTGATTAGTTATGACAGCCTGACTTTGGATGTATTCAGTCAACCTTACAAGTTGTTCGGGGTTTGATGAAGGTACTCGGCTTCAGACATTTGGATCTTGGTCTTTTTAGTGTGGTCAATTATGTCAAACGCGGCCAAGGGCTGCATTGATGGAGGAATGAGTCCTTCATTTCACGGCGGTAGAGTAAGGTTACTGGCCTTCATGGAAATAGAAGAAGGCTGATTTGGAGGAGAGATGGGAGGAAAATATTTCTTTGTAAAAGACTTAACAGGGGGTTGAGCAGGAAGAGGATTACCTCTTTTAGCAATAGTTGGGGCGTGGATGATGCATCCTTCTCTTTCTACACATTGGCAGCGACCTATGCTTCTTTTCTTTTCCTTGTGAGCAGGTAAAAACATCATATGATTGTCTGCTTGCATATCCTTGGGTACCCTCTTCTTCGTCAGATTCTTCCTCATCAAATTCCATATACCCGATAGTAGAGTCACCAGTCGGTTCACCGACATCTTGATCATCTTCGCCTTGAGATGAAGGTTCTTCATAATTTTTCTCTTCTTCTTCGATTTCGGCTAAAGCGTTGACCGGAGGAGCCTCAAGCGCCAACCGAAGATCGCATTGCAGAGCCAAACACAGCCTATGCGGGACACTGTTGGGAGTGAAAGTTCTTCATGGAATATCCTGTATGAGGAACTGGGGGAAGCTTGGGCTAACTGCTTCTTTAATGTGAGCAAGTCATTCACCATCTTTTGAAATGCCGGATCAGATGAAGTAGTGGGAGAAGGGCTCGAAGCTTTAAGCTTGGATGATTCTCTTTTTAATTCACCAGATATTAGCAAGTTATCTTCGATCCGAATGGTAGAGCAACTGGGAGAGGTCAAGGTAGCTACTTGTTCTTGCAGGAGTAAGAAACTTACTTTCGAGCTCATAGCATTTACAAAGAAACACTTCTGATTCTCCGGTGTTGGAAGCATGGTAGGTAGAACACGGTTGATCAGTGAATTGAAACGGGTGATGAAGTCACGCATAGTTTCATTGACCTCCTTCTTTAGGTGAGTGATCTTTGACAGTAATGCGAATGCATCTTCGAAGGCTTATACCTGTCTTCAAATGCAGCCCGCAAGGTGGCCCAACTAGTAATAGATCCGGCCGGAAAATGCTGAAACCATTCTGCTGCGGGCCCTTGCAAGGTTTCCAGAAAAAGGTGAACCGACACATCTTCATGGGTCACATCTAGGATACTACATGACATGATGAATGCAGATATGTGTGAATCCATGCTTTGGTTTCCGCTCCCATCAAATTTGGGAAAATTCTTTCGGTTTCCATGTGGGAGCGCGTGAACAGGATGCGGCAAAGCCAGGGGGCCCATAGCATTTCCCCATGGTACTGCCATTTGGACGGCCGGAAAAAGAATGCGGGCTGGAAGCACAGTTCCACTGAGTAGCAAGGCACTGCAAAGTGATGTAGATGTTCCTGATGAGAGATGCTTCCTTCGTGGAGGTGAGACACTCCTGGATGACCGGTCGGCTGAGCTTAGTGACGAGAAGCGAGCCGGTGTTACACTGAAGTTGTGCCTTTGAAGCAGGTCGAAGGTAAGATCAACTTCTCCGTGAGCTCTCCTGCTACGAGTAAATGGTTCACCCGCTAGTGTACCTTCCAGATCTGTAATTTTTGGAGCGGATTTAAGAACTCTTTTTGGCTCTACTGATTTTCTGATTATTCTGATGAAAATCAGCAGCATGTACTTTTCTAAATATTTAAATTTTATCCTCCTCTTGAAAACCGATTGCGGTTTATTTGTTTGATTAACAAGGATAAAATGATGGTAAAACTTAGTAAGCTGATTTTCAGATCTAGAGTTGACTTTTCAAAGAGTTTGAAAATTTTGGTAAACTGTCGGAAACTCAGATCTACGAAAAATATAGATTTTTGTAAAAACTCAGCGAACTAAAGATCTCTATCTAGCCCAGATCTATGGATCTCTGAAGAAAATTTTCAGTTTGGGTCACTTTTGCAAAAATTTGGATTTTGAACAAAAGTTAAAATTTGCAAACAGGTAATGATTTTTCTGATTTTTACTAATTTTCTATCATACCACTATCATAGATCTGATAGATTTGTTCGATCCCAAGAGAGTCACCAAAAACTGTTGGTTCGAAAATCTATCGAGTGGACAGATCTATGGATAGACGAGCCAACAGTGTGCAGGGCATAGCCCCTCTTTGAGTCAGCAAAGTGAAACTGGTTTATTGCTATTCTACCAGCAGGAATCTTGTGCAAGTCTCACAATATTCTACCTTCAGGGGTTGGGATCTCATCCCAGTAGAGGTATTTCCAACTATAAAAGAAGGGAAAGAAATGGGGTGGGGAGATAGGAAAGATCTGAAGGGAGAAAAGAAATGAATTCCAAAGCAGAAAGGTCAGAAGGTCTATGATTTGGGTTGGTAGTATACAGAGCCGAACCTACTTTGCATAGACGAATAAAGCAATACTGATGAATAAATGACAACAAAGTAGAAGTAGATTCAACAGAACAATCACACAGATCTAACATAAGAAAGGTCTGATGTAAAACACATGTATTCAGCACAAAGTCTAAATATTGTATTAATATTCGTTTCTGTTACAAAAAGTTCAAAATCTTTTCTTCCTACTTCTATTTCTCATCTGAAAAATATCCACCCTTGAATACAACAAGTATTCAAGTATATATAGAAGGAGAGAAGAAAAGAAGGCAAAAAAAAACCAACCACTTAATTACAAAAATATCTTACAAGAGATTCTAAAGTCATTTGTTGACTTTTGACAACTTTGTGGATGACATCATCCCATGGTGCAACATGGATGATGTCATCATTTGTGTCAACATACTTTAGATAATTACAAGGAGAAAGTCGGGAAGAATGAAACTATTCATCGTCGTCCCACGGCTGAAAGGGGGTATCTTGCTTTTGTTACTGCTTTGCTTCAGGTGACGAGATGTGGAACTGGGCATGGTATTCCATGAACTTGCTGATCATGGGTTGAAGTTGATCTTGGGAAGGATCCTTGTGTCGATCACTGATAGCCTCGCAAGTCTCCCACTCGTCTGTGAGCTTTTCTGGGAGCTTAGAATATTCATTTTCTGCGTCTATCAGGTACCCAATGAAGTCACGATAGGCCAACAAGTTGTTGATGGATTCAACATCGAAAGTGACCTCTGGTCCCAGCCCTTGTGTAATGATCTCCTTGAAGATCCGAATAGTTTCATCCACCTTTCTTAAGGTGAAAGAAGGAGTGAGAAAGCCCGGAGACATTCTCAGGACAATTTGCTCCATTTGATGCATTGCATCCAGGGCTTCCTCCTTGATCTTGTCAATCTTCTCCAGGACGAACTCCAGCTGATCAACCCAGTAATCCAGAGTAGAAAGGATTTTGTTGAGGGCTCTGGGGTGTCCAAAGATGCCGAACTTGACTAGATCTTCACTGAATAGTGAGCATTTTCTGAAAGGTCTCATGCTACATCCTGGCATGGTCCAGCTCTTCGAGATGGGTCCTGCTATCGCCTGAGCTCTTTGTTCACCCGATTGATATTCTGATATAATCCGGTGAACTTGGCAATCACTCCCTCACTTTCTTTGAGGATTTGGCTCCTCCAGGCAGAAACTACCATACCCTGCTCACCGATTTTGGCATATTCATTAATCTTATCCTAGCTCAGAGGCTCAGGAGTTTCGGCGGTAGTTGTAGGAGGTGCACTGCCCATTTTCTGCAAGGCGTGGAGAAGATGTTTATTTTGCTCCTTTAACAACCTCTTTTCTTCCTTTGCTTCCTGGAGCTTCTTGCAAAGGGCGTCAACTACAGATAGGGCCTCTCCTTGAAGGCTTTCTGAAGATGTCCCCATTGTGACTTGGGTCACTATATAATCTGTTGAAGACAGATCCTTTTTATCCTTTAAAGGATTGGGGTAAGCTATCTCCATTACTCTCTCTCCTGACGCACTCTGAGAGAAGCGGGTTATAGGCTTTTGCTTCTTGACCCCTTTGATGGGATAATGAGAAGTCCATCGGTGCGATGGGAACTTTCCTCTTTTATTGGCTCAGGTGCTGAGAGATCCATGCTGGACTTATGGGAGAGGGGCTAGAAATAGAAAAGGGAGCAACTACAGTAGTAGAAGGAAAATGCGTGGAGACACTTGGAGGCGACATTGAGAGGGAGGCCGAGGAAGTGCTCATGGGAGGAAGAGATACTGCAGGGGAGGTAGACATGGGAATGAAAGGGAGCTGAGAGATGAGGGAAGAAATGGTGGGGGACAGCTCCGCAAGAGAAGAGAAGATGGACGATGAGGAAGGGGGAATAGTAGAAGATGGGGGAGAGGACACGACCAAAGGAATGGTTGCTTGGGTCACTCGAGGAGGGGAAGGAGGAGAGGGAGAAGGGATAGAAGGGACCTCAATAGTTGCAGTAGTGGTAACATCCTGAGTGGATGTGCCCATCGAACATCCTCGGCCACTTCTTTCTCTGGAGAAGCTAGAGTTATAACTTGTTCTTGCGCAGCGGAAGGGGGACTCTCAGGAGTCTCTTCTTGGGCAGAGCTTGACTCACCCTCCTTATCTTTACCTTTCCTTTTGGTAGATGTTTTGGTCTGAAGGTGCATTGCCTAATGGAGATGTGGTGAAATCAACTCCGAGGTAGATGAGACCATTCATCCTACACCAGTGCTCTGTTCTCCATAGAGTTTCTTTGACCCTTTCTTCTATCATCTGAGGTGCTTTAGTTCTATCAATTACAGCGAACGGCCAGTCGTCCCCACCCATGTCAAGATATACCTGATCAACCTCTTGATCAGCAGTTTGATAACCTTTTGGGACGATGGCTATGCCGTACTGGATGATTTCATCCAAGGCCAAGTGGGAATGGTCTTTCCTTCTGAGCTCGACCTCATGATACAAGGTCGATATAAATATCCTCGATCTGTGGAATGTGGATTGGATCGAGTTTGGCCCTGGGCAGACAATTCCTTGGGTCGAAAGTGGGCCTTGCCGGGAAGTTGTGCTTTAGATTGAGTAGCTCCAGCTCTGCAAACATCTTCCGGGCTTTGTGGTGAGAAAGACAAGTGTACCTGCCCACTGTGAGGGGGAAAGGATTTCCACCCTTCTTTCTCTTCAAGCACTTCTCATGATAGGTCATGAGCTGTCTTGATAGCTCCAACAGGATCAGCTTGGGGCCGGCATATCTTGGCAATTTGGTTGGTTCCCCAAGAAGTTGGCTGCCCTTAGATAAGTGAAGGTGGGGAATTGAGTGAATAAGGCCCCCCACTTCTCTGTTGCTACAACGATGCTCTTGGTCGTACGACCGTGAGTCATGTTTGGCCTCAAAAGGAAGACGATGCCATAGAAGAAGGCATTGTTAATCTTTGTAAACTGGAGAAGATACTATTTTCCAGCTTCAGCTCTAGATAGTATTCATATATTTTTACTGGGGCCAAACCCCGCACCACATTAATGTTGGATAATCTCTTTCTGAGGCCAGCAGCATAAACTACGTAGGAGTTCATGTAGAACCTCCCCGTTGTGGTAAGTTGCTGGAGCTGCTCGGATATAGTGCTGCTTATGATCTCCGCCCACTCGAAGCGTTGATCTGGCACATTCTTGTTCATTGTCTCCAAGTATCTAAGCATCCATTTATGAAAGTAGTGGGCATCAGGAAGCCCAAATACTCTACTTAGGAATGTGATGGTATCACTTAGTTCCTCTGAGAAATCGCTACGATGAATGACTTGTGGCCATCTGGTCACCACCTTCTTGTTTTTCAGGTATACCTCATTCATTAATTACATACACTGGTCTTCATTATCCTCCCAAGCCTTGGTGCAATCTTCTTGGCTTACGGCCACAAAGTGCCGGTGGTGAGGAATGCCAAGCATTATTTCGAAGTCCTGGCAAGTGAGGTTGATCACGACCTCGCCTTTCTCATTCTGGACACTTATGTCTTTGTTGTATCAGCGGGATACTACCATCATGAACTCGTTTTCATAAAGACTGACCGGGATCCCTCCAGAAAAATTAGGCCACTTCCTACCAGTTTTTCCATCCATGGACTTCCTGTGACCCTTCTGGTTCTGGCCCAGAAGTCTTCCATATCGATATGACCAAGTTCTGAGTCTCTTATATCCAGGTCACACTCTGCCTGGGATTCAGGCATCCTGACCCTCTGATATTTGTACTTCATTTCTTCCTCTGTAAGCTTGGCTTTGCCCTTAGACTTGGTAGGTCTCTTGCTTGATGTAGACATATGTAGTTATGAACTTAGTTGTTGATCTACAAGAAGAAGAAGTGAAACCCAACGCAGAGAGTCATGTTAGCTAATTGATCTCCCATTAAAGTATTGACAGAAGGAAGAGTTAGCAATTTTAAGGCATCAGTATGCAGGCGCATGAACACTACAGTCATGGGGCTAAATAGTGTGGCACACGTAGAAAAATGGTGTTACAAGGGACAAATCAGTGCCAAAGGGCAAGGCACATGGATACTGCACATGACACTTTTTGTTGTTGCAAGTGGGAGTGCGCCGGTGCCATTTATATGCATTTTATACCGGGTGCATGTATTTTTCATGTTACATGGGGATTTGGTGCGCCAAAGGCATGCAAGTTTAGCATGTGTAACATAGACTTCAGGTGTGAAAAAGGGGAACTTGGCACATGGGAGGTCTGCATGACATGATGTTGCTGTAATAGGGGATGCGCCTGCGCCTTTGAACACAGTTTTACTTGACTCAGCGCAAGTAATGCCGATGTTGCATGGGGGCAGGGTGCCCCTATGCCACAGGTATTTGATATGTGACATGGGAGTTGGGTGTGCCCAAGGGTGCAGATTTATTACATGTTGCAAAGTGCGAGAGAGCATGTGCTTTGCAGTAAAGTCGGTGCACCATAGGCACGATTGTGCTTCTTGTTACAAGGGTTGTGCGTGCACCAAGGGAAAACGCAGCTTTTGGAAAATGATTTTTCTTCCCTCTCTGATAGATCACGACTTTTAGGCTTAACTCCACATTACTTCAAGTGGTGAAGGGGTAGTAAGGAGGTTTTGGATTTTTCTTTCAGGGGAGAGTCATCCTAACTAGTAGATCTAGAAAAAGGATGGAAACGGCTTTGGGAGGAAAAAATAGAAAAGCAGGAGGAGCTTCATGGTTCTCAGATCTATTCTACCCTACCACTCAATCAGAAAATCAACAGCAAAACCAAAACACGAGAAAAATGAGGACCACTTACCCGAAATATATAGAATGTGAGAGGTGAAACGGGGTCCACGAATGCGACACGAGGACGACAGGTGTGCTTGACAGGTGCAGAGGAATAAGATCAATCACATGTTTCAACTGTGAAAGTGACAGGGCGGATGCACCTATATATAGGCAAAGGTGTAATAAATGCACCAACCACTTTTTGAAGTGGCGCATCAAAACACTTGTAGACATTACAAAGCTTGCACCCTTTGGCACATCAAAACACATGTTAACACTTGGTTATGTGTGCCTTTGGTGCACCAAAAGTGTTGTTAACACGGGAATACGTGCACCCTTTGCCATAAAACACACAAGCAACAAAATATTGTTGACACGAAGGCGCATGTGCCTTGGCACATGCAAGAAAGGCATGACATGGTGAGGTGAACCAAAATGTGTGTCGACACACCAAAGGGTGTGCCAAAGGAAATGAAGGGGGCGCAGATTTTCCCTATGTAGCACAGACAAAAGGTGCACCCAACCAAAAAAGACCAAAAATGGCTAAGTTCGGAAAACTAGATTTCCCGAAAGGGTTTTGCAACGTTCCGAACAAAGAGGGGTCCCTAATGAGGGACCAGAACAAAATTTTCATGAGTTACCCGTGAAATTTCCCTCGCCAATTTTACGGATAACAGTAAGAAATTTATCTACTTGTTAGCACTCAGGATTTGAAGTAGTGGGTAGCACCTTGAAAGGATTTTTATCTAATCCTCGGTATTTTAGGATGTGTCATTAAACCAAGGTAAGAGAACCTATATTGCAACCTCTATTTTTTTGAATGAGGTGGAGATATCCTTATATTGTGCATATTATATGCAGATGGACTTGGGAAAACATGATCAATTTTCCATTATTCAAACTCAACAGAGTCATCACTACTAAATGATGGAAATGCTTTCAAGAAAAGGTGAGGCGTATAGAGACATGGTATGATCCCGATTTTCTTTGTGAATTTTTGTAGATGGGTTAGATTCTTTTGTTGACACATAATGCAATGCAGGGGTAGTATGGGATAGGATTAGTTATTTTGGATGAAATTTCTCTTGTTGGGAGATTTTAGACAAGACTAACAAGAATTTACCAAATTTTAAGGACCTTTGCAAGAAATTTGTAAGACCCACACAATAGAATGCTTCAAAGGGTTTAAGGTATTCCTTCAACTAGGATATGTGCACCAAATAGAAGCCTAGATATACACGCTTCCACACAATATTTGACAACCTGCCACAAAATCTTGAAGTAGATGAACCAACAAAGCATCCAAAAATCTCTTTTATATCATAACCTAAGGTGCACCCAAAGGTTTACCAAAAATCTATAAATTCAAGGAAGGTAAAGTGAATTTAAATTTGTTTATCTCTTTATCAGATGAAAGCTCTTTTGAATGTGAGATTGCCGATGCCACTAAACTATCAACAAGAAATGAGACCATGTATGATCAAGAGAAATTTTAAACACAAGACTGCAATAGGAGCAAGAAACACAAATTAAAACATTCTCAAACATACTTGCATGCAAACTTTTCCAAGAGACAACAAAAATAATCCGTAAATAATCAAATATATCAAGCAAGGGAATGTTATAGAAAACAATCTCGTAACTTGTTGATGGCTTTACAACTGAAACCAACTCAACATGATACAAATATGATGTAAAAAGGAATTAGAAATGGTTCTCATGTGGTTTTTCGAGAATGGGCTTCTTCCCGCATTTTCCCATGATATTCTAACTCTCTCCGACCATTTGCATTTCTCAAAAATTCATTATATATCTCTTGCCACATTGGAGCCTTCTTTACCAAGAAAATAATATGCCATGGCATCAAGTTTGTTACAACAATTCCTCATGATATTCTGAAAGTGAGGAGGAGGAGATGTTAGCATGCAAAAAAAGTAAATCATTACAAATCTTCATCATTATACATTGTGGAGGCACATTTTTCATTCTTCATGCATGCAAAACCCTTTCCTCTCATCATTTCACCATTTCACCTTTTAAAACTACCTCTGTAATTTTCAAATTGACATTTCATATGTTTTCTTGGGATGGTGAAACAATCACTTCAAAACCATCTCAAATCAAAATATTGAGTCATGAAACCGATTCCAATGATCCTAGAAGGCCAAAACAACATGGAATCGCCAAAAATTTGATGAAATTTGATGCAAAATTTACATCTCCAAGCTTCCCGGAGCAAAAATGGTGGCCAAAAATGAAAGTTCATAGTTGCCCTTGATCTGCTCTTTATCCTTCAATATGGGCCCTCCACATGTCAAAATACACTTGGGAATGAAATTGGGATAATTTTTACTTTTCCACATTTTTTGGAAAAATAGAAAAATTTGACCTTTTCTCCGCCCTCCGCCCTTGAATTTTAGAGCTGACACGTGGCATAAGGTGGGTCCCATTGGGATCGCGCTTCAACTCTATGCATTTTTACCTTTTTGGAAATTGGGAAAAATTTCACTTTTTCCCCACAGGCCCGCATACCCGATTTCTCCTCACCACATGTTGCTTTCTATCACTAAAATCCATGGGCCCAATTCTCATTTTTAACTCCCTTTTTAGCCAAAGAAAAATTTTCCCTTTTCTTCCACCGAGTTGCCAACCTACTCACTCTTTTTGACACATGTCCACCGTGATTTGCCACAGGGCTGAGCTCCAAAATTTTACCTTAGCTCATTTTTACAAAAGGGAAATAATTCCCTTTTTCCTCCGTTGGCCCACTTTGTCCCCACTTGGGCACTGTGTCGTGCTGCCACGTGTCCGCCCCTCGCTCCATCAAGCGGACCCGCGGGATTTTCCTCACCCTTTTCCCCTTCGTCAAAAGGAAAAAATTGCCTAATTTCCCCGTCAGCTTCCCATTCTGCCCCTGCATGCGAGCATGACACGTGTCCCCTTGTGGAGTTGTGGGGGAAAATTTGATTTTTTTCCCAAAGCCAAAAATGGCTAAGTTTTTCAAAAAAACCCACCGATCCTTGTCCAACCAAAAGTGACCACATAGGAGGACCATTTTGAGCTTAATTTCGATGGTCAAATGACACACGTATGACCGCCAAAAACGTAGAATTTACTAGAGATGCCCAAATTCGATTTTTTCAATGTTGGTGATGTATTTTTTTCTCAAAAACAATGGGAAATTGATTTTACACAAGTTTCACCATGGGGAAGGATTTTTCAAAGGCATATAGGTATAAAATGATCACTTTTAAAGCTTTCATGGTTGGAAAAATGGAAAACATGGCATAGCCCGCATATTTGGAAATTTAGGGCACAAATTAGGCAAACTTGGAGATTTATTTCCAATGGGGCAAGGCAAATGAGTTTTTGAGTATTTTGAAAGCATTTAACCTAGATAACGAAGTTTTTAGACCACTAGAAATCGAAAAATGTTTTTGAGCAAGAACATATTTTAAAAATAGGGAAACATGGTGCAAGCTTGAGTATTCTTGTAAAATGGGGGATGTCAAATGATTTTCAAATGGACTAAGGTATGGAAATAGAGGAATCAACTTCATTCCATCCAATCAAAGTGTAAAAATTTTTCAAGAAAGGCAGAGGATCAAAATGGACACCAACACATCCCTTTTGGTGCTACACCTATCTTGAGAAATACTTCAATATATTTTAAGTCAAGGTGTACACCACAACCTAAATAGTTGTGCATCTAGTATGGTATCCTCAATGATTTACACATCCTCCCCTGAATTGATTATAGAAAAATGATCGGTCAAAATTACTTTTTCCCCGGTTTGACAACCACCATGAACTCGAATTCCAGAACAATAGTACCCATCGACATATGCACCCTTGTAGAACGAGCTTGTTCACTAATTATTTCAATGCCACATGTTTAGTGTAAAATATAAAAGGGGTTGCTAGTAAATACTGTTTGAACTTGTGAAGCACATAGATCATTGAAAATGGCTCGGGCTCGGGCTGTATAATTATGCTCCATTGGTGTCAACTTCTTGCTTAAACCACAAAGGATGATCAACAATACCTTCACCAAGTTTTGTAAGAACTGATCTAATGGTAGTTCCTGAGGCATCCACATGAACATGGAAAGGCTTATCCCAAGAAGGGAAACGTAGGATGGGCGCGGTGACAAGCCTATCCTTCAAAGTGTCAATGCCTTCTCGCACACCTTTCCCCAATGAAAGGGACTTTTATGTCTAAGAAACTCTTCTAAAGGCACAGTAATCTTGGCATATCCCTTAATGAACTTCTTGTAGTATCCCATATGCCCAAGAAATCCACACACTATGCTTTGACTAGTAGGCTCCCTCAATCCCACAATTATCTGTAACTTTTGTGGGATCTACTAGTAGGCTCTCCTTACATATGATTTTCCCCAATAATGTTCCAAATGGGGTAGCAAAGACACACTTATTGATGTTGAGGGATATCCTCAACTACCAACACCTTTCAAACATCAACCTTAAGTTGTCACAATGGTCCTTTACTAACCCATATATTGTCTAATCATCCAGGTAGACTTGAAGAAATTTATGGATGAAGTCCTGGAAAGCTTGTACCACAATGTGCAAGAACACAACAGGCACATTCTTCAACCCAAAAGGCATGACTATATAGGAAAAACTTCCCCACTTAGTGGAAAAAGTTATCTTTCTCTAGTCCTCCTTTGCAATCCCTACCCGTGATAGCCTCGGGAATCCATTTTTGAAAGAGTAGACCTCGCATCCTGCCACTCCCTCTAATATTTCTTTAGTAAATGGGGTTGGGAAAGGATCAATGATACACACTACATTTAGGTCCTTGTAATCAACACAGATCCTTATCCTTCTCGTCCTTCTTGATACTAATCACCATTGGACTTATCCATTCTGACTTTCTACAACCTCAATGATTCCTCATGCTATCATTTTTTCTATTTCTTCCTTGACCTTTACGCACAAATCAAGGATTCATCCAGTATGGCCTCTTCCTGATTGGGCACCCACCTTCCTTCATCTTTATCCTCATCTCCCCCAAGGAATGGTGGATTCCTTTAAGCTCATGGTACCCACGTGGGAACAAATATTAGAATTCACATAACAGATCAATGATTTTAGAGACTTCTTTCTCTGACCAATAGTCTCCAATGATTTCCTCCTTGGGTTCTACTTCTAAGCCAATGTTAACCTTATTTGTCTTTAAAGGTTCATGGTAGGTGTGCACCCATTCATCAACACTATCTATGACTTTGTGTATCCCTACAGAGTGGTTAACATCCAATTTCTCTACCTCTTCTCCATCAATAACATACACCATCTTCCCCTTTTCTTTCTCTATACACACACACTCAAACTATATCTCTTCTATTTCTTCTTCCTTAAAGCGTGCCTCTAGGCCTAGGTTCACCTAGCAACTCTTGTATTCTATCTTCCGCCATAACACTATCCCCAATGGTAAGGCACTTGATAACCTACAATGCCTTATCCACCAAGGGTTTTGTACTCTGATACTCAAATTTTTGAATGAGATCAACTACCAATTATTTCCAATTACCAGTTTGGCGATGCATCTTTGAGTGGATATACCATGCACATGCACAACCTTGCAGGTGGTGTACAACTTGTGAACCCATAATGAAGGTGGTAATGATTCTACGCTTCCCATCTAGGTTGTATCACATGCTTGGATATGGAAGGAAGTGGTCTCTCTCCCATGGTAGTCCTTTATAGCCATGGGTGCATTACTTCAAAATCTTACAGAGAGAAGGAAATTCTCACCTCATGCCATTCCAAGAGGTTATCCCAATGTGTTTCCCACCAACACACAACATTTCCGAGTAGGTTATAATTGATCATTTCTCTTCTTTCCTTTTCATTTATCCAATGGGCCTCCATTTCTCGCAAGAAATATTCTAGATTAGCCCCTCCCGAGTAACTTGGTATTTTTCTTCCTCCTAAATGCCGAATATATGTGCCTTTGTCACCTTGGTTACTGATCCTCTTAAATGTCATCCAATCAACTCATAGGTCTCATGTACCCAATTGTCACACGTCATGCTTGTGGTATCACTCACAGACTGGGCATCCTCAAATTGGATAACTCCTTCTGTGGATGGATTATCTTAGGATCCTTGATTGAGCGCATGTATATTCTATCAAGGACTTCTTCTCCCAATGGCTCTGTGTAGGGTGCTAACTTCCCATCTATCAAGGGGATGATCACCCATTCTTCCTTGTTTTCAAAACTGATATATCCTTTATTAAACTTGATGTCAACATTATTCTTGTAACACCATGGGTGCCCAAGCAACACTAGGAAGTTTTCTGCCTTGGTGAGCACTAAGACTTTGAAGTCCCCAGTGAACTTGGCCCCCTGAATGGTAATCACTGCATCCCTTAATACTCCAATAGGCATTGCCTTTGTCTTTTTCGCCATATACAACACATTCGAAGATGGCTGTAATGCAGTCTTCCCATCTGATGCCATGCATCCAAGGTGATAACATTGACCTCCACGCATGTGTCAATGAGGATATTACTAAGGATCCATCCATCCATGACTGCATTTAATGTGATCTCCTTGTCATACTCAAGGCTATGTGGAGAAAGGTTTGCATGTAAAACCTATCTCTCATGCTCTGCTTCGGCACATGGTACTTTCTCCCTCAACCATTCTCCCAACAAGGGAATAATATTCTCTTTCCTTAACATTTTACATACTTCTTTGACCTCATCCAGTTCACTTCTTAGAACCTCGTTATCCTTCCGCTACCCCACCTACCTCGATTTCTCCTTGAGACATTGTATCTCCCCTTGTAAACTCCTAATCACATCCATAGTCTCTGGTATACTTATTTCTGATGGGTAGGGTCTGGGTACTTTCCATGTGGTACCTCCTCTATGGAAAATAATGTCCTTGGTCTACGTATCTCCTTGGTGCATGTGGCCTCTACATGCATTGTCACCAAGACACAGTTCTTTCTCTAACTCACATGCCACTCATTGTTGGTTCATATGATCGTAGAGTTCTAGAAACTCTTCATACTTGTGCTTAATCCCACACAATGAGCATTGTAATAGATCTGGACATTCTCTTTTGTAATGCTTTGTAGATCTATAATTGTAACATGTTCCCCATAGGAACTCACTTCTTCCTCCTCCAAGGTTACCATGAAAATGAATCCTCCGCGAGACCTTCTTCCACATGTGCCCCCATCTATGCACTCCTCATAACAACAACGGTCATCAGCCTTAGAACTAATGGAAATGATGGTCTAGCACACACCATGATGAATGGCCTCATGAATCTAATCAATAAGCCTAAAATCCTTAGTATCAAGGGTTGAAGAGGTGCATATCTTATAGTAGCAAGATACATTATTTCGAATTATATGCTATAACAAGGGACATCTACTTGCATCATGGTCCCCATGACAAATTTCACAATCTACTACTACGACACGTATTGTCTTTCGGGGAAACTATCCTTGGCATGCCCCTCTACTTCACAATCTATACACCACATTCCATTGCGAGTCTCATGAGTTGAGTTTGCAAATAAATTTTCTAGCTGTTTGGCCATAACAACAATTTGAGCTTCTAGGAATGAGCTAACTCTAGTATCAACACTTCCAACAGCTTTAGTGTGTAGGGCGGCTTCCAACACCTCGCATGGGTCTATGAAAGTTTTATGAGATAAATCTCTTCTAAATGGGGTTATCAACCCTCCAACAAACCATTGAGCATGTTGTGAAGGGTGAATGTTGTATGAAAATTTTTAAAGGAGAGTTTTACACCACATTTCATACTCCCGCACACTCTCCACCATTCCCTATTGAATCTCCTTAAGAGTGTTGATGCTCTTTTGTTCAAACTTAGGGATGTGGAATTCTACTAGGAAGGTATTTTTCAATACGGTGTAATCTACCACTGTCTGATGGGGTCATACTTCCTATACTAGCTATGTGCGCGCCTTGCAATGTCGTTACAAATTGACTAGACTTTAGCACAGGGGTTATGATCCCCTTCATGTGCTATAGCAATTTACACTTGTGAACATGCTTCACAACATGCTCTATGCCATGATAGTCTGACAAGTGTAAAGGCATTTTAAATATTACTTAAGGAGGTGGCTGAGCCCCCTATCCTCCTAGTCTAGATCCTTGATTTCCTCCGGCGTTTCCTCCAAAGTGTTTCCTCCACCAAATATCCCTCCCGATCCACAAGCTCCACCTCCGATCCTCCTTTCACCAATAATGGGCATGAATTTATCACAGCTAGTGTTCCCAATGTCCCGTTGAACTGCATACCAATGGTCTATGATATTGTTCCACTACCGGATGTATAACCAATGCCACTTCTCGATGTGTTACCCAAACCTTGTGTATTTTCTCCTTGTCTGAAAATTCCTCCAAACATTGGAATAGAGTGTGCAACCATAGAAGTTCCAAATGAGAAATTATACCTCTTGGTGTCGATTGGTCACTCCCACCGATACCAACTATGTTATCAACACTCCTCTAATTTGGAAAACCAAACACCAAGGTTTGGTCACTAGGTGGGTTCAGATGCGTGCTAATGAATCTTCTCTCTCGCACGATGAACTCTCATCAAAAGTCAAGGATCTCCTCCCACACTTTCCAAGATGGGGTAGCAAAGATTGCTCAAATTCCAAATCCTCCACGTGAACCTCAAATCCGTCCCACAACATTTTCCTTTATAGATCCATCACACTTGTAACCTCACATTGTCTAGCAATCTCCCTTTCATGCACTTCACTATACTTGAGTCGTCTCTCCTCCCTTTCTTTCTCAATCACAATATCTTCCATCTTCCTCCACCCTAGCTTCCTCACCCAATGCTCATGAAGGTTTATCCGGCCATCAAAAATGCCTCTAAACTCAAGGTAATGATCAAGATCTTCATTTCCAGAGGGATAACACATAGAAATGATCCTCTGGGATCCCACAGAAACTCAAACTCAATGAATTCTAGACAAGAATATGTAGAAATAGCATACTCCAGGGTGTAGCTAGCCAATACTCCTTTCCACCAATGATCCACAATACGAGTCCATGTCAAATCTACATATTGCATCCTCTGGTACTCTTCTTAGGTCCACACGCATGATCTATAATACCAACTTGATTTGGATGCATATGCTGAGAGCCATTCATAAAACTCTACTGGGAAGCAACATAAAAAAATTCATACAACTCATGGTAGAGATTATCTTCTACCCATCTTCATGCATCAAACTTAGGTCCAATGCTCAATCTCGGACAAAATTCATCCTTCGTTCTCTTAAACCATGTTTCAACACCTTCCAAGGTTAAACGCTCTATCATCACTCATTACACAGATCATGATGTATGTCATTTCCCACTACAAATTCAAAAATATTGTCCTCGCATCGGAACCAAGATGTAGTCATTATTACACCCACCAAAGATCAAGGGAATCCCATGCATGCTAGCCTATCACCTAGTGGCGCTAGCCTATCACCCAAAGTCATTAAGCACTCACCCAAGGCATGCATGGCGCCTGAGTCTCTCCTTTATGTGAGTTTATTGGTAACATCATCTATGATAGAACTTTAAGGAGAGTGAGAAGAAATAAGATATGAAATCATCATAGAGCTCGAATGGATTCTAGACCAATACAATCATTCTAGACAAAAAAAGATACTTAATAGACTATATAATTGAACCAAAATAAAAAGGAAAAATGCATAAGGATTCATGTTCATTCCATAAACATACATGAAACAAAACTATAAAGGTATATGTATGGTCTAGAATCATTAATGATCATATTTAAATAAGTTGGTAACCTCATTACATCCATTAGATCCATTACAGAACATCATAATATGGCGACCAAAGTCATACATCATAAGGATTTACATCCCTTATTTACAAAATTTAAAATTCCAAGCCCCTTGATGTATCCTTCTCCTATATTTTATCTACCCAACCCATTACAACTCCTCGCAGCATTTCTACAAGACTTCGCTTTCTCTTGATCTACCTCTTCCTTTTATTCTATAAGCACTTGTATTTATAGGCCTCTTGAACTACCAACCCACCTTTCTAAGGCTTCAGATCCACTACCAAATGTCCAAATGTGGTCCTCCATGGGAGCATGCTCATCCAGGCCTGAGCTCTCCACTCCTTTCCATGATGGTCTTCTAGAAGCTTCCATCATAGGGAATATTCCTTCCTAGGCCAACCTGTCACCAGGATGGCACCTTATCCACTCTACATGCATAGTCGTCATGTTTTTCACATGTCCTACCTGATATTCCAAATATGGCTAAGTCCTGAAATCCTACTTTGTCTTGCGCGTGCACCTTATTCTTTTAAACCTCCCTAGAAACATTTCCTCTGCACTTTCTCCTTGTGTGCCCTTCTTTATCTAGGCCTTGCGCACCCATGCACCTTCGTGTAATTATCCAGTAAATCAAGGTCCCAACACTAATCAAACCAAGAGAGATCATGTTCAAATCACTAACAAGGATTATGTTGCAGAAGGAATAAGCAATGTCATTATTCCTCTCGGGATGATAATTTTTACCCTCACAATGGTGCTTTATGTCCCTAGATTGAAAAAACATCTCATGTTTATCTCTCAGTTCTTGAATCATAAGCTCAAGGTGGATTTCATGGTCTAGAAATGTGTTAAATCCTATTTGATCTCATTAGAAGGTATAATACTTACTAGATATTTTTTGAAGGATCATTTATTTACACTAGATGTAGTTCCATCCTTGGCATTTTCTCAACCTTTCTCTACATTTGAGTCTAATACACTATGGGAATAATGAGATGGGAACCTTTCTGTTGGATCCCTATATCAAATCAGTTATAAGGAGATGTTATGTGAACTTCCTCCACTTTCCCAATTGTTTCGTATATATTTTAAATGTCTTGCAGGTAAAAAACATCAAGATCCATTTGAGTTCATTTCCTTCCATTTCAAGGACCATATTGAGGGTATTTATACCTATATCTATAGAACCTTTCATGTTTCCTTTTAAGGATTTCATTACTTCCAGTTTTTGATAGATGAATATTCACACAAGACATGGGTATTCTTCCTCCGGAAGAAGAGTGAAGCATTTGCTAATTTTCAAATATTATATCAATTGTTTTTTAGCAGACTAAGAATTCCATTCTTTTCCTCCACTCATATCCGAGGGAAAATTCATGTCAAATAAATTATTTACATTCCTAAAGGAGGACAACATCACATAGAATTTGATTTCTCCTATACGCCCCAAAGAGAATGGTATTGTATAATTTCACAATCATATTGTCATGGAGATGGCTCGTTGCATGCTTTCCACTACCAAGTTGGATATCCAAGTTTGGAAAGAAGCAATTCATATAAGCGTGTATCTTCTAAACTTGGAACTTATAAATATCTTGTAGGAAAATACACAAAAATTAGTATAGAGTAATCACAAGTCTTCAATCTCCCATCTTAGAGTGTTTTGTTGTATAACATATATGCATGTCCCAAAAAAAAGAGGAAGAAGATCGATTTGAAGACACTTCAAGATATATTTTTATCATTAGAAAACTACGTAAGAGTCATATTATCTCATGGATCATGAGACACGTAAAGATATATGAGAGTCAATATGTGGTTGGTTAGGGATACTTCACTATTGTCTTATCTTGAAGATATGGGAGATGAATCATCACATTTTATCTCCCAGATGAAATATGCCAAGATAATCTTGGAAAAGTATGGAATGTTTGATTGTAAACATGTTTCCACTCTAATGGAGAAAGGTTTGTAACTCTCTACATTCTAGGATTCACCTCAAGTAGGTGCTACTCACTACAGGAAGCTTATTGGGAGTCTCATTTACTTAACTTATACCATACCGGACATATGCTTTGATATCAATTATTTGTCTAGAATCAAGAAGGATCCAAAGAAATTTCACTAGGTGTCATCAAGAATGTTTTGAGACATGTATAAGGTACATTTGATTATTATCTATATTATCATATAAACACTCATTTCTTCTTGTAAGAATATACCGACTCGATTATGCCAAATTTATTGACGATAGGAAATCAACTATAAGATATGTTTTTCATCTCAAATCTAGACCTATCTCACATATTATCAAGAAGTAAAATGTTGTTTCTCTCTCTCATCAACTCGAGGTATAGTATCATGCTACAAGATGCTATGTGAATAAATTTGATTATGTTTCATTCGGATAATATGGACATTCTTAAATAAAATTCACCTATCATTCATTATAACAATTAGAGTGTGTTGGCCGACGGGGTGGGAGTGGTTCAATCAAGTCACACAATTTTTTTTTTCCCACCCGTGTTCAAATCCCTTGAGGCATGACCTTCTTTGAGGTGTTTTCACCGATATTTATGGCATTGCTTCTCGCTGCGATTCTGATATGTTGGTTTCTTTTCTTGTTAAAGTGGTAGAATGTTGGTTCTTGCTTCAATCAGTTGCTTCACTCACTACAATAAGTGCTTCACTCGTGTTTTTCTTTACTCAATGCATTTGTTGCTTCACTCACTATGGATGTTGCATATTCATTCTAGTTTCATTTCTACTTCATTTGGGTTCCTAGTGTTGGTTCCTTCATTGTAGAATAAGGTTGTAGATCCTCTCGAGATAAAAAAATCTCAAATGTACAAGGATTTGGGTCCTTTAACACCCTCAAATTTACCCCCTTCCAAAAACAATCGAGTGTGTTGAATCTTGTGAAAATATAGTTTTCCATGAAATAACAAAGTATATTGAGGTCAAATGTTAATACACCCAAGAACAAGTCTTGAAAACCACATCTAGCTTCAATATTGTCCTAAAATTCTCGGGTAGTAGACATACTCACCAAGTATCTTTTCAAGGTAAATTTTGAGTAGTTTCAAGGGTATATTTGTAAAAATAATTTAATAAAGGTGGAATGTTAACAAAAATGTATTACTTTTTAGTTGTTTGGTTTCTTTTCCACATAGCCTATTTGGTTATAAACCGGCTTCTTTCTAACCATCTATATAATCACTTGTTTTTGTATTTATTATCCTCTATTGTTCAATGTAATCATCAAATCATTTTTGTCTTCTCGATCCTATCAGGTCTAATGTGAATTTATAGGTCTATGCCACTATATCCCGACATGCACAATGTTATTTAGTTTTTAGATTATTTTGACCACAACTTATGTTAAGAGTTCCTTGTGACAAGTTAGCTTGTTTTATAATTTTTGAAGTATAGGAGAATGGCTAGTAGTCTTATTTGTTATTAGTTTTACTCCAATTAATATGGATACTTACTTGATATAAGATGACAAGAAAAAAATCATAAATATAAGAAAAATATATTGATATTTCATTCTAATTTCTATTAAATTTTTATTTAATAATAATAATAACCTTCACCGGGTAGCGGATGGATTTCAAGAAGTTGTGAGAGTAAAAAGTAATAATAATGAATTCTTAAGGTTATTTTAAAAACCATTACCATCTTTCTTGATTTAAAAATGCATCATATCTTAAGCGTGAAAGTCAATAACTATAATATTAGGAATATTCCCTTCCAAAGAACATGAAGGTGAAATAAATACAATGATGTCAATCATTATGAAACAAGTAAATGAAGTGATAATTAATAACTTATAGAATGAAAGTATTTATATGTATGAGAATGCATACCTCCTTAGTAGTCATTCATTTTGTAGGATCAACAACCAAGAGACTAGAGATCGAGTTATTTTCTCGATGAAGAGATTATTTTCCATGTATGTTCATTGCTATCCATTTTTTCCTGGAAGAAAAGGGACAAATTGGAGGAGTTACACTTGAGTAGCCGATAGAGCTTCAATGGAGAATATGTAAATTTCAAGTAACTTCAATGATTTTGGACACTTGTAGTTGATTTTGGGGCACTCGTAACCATTTTAGGCATTTCCCTTTATTTCAAGTTCATACTTGGCCAAATTTGGGATACAATGGTAAAATTAGAGAAATTTGGCTTAGGGGCACTTCACTCCATTTTTTCTAACTCCCTATCTAATAAAAATCCAAGGAGTCAATGAAAATTTAAGGAAAAGTGGAAAAAATGGAAAAATGGCCTATTTTAATGTATTGTGGGTCCAGGAGCTATAGATGGAACAATTGTGGATGGAAATAAGGTTTCCCCACCCTTGACCTAGGCTCAAAATTCTAAGGAAATAGTGGTTTGTAGGGAAATTGGATTGAATTGGCCTAGCAAGACTTGTTCCTTCGGGTCAAGTGTTCCCAATCGACCAAAATTTCCATAGTACGAGGGAGTGTCGGGTTTGTTTTTATTATGGGTAGGAAGCATTGTATGCTCCCAAGAGGCTAGGGTGGTACATGTTCCATGGGGTCATCATTTCCTCATGGACCCAATATTACCGTTGAGTGAAGTGATGGCTATTTGGTGCAGGAGTTTGGAGTGTGGAAGGAACGGGGTTGCGGGAACATGTTCCCGTGGAACATTATTTTCTGCAAAGGTAAAATACCCGTAACATAAAGGAAGGTGGTTAGAGAGTGTAATGAGAATATTGTAGGGATTTTGAACCCACAAGGAATAAAATACGTAAGTAACTCTAATACCCCTAGAGCTCTATTTACTTGATTTATCCGATCCAAAGGGTAAAAATGGTAAAATATTAAAATTTAAAGGAGGGAAAATTTTAATTGTAGACTATAATGAACCCTATGGAACACTCGACCCCCCAACCGCAAATGGTAGAATTTTTACCCAAAGCTCTAATTTTCAAAAATTAGAATTTTCGGAAAGGTCTCAACATTTATTATTTTTAATGAGGGTAATTTGGTGAAAAATAGGAAAACATCCTTAGCATTAATTAGCATAGTTTAGGTAGCTGAAAAGATCATAATTAATATGATTTGGTTCTCTCCTTCTCCGTAATGCAAAATATCATGGAGGGATGGATTTTTCAAGCAACTCATGCCCCTTTCGGACATTTAATGAAAATTGTTTGTGGGAGAAAGGGGATTTTTGGATTCTTTTCTTTCCCTCTTTCTCATCTTCTTCTATATATTATAAACACCTCCCATTTTGAGGGGGTATTCTAGAAATGGGGAAACTTTGTACAATTGTTTTCTCAATTTCTATGAGATGTAAGCCTTCTCATGGGCATGAAAATGAATTTATACCTCTAATTCACACATGTAATGGACTGTGCATATTCTAAGAGAAATAAAATTGGTGTTTTGTGGTGTTCTTTCAACCCTAACATTTTATTTTGTTGTATCTCCTTGCCTCTCTATTCTTTTTGTTTTGTTTTGTGCATGTATTTCTCATTTGTAGGTTTGTGTTGTTGTGTTTCATGGAGAAAAGATGGTGAATGGAGCCTTAGTTTGTGTCACAAGTGTTTGTCTGCATTTTCCTCTTCCATTCTCCCTCAATAGGATATTTCCACACCCTTTTATGGTGTTATCACCTCTTTTAGTGTAGGATTTCCTTTTCATGCATCTTTCTAACCCACTCTCTCTCACTTACTGGTCCCTTGGCATGGTTATATTAGGATTATTTAGCTGTATTTTCCCTTCTAGGAGTAGTTTAGCATTAGATTTAGGTAGAGGAATTTGACCTTCTCTAGAGGTCCATCTCAAGTAGCAAGTCCCACAACTTGAGATATGGTCCCATGTTAGCAAAAAGTAGATATCTGCACAACCAAATCTCAGGGTGCTAATTTTTTGTGATAACATTCATTAAAGTTGAAATATCTCTGCATGTTTGTTTTATATTTCAATTGAAACACAATTGTAGAGGGAATTTTGGGAAGGAAAACATATGAAATTAATATGTTGAATGTATGCACCTACATTTAAGAAAAACATACATACATTGCTAGTAATGAATACATATCAATGTCATTCAATCAAAAGAGCAAGAGGTTGAGATACTTAAAGATATTATGAATCCACATTAAAAGTTGTGCATCTTAAACTCCAAAATAACAAAAAAATCAAATTTATAATATGTGCATCCTAAACTCAAGAAAATCCACACATAAAATAAATAAACAATGAATTTGTCTATGGGATTCTAGGTCCATAGTGGAGTCTTGGATAACTTCTAGAAATAATGTCATTCTCCTCCTTAGAATTTCAAAATTCAAGTCCTTTGGTGGTTAAGAATCTAGATGGTAAAATTTATGAGAATATTTTTAGATGTACCATGAAACCAGTTCCTAAAAATGGCTACATATTAGAAGAATGCTTAAATTGACAAAACAACATAAAAATTCTAAGAATAGCATCCTAAGTTCCAAAATAGCCAAAATGAAAATGAATAACCAATGAATCGAGTCTATGGTATTCTCGAGCCCATAGCTGATTATCTCGGATAATTTCTAGTGAAATCACCATTTTAATTCTCAGAATTTAAAACATGGAAGATATTAGATGGGAAATGTTAGAATTTTATGTCTGTTAGTAACGTAGTCCATTTTAGTGGTTGCCTCAGTATGTATCTTATATTTTTTTGGGTATAAGAATTATCTACAACTTTTAATAAATAATCACATTTTTTGGCTTATTTTTTGAGATTTGTTCTCTTTTATCTTCTATTTTACCCACTTTTTCTCTGTTTATATTGATCGGTCCATTATTTTCTAAGAAATTTATTGATTGTTCTATAAATCTTCTTCTTTATGAGAAGCATCCATGTTTTAACTCTCTGAAAACAAATTTCTTTATATTTTATTATGTTTCTTATAACTTCTAGAATCAAATTCATATTATTCTAAAATGTTTGTATTTACACATGATTGTAGTGGTTCCTCAAAATTTATAGATATGGATTTAGCTAAGGGCAAAAATAAGAGGTTGATTATAACTTATGAATATTAACCATGAAAAATGATCAATTGGTCATCATATTGGAGAATATTAAATTTTTTCAAGAGTTAATCTCTAGAGATGTATCCCTAAAACGAGGATTGCATTCCTCATACCAATTCTTTACTAACTTGCTAAGGGGATTTGATGTTATGAACACACAATAACTCATTATAGATTATACTCTTGGTGGTGAATAATCCATGGGTTGGTCTTATTGAGAATTCCAAGTCAAGAGAGAAACTTCATTCACCTTTTAGTGATGAGACAAGGTCATTTCATCATCTTCTACCTTATTTGATAGACAAGCTTAATTTCTGAACCACCTACACATAAATTTCATCCCCACCTTAATGAAATGGATTTCTAGTTGAATATTTACACAAAGAAAAAAATTCCTCTAATTATTCTTATTAAAGAATATGGTACCCTATTCTTAATCTTTTCTATTATGAGTGGTATACTAAATAAAAATAAATAACACATGGAAGTAATACACAATGTAGTTGGTCATCAAAAAAACACATTAGATGTCATGTATGAATTTATATGCTCATGCTTCCATTAACATTAACCAAAAGGAGACCATGTATCTGTAATATAACTCAAATAGAAATTACTCTCTTAACTAAGTGAGCTAGAAAGCTCAAACAAAACCTCAATAATTTATTCTTTTAATTTTCATTACTAAGTTTGAAATATCATAGTTAAAGCTAACTTGCATAACATGTGGATAATGTATACACCTAATTTTCCAATTTTCATCTTTCATTCTTGTTACTAACAATTTATCGATGTAGATAAGGGTCATTGATGCATTTATTTATTGAGAGGGTTCCTTAAGGGGATTGTGGGGAATGGGGTATGACTATTGAAGTTGTAATTATGAGTTATAGATAGTATTCGGAGAGAAAATGACTTTTTTTTCCTTATGCTTATCCACCTTCCAACACTTAATTTCATTCAATTCATCATTGACACCCATTTTCTAGATCCATGACACCTTTTTCACCTTACATGACATTAGGTATCCTTGGCAAACATCATCGCCCATAAGCGATTGTGTCGGTGTTAGATTTTTCCTGACATAAACCATCACCCGAGTGATGGTGTCATGGATATATGGTCATCACACCCACAAATTCATAAGAAAGGTATCCATAATCATAAGAAATATCCATTCATTGTACTCTCTTACGTCAACTTCACATTTTCTCACTTTTCCCTTGGTTCATCTTCCACTTGACTTGGATTAGAAAATCTTCTTGATTTCTAGATTGTTTACACTATCTGGTCATCTATAGAGATTCTATAACATGAAACATGTTCCCATTCTCCATCCAATAGTGATTCTCTCTCGGTGTGTTGCTTCTATGGAGAGATAGATGCATAAATGACCACCCTTGTAGGTATGTGCTTTAACACTCTTTTTCATTTTGCATAGATTAGTTCATTTACCTTCCCCATTGGTCTATGTTAGCCTATAATTTTATGTACATTGGTGTTAGTTAGCATAATTCTCTTATATATGATCAACACATTAGCTTTCCTTTCTTTCATTTGAGTTATATTGAAGTAGTATAGATTGTGCATGCTTGACCTATCTCCCATTAATATATATGCATCCCCCATCTACTAATATCCTAGAAGGACTCTCTCCTCTATCTTGAGTGTGAGCCTTGGAAACCCTAGGTTGAGATAGTGTAGTGATTACCGCCTTATGGATATATAACCTTAACGCTCACTATAGCTCCTTTAAATCAACCCATTTTGTACTAGTTCATGTGTTTCTCTTATTCGTTGCCTCATGCCCTATTATAAAAAAATACTTAAGAGTGAAATCCATTGAGACACATTATTTTCCTTCCATACATCTCTGGTGATCCTAATGTGAATTCTAAAGGCAATCTTGATTGATCACAACTCGTTAAAAGCATCAATTTGCAATCTTGATCTCATTTCAATCCACCAAAATCCACAAAACCTCAAGAATCTTCCTACACAGACACCATCACCTAGGGAAAATCCTATATATTCTAGTATATTTACTTCCAAACACCTTCGGACCCTATGCAAACTTTCTTACATGGTCAATCCCTTTTTCTTTTCCAAATATGATTTCCAATACCTTTATTCCATGTGTAAACTTTCTTGCATGTACAATTGTGTTTGTATGTCCCATTTCCATAATTTCTCTCATTCGATTATCACTCCATCATGGAGTATCTAGGCATAGGGTCTTCTGATTCTATTGTATGGACATTTCCTAAAGCCTATCATGCTGAAGCTAAATTTCCATTTTGTATGGATTGTTGTGTCATCCGAAGTTTTATGAAGAAACCTCATACCCTTTGCAATGGATTTGTTGGTGCTCGTTTTGAGCTCGCTCATTTTTTTAAATGTATCGAGTTCCTTAGAAAATTTTCATGTCCCGACTATTAGAACTCTACAATACGCGTGTTCAGATGATAAACCCATGTTAAACCAAGATAAAATCTCGTGTTTGATCTTAAATCCAGTGTGAATCCTATTTTTCAGTCAAGGAAATCATAACCATGTCGTTTCAGAGAAATATCCACAAAAGCATTGTCATATGATCATGTTAATCCTTGTAAACTCCCCTATGTGTCATTCCTTTAATTTTCAATGCAAACTGCACTTTGTTCTCGATGCCCGAAAACATGTGGCATGTTTTGGTTTGCTTCGTGATATTAGGCCTAATTTGAATGTTTGCAGAAGTAATGTAAATATGCAAGGTTCAAAATAATCCCTGAGGCCCGATGGAATACTCTAGGAAATACTCACATGAGCATAATGTAAAATGTGGATACATCCCCATTCCCCGAAAGGAAACATGTGTAAAGATATCATTGGAGAGGGGAATGGGCATTTATTTTCCTTTTTATTTTACACCTAGTAAAGTGAAAAGTAAAGTTGTAAGTCTGGCCCGAATGGGGACATGTGTCGATTCAATAATCAAAGTCAACTATAGATGATTGGGTCAGGGTTTCCGCTTTTGTACCGCTTTGAAAATAAGTAAAAGGAAAGAAATATGTGAAGGGGAAGGTCGAGAAGCCAAGAAAAATGTGAACATAGTCTTATGATTTTTTGGGATGTGCAATTGGTAAAAACAAACCCGAGGCCCAATGACTTAGGAACATGAACTAAGCATATGGCATACACAGGATAGAGAAAGAAGTGCATTTCACATGTTACAATAATGATGTGCAGATCATTTTACAAAAATCTTTTGAAGCTGTTAAAAGCTAAGAAAGGGGGTTCATTAATGCACTAGCCATACAAGAGTAAGGCCCATTAATGTAAAAGACTTGTGTAAGGTAAATACATGGATGATAGGACACAAAAAGATTGCAATGGTTGAAAATATGAAAAATCTAAAAATTATGAAATTTCCCCACGAACGCAATCTTCAACATTAATGCATGAATCTATGAGTCATTAATAAGGTAACTTGTTATAAATAACTCTACTAGTACTCCCAAGGTTTGATGTTCTAAAAATATTTTCAAGCAGTATTGAAGGATAGACAAAGCAAGTATCAACCCCAACACTTAGAATTTGGTTGCATAAATCTTTTGTCAAGTCCCGAGAGCGGACCAAAATTTTATCAAAAGGTGAGTTCGTCAGTTTCCATATATTCTATGACATTTTGAAAGTTGGTTTAAGAGGTTTGGGTTTTTTTGTGAAAAAGGTGTGATATAACTAAACTAGAATCATGAAGATCCATGTGTTTCCCTAAAAACAAGTTCTAGTCTTAGTTCCCCTCTAGACAAAATTTCAGATTCTGATATTGCATCTGCCGACTTAGAATATTTTAAGCAGAGGCTACACTCCTTGAAATAAGTAATTCCATGACCCAAATAGCTAACAATTATATTGACATATTTTTTTCTTTCCCTCATGCTACACCATTCCTAGAGTTTATATGGGTATGTTCTCAACACTATGATCCTGTAACTAGAGAAGTTCGGATGGAAGAGGAGATTTGGTTTTATCTTTCCAGGAGAAGGTATTTGATAGAATGTTGGGTTTTCCTCCCACAAGTGAAGAGGGGGATATTACCAAGGACTTTGTGCATGAAGTACTGGAAGTCACATTCAAATAAATGGATGAAAGCTATGAATGACCATTGGTTGAATAATTTGGGATTTTCTGCCTTTGAAAGTGACAAAAAAGTTAAATAGGGCTCAATTTGTTGAGGAATTCAGAGATGTGATTACACTGTTGAACCAAGTAATGGGTATGGAATCTATTACCTTATTTCAGAATGGATGTTTCAATTCATTCAAGTGATACTTACAAACAAAAATCCTCTCCCCTAGGAAGAGATCATAAGTAACTGTATTCATGAACAAATGATGGGAGTCGCCCAGATTGGGAGAGGAGAAAATACTAGAAATGGATAAATTTTTCATGACTTCTTATCTCATTTATAACATAGTTTTTCATAGAGAGTTTCCAAAATTGCTAATGGAAGGGAATCTTAATATTTCCTGTGGCATGATGTCTTCTATCAGCTAAAGTTAGCAAGTTATGAAATATAGTACATAAATATTTCCAATCACTTCTTTGCACCTAAAATTTGTTCATACCACCCTGACTGGGAGACTCGAGATATTATCCCCGATGCTAAGAGATTCATTACTCAAGTACGGGTGTTATTTCATCCAATTTAGGACTTATTCATATATCAAGGTTAGTGGTTTTGATGGGAAACCCTATGTGCTACCCAAGTGTGTAAATGAAAAATGGGCATTAATGGAATTGGTCGACATTTTCTATCAATACATTAGTTCATTTCCCAAAATCATCTACCATCCCTAATCAAATTTCCCATATTCATAGGGAATTACACTTGTCCGAACATCCAAAAGGAAAAAATGTTGGAAGGAGAGATGAACAAGTGCATAATGGGTAGATTTGAGGACATAAAATATTATGATATAAAGCATATCTTACATAATATTGTGCCCACTCAGATAGAGCAAAAACCTCATTATGAGGATTTTTGGATGAACTATGAAGATGAAAGGGAAGTCAGAAGAAGAGAACATTCAAGAATGACCTTGTCCCAAATGATTGATTTTGGGGTCATCCAAACTCCTGAAGGGTTAGAGGATGATGGTAATGTGATTAGTGAAGAATAAATCTGGGATGATATTGCTTCTCAGCCTTTTCCACCAATCAATTTGGACATTAGTGAGAAAAATTATAACCAAGAAAAGACTACAAATCCCATTCGACTCTCCATAAGGTGGTTATTTTCAAAAGGAGTGGATATAAGTTACCAACATACCCTGTTGTATATATTTACCCCAGGTAAATATAGATAAACGCAAGCAAATCGGGTTTCGGAGGTGGAGAAACATGGGGAAAAACATGGTAAAGAAGCATGTCGCAAGGGTTGGAAAACCCGACATCAAAGGCAAATCAGGTTTCGGTTTGGAAACACGAAACATGAAACATGCAGATCGCAAAGGATGTCCCGATGCTCGAGGGTTCCGCAAACCCGAAAACACTTACAAGGAAATCGGGTCTCGGAGGCGGAAAAGCATGGTGCAGAAGCATGTCGGAGAGGTTGATAAACCCGACAGCAAAGAACATGTCGCAAGGGTTGAAAAACCCGACACAAAGGGAAATCCAAGGCGGAGAGACAAGGCGGAGAAACATGGCGCAAAAACATGTTTCTGGCGTCTCCAAAACCCGACATCAAAGGCAAATCGGGTTTCAAGTTGGGAAAATAGGGAAGAAATGTGTCGGAGGGGTTGGAAAACCCGACACACAAAAGAAATCGGGTCTCGGCGTCGGGAAGCACGTCGGGAAAACATGAAAAAGAAGCATGTCGAGCACCCCTTCGAACCCGATGCGCATGCAGTTTCATCTTCCGCCCCAAAACAAAGGAAATCTTGGAAATACCCATGGAAACGGGTTTCGGAAAACACAAACATCAAACACATGTCTCGGCATCCTCCAAACCCGATGCAAATGCAGAGGAGAACCCCATGAACCCGATCGAAACAGACCTAACGTGGAAATATTCGATCGCCATAACTTTTCACAGGGGAGCTTGGATTCACACAAGGTTGGACTTTTCGGAAAGATCTCGGCATCCTCTACGCAACTACGAATAGATATCTTTAATTGGGTGGAAAAAGTTCTTAAAATGAAAAAAATACAGTCCGCCATGTTTTGAGTTGTTTGGGATCCCACCTACCGCCATTATGGGAGGAGTTAGGTGCGATCTTGGAGGTGGTTGGGGCGAGAATTCGAATCATTCTCTTCTCCCTCTCTTTTTCCTCCTATAAAGGGTAAGGAGAGGCTCTTAAAAAGGTTGGACATTTTTGTTTTGTGCCTCCTCCCTTCTTCTCCCTGGCAGGTGGATTTGTGGAGCAAGGACCTTCCCATTTGAAATTGTAATGCAACCTTGCCTCTTGGCATTTTGCAGTGTTGTATCACCCCTTGGAGCGAATTAATGCATATCTGTGGATGTTTTCTCAACCCTCTACGTGTTTATTTGCATCCTTCCGATCTTCACTGTGAATCTGGCCATCTGTGCATATCTTTTGCATTACATTTTATTGGTTTGTGTTTATTGGCAAGACATATGTTCTTCATTCCTCGGTGCATCACCTCCTTAGCTTAGGTTTATTTTTATGCATTTCTCTCTCCCTGTCTCCTTGGTAGTTAGATTAGGTTTTTGGGTAAACCTCTGCATTTCATTGGTGCATCTGAATAGAGGAATAGGAGCCGGCCTTCATCCGGAGAGATTTTCCGATTTCGCGAGGTCCCACACTTGGGAAAAGCTCCATGTTGTGCAATCACACTGAGACTTTCAACCGAGCGCGTTGTAGAGTCCCAGGGGTGCTGCGTTTCGACACCAACAGTTTTGGCATGCCCGGTGGGACCAAGAGGTCATTCCATCAAAATTTGAAGGAGTTTTCATGAAATTTGCACAAAAATTGTAGTTTTTACAAATTTCAGATTTTGCACCTCCTAGCCTGAACTCCGAAATCAATTTTCAAGGGCCTAAATTGCTCAAAACGAGTCAAAATTTCAACAGTTGGTAGATCTGAGGGTAATCTTCAAAAGGGTATCTTTAGTTTTTTGAGATTTTGATTTTCAAAATTTCGTATTTAGTGATTTTGGGTTTTGGGATCCGAGAACACCAAAGCAGCAATTCGGGTTTTGGGGGATGCATTACATGGTCCGATTCCCCGACAAAGAAAGAAAATCAGGTTTTGAGGGATGTCGACATGTTCCAAGTTCGACACATAGCAATTCGGGTTTTGTGAGTTGCATCGCATGACCTGAGTTCCGCCTATACCTTTCGGGGATCCGCAGCTGCACAACATGACATGAGTTCCGAATTGAAGACTACATCCTCCGGGTCCTTCAAATTTTTATTCCGATTTTCAATATTGCCAGGTTTGGTGTGTAACTTGGCAAAATCTAGCCTTTTAGAGGCATATTCAAAAACACATCTGGTGACTCCATCTGATCAGCAACCCATTTCTCTGAGTTGCAGACCCATTTCCATTCATTTCCATCCATCTTTCCTTCCATCTCTTTCATTCTTTTCCATTCCATGAAGTTGTGCAACCATGACTTCATTTCCATCATGGAATTCACATTTCCAACAACAGCAGTATATCACACCTCCAACACGTTTTACAAATCCTCCAGATCAGCATGCATACTCATATGAACAGCAGTGCCAAAGCCAGTTTGGCTATGGAGCTTTCCAAGAGCAAGAGTATGCATATAACGAGGACCATCAGATGCAAGATGCTGGTCTGCTGGAGAAAATCCAAAAAATGGAGGAGGGGATGGTGCAGTCCAGGGCTCAAGCACAAATGAAAGCTTTTGGAATCGGTTGTGGAGCACCCTGTCCATGGGTGGGACCTTTTCCAAGGCATTACAGCCCTCAGGAGAAACTTGACTTCATGATTGCAATGCTACCTTTGCTTGCAAAGTGGATCGAAGGAATAGAGGTGTATGAGAGGAGTATTCAGCAACCTTGTCAATGGGTAAGCACACCTTCTCGTGCCTTTCTGTTTCCTCTTTCCCAATCTGTCCCATTTCAGCAGTGTCAAGTTTCAAACTCTCCATCTGCTGTCCCAAGTGTTGAATCCATTTCTCCACCCCCTAGTCTTCCACCTCATCTCGATTCTTCTTTCCTTTTCCCTTCCAAATAGTCATCCCCTCCACAAGAGCTAATAGAAATACCCCCTCCAAAGAAACAAGAGGTTTCATTGCCTCCACCACCACAAAAAATTGTAAAACCAGTTGAGGTACAACCCATCCCTCCTCTTGCATTCCCAATTCCATGTGGGGAAGAAGAAATTGCAAAAATCAGTCATCAAGGACAGCAAGAGGAAGAGCCAAGAAAAGAAGAAATGATTAAGAGCTTAGTAAGTTTGGCTCTTAAATTTGGAATTGAGAAGATCCCTTTGCTGGTAAAGCCTGAAGAAGAGGCTAAGGTTGAACAAATGGTGGTCAGGACTGATTTTGTTGCAGCAGAAGAAGAAGTTCTTGCAGTCCCAACTTGTCCTCTAGAGCAGCAGATCGAGGAGTTTGACTTGACAAACTTCATGCTGGAGGAAGAGTTCAATCAAGAGCAAGATTGTCTTCAAACATTGGAGGAAGGAGAAGCTGCTCCAAATCCAAAAGAAGAGGAGCACATTCTAGCTATGGAGGAGAAAAGTGCAGATCCAAGGGCTTTGAGCACAAAGCAGGCTATGGGAGAACCTTCAGTTCTTCTTTATACTTCACCTCTCTCAAGTTCTAGTACTGAAGAGGAGTTTGATCTCTCAAACTCAATGCTGGAGGGTGAAGGAAACCATGGTGGTCAAGTTACAGATCAAGAGGACACCATGGAGGAAGTTGAACATTTGCAGCAGGACAGCCATGAGGTAGTTTATCTGTCAGATTTGGAGGATTGTTTTGATGGAGAAGAACCGGTTGAGTTTCTACCATTCTCTCTTCCATCATCCCCATTCCAAACACTTGAGTCTGTTGTCATGGAGGAGAGCATTCATTTACAGCAGCCTACATCTTATAGCAGCTCTTTGGAACCAAAATTGGAAGATTTAAATCTTCCATGTTCTTCATTGGAGGAAGAGAAAGGACAGAAGGATTTCACCATTTCTTCCACACCATCCATTCAGAGGGTCTACAAGAAGACTCCATTTTTGGAGTTGAAAACAGAGCAATGGGCATACTCAAAGGACCATGCCGTGCCCAATCAGGTACTTGGCTTCATTGGAGCTAAGAGAGAAGTCAAAACCAGTCATGCTTGCTTCTAGGCATGAGGATGAGCTACAAAGTAACAAGGATCAGCTGCCATACCTCTTCAATCCAAATGCAGAACAACTAAAAGAGGTATTGAATTTGCCTTCAGCTGATACCTTGATGATTTGGGTGGAATACCAGCTTCTTGTTGATTTTCCACTCATCCTAACAGCCATGATCAGCTCCAAATCAATTGCATGGCTGCCAATTTTGAAGAAAGGAAGCTATTTTGCACAACCAGTTGCAGGGTTTGTTTAGCTTGCCTTTGCTTCCAGCTAGAGTAGAGTAGGTAGGTTTTCTTTCAGCAGAAGAAGTGCTTGTGCACACTCTACATGTTCCATTTGGAGTATGTATGATTTTCAATTTTGTACATAGTTTTGGTGTCTGCTGGTTTTGCTCTTGCACAGTTCATTTTAGTGGCATTTTGGTGAGAACAACTCTAAGTTCAATGGGATTCAAGTGGCTCGGGGAAGTTTTCAAAGTCGATATCAGTTGGTTTCAGGGTTGCTTATGACTCCATGCCCAATGGATCGCTAAAAGGCCATTGATCTTCTACCTAGCAGGCAGGTAACCCCGTGAGTCGCCAAATTGTTGTATATATTTACCCCCCCGGGTAAATATAGATAAACGCAAGAAAATCAGGTTTCGGAGGTGGAGAAACATGGGGAAAAACATGGTAAAGAAGCATGTCGCAAGGGTTGGAAAACCCAACATCAAAGGCAAATCAGGTTTCGGGTTTCGGGAAACACGAAACATGAAGCATGCAGATCGCAAAGGATGTCCCGATGCTCGAGGGTTCCGCAAACCTGAAAACACTTACAAGGAAATCAAGTCTCGGAGGCGGAAAATCATGGCGCAGAGAAGCATGTCAAAGAGGTTGATAAACCCGACAAAGAAGAACATCTCGCAAGGGTTGAAAACCCGACATAAAGGGAAATCCAAGGTGGAGAGACAAGTCGAGAAACATGGCGTAAAAACATGTCGGGCGTCTCCAAAACCCGACATCAAAGGCAAATCGGGTTTTGAAGTCGGGAAAATAGGGAAGAAATGTGTCGGAGGGTTTGGAAAACCCGACACAAAAGAAATCGGGTCTCGGCGTCGGGGAAGCACGTCGGGAAAACATGAAAAAGAAGCATGTCGAGCACCCCTTCGAACCCGATGCGCATGCAGTTTCATCTTCCGCCCCCAAAACAAAGGAAATCTTGGAAATACTGGTGGAAGCGGGTTTCGGGAAAACACAAACATCAAACACATGTCTCGGCATCCTCCAAACCCGATGCAAATGTAGAGGAGAACCCCGAACCCGACTGGAAACAGACCCTGACGCGGGAAATATTCAGATCGCCATAACTTTTCACAGGGAGCTCGGATTCACACAAGGTTGGACTTTTCAGAAAGCTCTCGGCGTCCTCTACGCAACTACGACTAGATATCTTTAATTGGGTGGGAAAAAGTTCTTAAAATGCAAAAATACAGTCCGCCATGTTTTGAGTTGTTGGGGATCCCACCTACCGCCATTATGGGATGAGTTAGGTGCAGTCTTGGAGGTGGTTGGGGCAGAATTCGAATCATTCTCTTCTCCCTCTCTTTTCCTCCTATAAAGGGTAAGGAGAGGCTCTTAAAAAGGTTGGACATTTTGTTTTGTGCCTCCTCCCTTCTTCTCCCTGTGGTGGATTTGTGGAGCAAGGACCTTCCCATTTGAAATTGTAATGCAACCTTGCCTCTTGGCATTTTGCGTGTTGTCAGATCACCCTTGGGCGAATTAATTCATATATGTGGATGTTTTCTCAACCCTCTACGTGTTTATTTGCATCCTTCCGATCTTCACTTTGTGAATCGCCATCTCAGTGCATATCTTTTTCATTACATTTTATTGGTTTGTGTTTATTGGAAAGACATATGTTCTTCATTCCTCGGTGCATCACCTCCTTAGCTTAGGTTTATTTTTATGCATTTCTCTCTCCCTGTCTCCTTGGTACTTAGATTATGTTTTTGGGTAAACCTCTACGTTTTATTGGTGCATCTGAATAGAGGAATAGGATCCGGCCTTCATCCGGAGAGCTTTTCCGATTTCACAAGGTCCCACACTTGGGAAAAGCTCCATGTTGTGCAATCGCACTGAGATTCTCAACCCATCGTGTTGCAAAGTCCCAGGGGTGCTGCGTTTCGACACCAACAACCCCATTATTAAGATAATATAGAAATAAAAATCTCATTGATGATGTTATCCCCCATATTGGAGGTTTTATGCCACTAAGGAGGTTTTATGGAGACAAAATATTAAGAATTTGGACTCATTGCCAATAATAGGTGATGTAAGTGTCCACGATAGTAGAATCATAACTTCCCTCCTCAAACAATGAGAAGAACTAGATAAATTCTTCAGGAAGGTATGGTCAAGGGACCTATTTTTCATGCTACTCCCTTATAGATTTTTCCAACATCCGCTTCGGGATCCAAAGGAAAAGAGAAAATGATGGAATCCACTCTTAATAATCCTAAGGAGGAAAAATTGTTTGAGACTCATGAATTTCAAACACAAAATACTAGCCTACAAGGATTAGAGCAGGAGAAATAAGTCCAACTCTAAAAGAGGAAGAGAACTAAAATGACTAAATGGGTTGATTTGGAGGAGGAAAATACCCCTAGGTAGGTAATGAATCTTGATGTCCTTGTCATCTCATCCACTATCACCTAGTCTCCTACAACTTTCTCTTTGAGAATTTTGTACCTATAATAACAACTCATTCCATTCCAATAGTTCCATTTTCCTCACCCATTAAGGAACAACCCCTCATCAATGCTCCTATACTTGATGCCTCAAATATTCCACAACAACATGTTGAGACCACTCCAGAGCCAACTCTAACTAGTGTGGAAAGAGAAGAGGAGAAGAGTATTAGACATGGAGTACAACCTCATGTTGAGTAAATTCTAGTATAGGAAACACACGAAGAAAATTCATATGTAACAATCACAATTGTAGACACCTAAATTCCACTTTTGTAATCTTATTTTTAAAAGCACACTAATCACTCAAATTCTTACTATTTCCATTAATTAACTAAAATTTCTTACTATTTTTGTTAATTAACAATGTTTTGTTTATTTCCTAACTTCTTTTCATTTATGATACCAATTTATGACACATCGTGAGTCAAAATCCTCTTCCGAACAAAACATAGAAATAATTAGCTAATTAAGCCTATTTTACCCTTGTTTTGGTCAATAAACCCTATTATTGGCTTGAAACTCTCTTCCAACCACACAAAATCACCCCATTTCCCTCAAGACATCTCAAAAGGCTTTAAAATATCATCCCATCCTCTTAATTAACCCTAAGCGGTTGATTAAGGCTCCTCACATCCTAATCACTTGTTGATTCACTATTCATGATTAACAAGCCTTAATCGGGATTAATAAACATTAATTTACTTTGTTCTTTTAGTACCAAATGCACCATCATGAAATTTTTCCTCAAAGAAAAACTATAAAAAGGATTAACCATATACCTTTAAACTTTACACCATGCTTTAAATTGCATATCAAATAGTAAATATGATTAAGATCCAAGCTCAATCTTTGCCTCCAATCTTCAATGGGGTTAGTAGATGGGTATCCAATATGACCTTGTAGTCATTGTTGGAGAGACCATCTCACCTCTCTTGAAGTAGCAACAAACCCAATTTGATTTCCCTCCTAGATCTAATTAGGTATTTTGTAGTTAGCAATTCATACTAAGTAGGCATGCTTTAGCTAGGATTTATTTATATCATGTTAGTTGTTTCAAGCATTCCATTAATATTTTATCATTGATGTAACTATTGTTAGATTCATAAAGCATTTGTTAATAGACTATGTGGTGTTATTATTGTTAGTTTATCTTTTCTTGAAATTTTAGTAGTCTTCATTTGGCATGCCCGTGGGAGCATACCCCATTGCATTCATTTTTTAAAAGATTTTTAACTTAGTTTCAAAGTTTTTAATTCCAAGTTTTCTAGATTAGTTTCAACTTTTTTTATATTAGTTTCAAGCTTTTCAGAATAAATTTCATAGTTTTGTAGATCAACTTTCAATTTTGATAGTTGTTTCAACTAGATTAGTGGTAGATGTTGCCTTTTGATGTTCATTGGAGGAACAAAGGAGGTAAAGTGATGTCAAAATTCTAGCAGGAAATCAAATATTTGATATTTTCAATTTTTTCTTGTCAAAACCCGTGTTTTGACCACCTACAAGAAGGTGCGCGCCCATGTTCAAAGGGGAGAACTCATGATTTAAAGGTCATGCCTACACTTCACTAGACATGCCTACACTTCAATGTATGCACCTATGATTCACTAGACATGCCTATGCTTCATTGAATTTTTTTCCTTTGTGTAAAATTTGTGTCGGTTGCTTCAAAGTGTGCTCTAATGCCTCACTAGTTGTACCTATGCAATTCGACCGTGAAATTCGATAGAGGCGTGCTTCCGTCATTAAATAAGCATTGATGCTAAAAAGTACATGTTAAAACTTTCGGGATGTGCTATCATGCTAAGAGGCGCACCGGCGCTCTAAGGTAAAGTTGGCTCAAATTTCAAAATTTTAACTTCTGTTTTGTGTGCTATTTTCATTTTATAGAGGTTTTTAGTTGTTGTTACTATAGATTTTCTTATTTAGATAAGGTTTTATAATGTATTAGCTTAGGGTTTGATGAATTAATTTTTTCCATGCTTTGTGTGAGTTTGGAATAGGGTTGTGTATACTCTTCTCTTGCACTTTGTGTGATCTTGAGAATCAAAAGCATCCTTAAACCTTCTTTTGTTAACATTAGAGTTAGTAGGAAACTTCATCATTTTTATGCTTAAGGGAATAAACCTTAATTTTGGGCATGTATATGATATTTTAGTTTAAGATATTTTCATTTGATAAATAACTAAGGCTAAACCTTGTGTATGCTCTTCTTTTACACCTTGTGTGATCTTGAGAACCAAAAATAGCTTTATTTTTTCACTAAAAATCACTTAGATTAATTGGGAATGAACCTTAATTTACAAAGTGTTATCCCGTAAAATTGGCAAGGGAAATTTTACTGATAACCTTACCAAAAATTTTGTTCTGATCCCTCGTCGGGGATTCCTTGCGTTCGGAACATTGCAAAATCCCTTCCCGAGAAATCTAGTTTTCCGAACTTAGCCATTTTTGGTCTTTTTGGACGGGCACATATAATGACTATGCAACATCAAATGTTCATGCACCCCCTTTAAATCCTTTGGTGCATGCTTTCTTGTGTCAACAGTGTTTTGGTGTGCCTCTCTATGTTGAGTCTTCCTTGCATGCGCCAAGGCGCATGCACCTTCCTGTCAACAAAACTTTTGTTGCGCCACTTTTTTGTGCGCCAAGGGCGCATATTTTCTGTGTTGGAAAACATTTTGGTGCGCCAAAGGGCGCATGTTTTCTTGTGTCGATGGCTCTTTTGGTGCGCCACTTGAAAATTTGGTGGCACATTTATTGCTACCTCACCTATAAATAGGCGCGTCTGCGCTGTCATTATCATCCGACACAATCACGTGATTTTCTCTGTACTGCCGCACCTGCCCTGTCATTTTCAATCACTTTGTGGACCCGTTTGCACATTTCTTCGTTATATCCGGGTAAGAGGTCCTCATTTCTTTTGTATGTTTTGTGCTTTGGTTCTTTGTTTGCTTGTTGGTCTAGATCTGGATTGGAAAGACTGAAATCGTGAACTTCCCCCTTGTTGTCTTTCCCATTCTTCCCCCTCTTTCCAGATCTGCTGGTAGAGGAAACTCTATCCTGAAATGATGGTTTGAAACCCTTTGTTTAAGCCCCTTCATCACCCCAAGGTACCCTACAGAAGGAGCTAAACCATATGTAAAACCCCTCTGAGAAGAATCAAAGCTTTAAAAGAAACTGTATTTTTCTTCTCCTTTGGCGCATTGGCACACCCTGCAACATGAGAAACAGTTGCGCCAATGGCGCATTTTTCCTACCTGCTACATAATGAAAAGCTGCGCCCTCATGGTGCACTTCCCTCGCTTGTTGCAAATGCTTTCCTTGCGTCCTGCTTGGCACACCAAACTCGTGTGTTGCATTGATAAAATTCACGCCATTGGCACACCCAACATCCATGTAACAATCCTTTCCTATGCGCCAAGTGCAAAGCTATAAACAGCGCAGCGCATCCCTCATTGCAACAACATTGTGTCATGCAAACCTTCCATGCACCGCGCGGTTTCCTTTTGGTGCACAAAAAAATGATGTAACATGCGCAAATCCTACGCCCTTTGGCGCATCCTGTACCCATGTAACATGATAAATATCTATGCCCTTTACAAAATGCATCCACATAGCGCAGGTGCACTTGTGATTACAACAACAAAGAATGCACCCTGCAGTGTCTATGCGCCATGCACCTTTTGGCACTGTTTTATCCCCTGCAACAACCCTTTCCTGTGTGCCTTACTATTTAGCCCTATAACCTACGGCATTCATGCGCCCTGCGCCCTGAGGCCTCAAAATCGCTAACTCTTTCTTCAGTCAGCATTTCAATGGAAAATCAAACAGCTGACACGTCTTTCTTCAATTGGGTTTCACTTCTTATTCTTGCAGATCAGCAGCTAAGTTCAGAAGAACATATGTCAACATCAAGCAAGAAACCTATCAAATCTAAAGGCAAGGCCAAGCTCACAGAAGAAGAAATGAAGTATAAGTATCAGAGGGTCAGAATGCCCGAGTCCCAGGCCGAGTGTGACCTGGACATCAGAGACTCAGAGCTGGGTCATATTGATATGGAGGAGTTCTGGGTCAGAACTCAGAAGGTCACAAGAAGTCCATGGATGGAAAAATTGATAGGCAGTGCGCTGCACTTTGCTGGAGGAATCCCAGTAAGTGCCGTGAATAACAAATTTATGATGGTGGTTTCCTGGTGCTACAATAAAGACACAAGATGTGTCGTAAATGAGAAGGGCGAGGTCATAATCAACCTCACTGCCTGGCACTTTGAAATAATGCTCGGCATCCCTCATCATCGGCACTTTGTGGCCATAAGTGGGAAGACTGCATTAAGGCCTGGGACGACAATGAAGATCAGTGCATGCAGCTGATGAACGAGGTATATTTAAAAATAAAAAGGTGGTGACCCGTTGGCCACAAATCATTCACCGCAGTGATTTTTCAGAGGAGCTCAGTGACACAATCACGTTCCTGAGCAGGGTGTTTGGGCTTCCTGATGCCCACTATTTCCACAAATGGATGTTGCGGTATTTAGAAACAATGAACAAAAATATGCCCGATCAACGCTTTGAGTGGGTAGAAATCATAAGCAGCATGATATCAGAGCAGCTACAACAATTTACCACAACAGGGAGGTTCTACATGAATTCCTATGTTGTTTACGCTGCAGCTTCAGAAAGGGACTACCCAGCTCTGATGCGGAGTGGGGTTTGGCCCCAAGTTAAAATCTATGAATATTATCCAGAGCTAAAGCTGGAAAATAGCATCCCCCAATTTACAAAGATCAATGATGCATTTTTCTATTTCATCATCTGCCTGTTGAGGCCGAATATGACTCACGGTCGCATGACCAAGAGCATCGTGGCAGCCACAGAGAAATGGGGGGCCCTGTTCACTCAATTCCCCACATTCACTTATCTAAGGGTGGCTAACTTCTTGGGGGAGCCAACTAGACTGCCAAGGTATGCTGGACCCAAGTTGATTCTGCTAGAGCTATCAAGATAGCTAATCACCTACCATGAGAAATGCCTCAAGAGAAAGAAGGGTGGAACTCCTTTCCCCCTCACAGTGGGTAGGTATACATGTCTCACTCACCACAAGGTGAAAGATATGTTTGCAGAGCTGGAGCTGCTGAATCTGAAACATGACTTCCCAGCAAGGCCCACCTTCGACCCGAGAAATTGTCTACCTAGGGCCAAGCTCGATCCGATCCATATCCCTCAGATCGAAGATATCTACATCGATATATATCATGAGGTGGAGCTCAGGAGGAAGGACCATTCTCATTTGGCCTTAGCAGAAATCATCCAGTACGGGGTGGCCATCGTCCCCAAAGGCTACCAAACTACTGAGGAGGAAGTGGATCAAGTGTATCTTGACACAGGTGGGGACGATTGGCCTTTTGTGTTGATTGATAGAACCAAAGCACCTCAGACAATTGAGGAAAGGGTCAAGGAAACTCTGTGTAGAGAACGAGCATTGGTGCCGAATGAACGGGCTCATCTACCTCGGAGTCGATTTCACAACCTCTCCATTGGGTAACGCACCTCCTCGATCAAAACAACAGCCAAAAGGCAAGGGTAAAGGTAAAGAGGGTGAATCTAGTTCCACCCAAGAAGAAGCTCCAGAAATCCCTCCTTCCACTTCACAAGAACGGGTTGAAGTCCCGAAAAGCACAGAAGAAGAAGTGGTGGAAGATGTTCCAATAGGCCCATCCACTCAGGATGTCACCACTGCTGCACCAACTGAGGTCCCTTCTGTTCCTTCTCCTTCTCCTCCTTCCCCTCCTTGAGTGACTCAAGCAACCATTACTTTGGTCCTTTCCTCTCCCCCTTCTTCTACTCTCCTCCTGCTTCTTTGTCCATCTTCTCTTCTCTCTCGCGGACCTATCCCCCTCCATTTTTTCCCTCATCTCTGAGCTCCCTTCCCTTCCTATGTCTTCCTCTCCTACAGTATCTCTTCCTCCTGTGAACACTTCCTCGGCCTCCCTCTCGATGCCACCTCCAAGTGTCTCCATGTTTTTCCCTTCAACTACTGCAGCTGCCCCCTTCTCTATTTTTGTTACTTCTCCCATAAGTCCAACCTGGATCTCCCAGTACCTAAGTCAACAGAAAAGGAAAGTTCCCATCACTCTAATGGACTTCTCCATAATCCCATCCAAAGGGGCAAAGAAGCAGAATCCCATCACACGCTTCTCTCAGAGTGCTTCGGGAGAGAGGGTTATGGAGATCGCATACCCCAATCCTCTGAAGGATAAAAAGGATCTGTCTCTCGACAGATTACACAGTGACTCAAGTCACAATGGGTACGTCTTCTGAAAGCCTTCAGGGAGAGGCCCTATCTGCAGTTGACGCCCTCTGCAAGAAGCTTCAAGAAGCAAAAGAAGAGAAAAGGCTACTGAAAGAGCAAAATAAACTCCACGCCTTACAGAAGATGGGCAGTGCACCTCCCACAACTGCCGCCGAAACTCCTGAGCCTCTGAGTCAGGATAAAATTAATGAATATGCAAAGATCGGTGAGTAGGGTATGGTAGTTTCCACCTGGAGGAGCCAAATCCTCAAGGACAAGTGAAAGAGTGATCACCAAGTTCACCGATTTGTATCTGAACATCAACAAGGCAAATAAAGAGCTCCAGGCGTTAGCGGGACCCATATCAGAAGAGCTGGACCATGCTAGGCTGCAGCATGAGACCTTTCAACAAATGTTTGACTGTTCAGTCAAAGATCTGGTCAAGTTCGGCATTTTCGGTCATCCCAGAGCCCTCAATAAAGTCCTTTCCACTCTGGATTACCGGATGGATCAACTAGAATTCATCCTTGAAAAGATCGATAAGGTAAAAGAAGAAGCCCTAGATGCAATGCACCAAATGGAATAGATCATTCTCAATATGTCCCCAGGGTTGCTTACTCCTTCTTTCACCTTAAGGAAGGTTGATGAAACCATTCAGATTTTCAAGGAGATCGTTTCGCAAGGGCTGGGGCCAGAGGTCACTTTTGACGCAGAGTCCATCAATAACCTGCTGGCCTGTCGGGACTTCATCGGATTCCTAATAGAAGCAGAGAAAGAATATTCCAAACTCCTAAAGAAGCTCATGACGAGCAGGAGACTTGCGAGGTGATCAGCGAGCGACACAAGGATCCTTCCCAGGATCAACTAGAGCCCATGATCAGCAAGTTCATGGAATACCGTGCCCAATTCCACATCTCGTCACCCGAGCAAGAAGCAGATACCCCCTTTCAGCCGCAGGATGACGACGATGAATAGTTTCTCTTTCTTCTTCTCTCTCTCCTTCGACATTCTTTTTTGTAAATATCTAGAGTATGTTGGCACAAATGATGACATCATCCATGTTGCACCATGGGATGATGTCATCCATCAAGTTGTCAAAAGTCAACATGACTTTGAGATATTTTTGTAGATATTTTGTAAATAGGTGGTTGGTTCCTTTTTGCCTTCCTTCTTCTCCTTCTTCTATAAATACTCAAATACTTGTTGTATTTGGTGGTGGATACTTTTCAGATGAAAAATAGAAGTGAGAAGAAAAGATTTTGAGCTTTTTGTAACAGAAGAAAATATTAATACAATATTTAGACTTTGTGCTAAATACATGTGTTATTTGCATTAGATCTTTCTTATGTCAGATCTGTGTGTTTATCTTGTTGGATCTACTTCTGTTTTATTGTCATTTATTCACCAGTATTGCTTTGTTCGTTTATGTAAGTAGGTTTGGCTCTGTTTACTACCAATCCCAAAACATAAACCCTCTGACCTTTCTGCTTTGGAATTCATTTCTTTTCTTTCTTCGGATCTGATCTTTCTTCATCCTCTCTTCCATTCCTTTCTTTCCACAGTCGAAATAACCCTACTGGGATGAGATCCCAAACCCCCGAAGGTAGAATATTGTGAGACTTGCACAGATTCCTGCTGGTAGAATAGCAATAAACCAGTTTCACTTTGCTGACTCAAAGAGGGGCTATGCCCTGCACACTGTTGACTCGTCTATCCATAAATCTGCCCAAGCGATAGATTTTCGAGCCAACACAAAGCATTATGGTGGTTATTTTATTTACAATCTTTTCATTGTTATCTAGTTGGATTTATTATTTTATATGCTCTTCTCTCGTATCCTTGGATGATATTGAGAACCAAAACAACATTGAATCCTCTTTTTAAGATATTACAGATCTTTTTGGATTACTACTAACCATTTTTGTGTAGAACCTAACAATTTCCAAAGAAAGGAGAACTCTCTTCAAACCAAATTCTAACATTCATGTATGCTATAGGTTGTCAATGGTGGTCTAAACCAAATTTCCTTAATCCAAAAGATAAGAAAACACACCAACACATTATTCAACACACTCAGATGTATTGCAAGTTTTGGTTAAGAGATACAGCTCATCCTCTTAACTAGTAGAAACTTCCTTTGGCATAATCATTAACGTAACACAAGGAATGCTCATAGGAACCCCAAAGTAGTTCATGCAAAAGGGAACATTGTGAAAAAAATGGGAAAGTGCTCCACTACCCAATTGATTAATACACCTTGGTAAGATTAGAGTCAAATTTATCTCCATTGCAACCCCAATGAAAATACAATTGAACACATTTATTTCTCATTTTATTGAAGGAGGAAAAGTAAATCCGAGATGCTCCAAGATTATTCAATGTGAATTTCTTGGTAAACCGAGCTTGTGATGAGGTTCGTCAATCCTTGTCATTAATAATGTCAATCCAGGTTAGTGTCTTAAGGTTATATGCATTAATATAATAATATCTTGGAAAGAAGCTCCTTTAAACACAAATCAAACTTGAATAAAATAAATCACACATGTATAAATTTAAAGGCACACTTGCAAAAATATAAACACACTTGCATAAAGGAAATCACACTTAAACACACTTGCATAAAGGAAATCACACTTTCATAAATAAATGTTGCATGAAAGAAATGAAACTTGCATAAATGAAATTTCTGAATTAAAAATAATTGAAAGATTAAAAAGACACCTGCAGTTCACAACAAAAATTGTACTGAAGAAGGATCACATAACATGAAATCAGAAGTTTACAACAAAAGGAAAACTACAGAAATAAAGAAACAAAAATTAACACATTGATCCATCTTCCTTGGAATGAGTGGCCAGCTCATTCCTTGGAAGAGGACTTAATTCATACTTTTAATTCAGAACTTGCAGAATAACTTTACTTCAAAAGATTGGAAAGAAAGAACAAATCTTTATTTCTTGGGAGAAAAGAATTACATATCTCAGTGTGGAAGGTTGCATTTATAATTCATGCATCCAACCAACTCCTTATTTTAGGAAATACAATCTGATATTATCTTTATTCCAATCCTAACAACTAAGATCTCTATCTCCACAAAATGGAGAGAGATATATTATTAGTCAACGCCTTATCTCACTTATTTTAGGAAGATTTGCTCCCAAATCTTCTCCTTACTTTTCGGTAACAAGAATCATAATGATTTTATTCTGCTACATTATTGGAATGAGGGTTTTCCTCAAAATATGATTTTGACCAAATACCTTTACCATATTTTCCATTTGACTTTGTTGTTTTTGACTGTGGAACTTTTGACGTTTATCGATACACTTTTTCCATGGATTGCATTTCACTAAAAGGTAGATTTATCTTCATTGGTTAAACTGTTGCAAATCTGAATGAGGTTTTTCTTAAACACATTTCTATTAAAAAAACCTCTCAGATTTTCCATTTGACTTTTTGTTTCTCGTTTATGGAACGTTTAGTGCTCGTCTCGATACATTTTTCCTCGACCGCAACTCACTAAAAGTTATATCTCTCTTCATTGGTAAAAACGTAATAAATATGAATGAGGTTTATGTTAAAAAATTTCTATGAAAAAACCTCTCTCGATTTTCCATTTTACTTTTTTGTTTCTATTTATGGAACTTTTAGTGCTCGTCTATTACACTTTTCCTCGGACTACAACTCACTAAAAGTTAGATCTCTCTTTATTGGTAATACCAGTAGCAAATCTAAATGATGTTTTTATTAATCACATTGCTATGAACAAAAAATTCTCTTATATTTTCCATTGAATTCTCTGATGTTTCACAATTCCTCAAAAATTGTCAAAATCTGAAGTTCTGAACTAAGCTCGAGTTCCTAACTAACTCTGCGAGTCCCTAACTAAGCCCTCGCAAGTTCCAAAACTAAGCCTACGAACTCTAGAACTAACTTTGTGGGTTCCAAAACTAAGCTTGTGAGTTCTAGAACTAACTCTGCGAGTTCTAGAACTAAGCTTGCGAGTTCCGAAGCTAGTATTATCTTTCCTTTATGGCATGCATACACAAGACTTTGCATCTTTTCCCAAATAATCAATAGGATTAGTCAACAAAATAGATAATAAAATATTTGTAAATAATGAACAAATATATATCTTATATTCTATCTTAAGACAACTATAAGTTCTTAGATTACATTTAAATTCACTTTCAAAGGTAACTTGGAAGGACAAAATAATGGTAATTTATGGCCAATTTATGACCTCATCAACTTATAAAGATAATTTATGACACCTAGAGAGAGAACCACTAGAAATCTTCTGGCTTGGATCCAATTTGACTTAGACATCATGTTATATAGAGATCTCATAACATGAAAAATTTATTGGAGTATAAACCTTGTTATTCAAACAAGGGGAAGAGTCCCTTAAATGTAAAACCATGTATTATTCTTCATGATACCTACAACGTGTTACTTTGTCCAAAGATAAGGAAAAACTCTTCCAAAGTTACACTTACTTTGTTTCATCACCACTTGGTTTACACATTTGTTTTCTTGTTTCCCATTTTGGGAAAAAATAAGAATAACATACATGGATACCACTAGAAATAATCATGTCCACCACTTTTGTAGTCTACTTGCATGACTAGGTTGCAATGTTGGAATGTAAGTGTTGAAAGTGTGAATGGTACGTCTTCATGTTCTAGTAGGCCCTTTGTCTCAAACCCATATTGAGACTAATTATCATTGTAGTTAGGTGATATCATCATTATCTCCCTTTGATTTGTTAGGTTTCCCACATTATAGCCATACAATTGTGATACTTATGTCTTGTTTCCATTGTGAAACTTGGTCTAAGTCTCTAAATTGTATTGTTACACTGCTTTCGCACACATAGTAAATTCTTGATATACTTAGGCTTAGTTTTTATCCTAAAATTTCTTTGATTTTTTTAGTGTTGAGGTTACGTTGTTTGCATCTCTAAAAAACTATTTCGATACTAAAAATATTGCTTTCATCATAAATCTTAGTTTATGTGTCCAAATAGTGTTGTTACGTTGCTCGCATTGTTAACTTCCATTTTCAAAAACTTGGACTTTGTTTGTGTCCAAAACTAGTTTTAGTATACCTTGTTGGAGGATCATGTCAACACTTTCTTAGCATTTAGGTATTGTTTATTTCAAACTTGGCCTAAGTGGTGATATTGTGTTGTCACTATTTGTTTCAAACCTATCTTGAAAAACCTTAGGGAATAAACTTTGGTTGTGGATCGGATTTGATTTTTTTACGTCATTATCTTAGGCATCTCTTGTTGCATATTACCTTGTTAGGGTAGATCATTATTTATTATTTAGTATCCTTGGGTTCATATTGACCTATTGGATTCATGACTATTTGATAGTCACCATTCTTTATAACAACTTAGTGTCGTTACATTGCAGAAAATTTACCTAGGGTCCCTTTTAATAAACCTTAGTAAAATCTTTCGTGTTATGCCCCTATTACAAGAATGGGGTATCACAAGTTAGGAAACGAGCCCTTTGGAAGTGATAACCCAATTTTGGAGGATAATTTCATGATTGATCATAGCAGGGGTGAGGAGAATTCTCCTTGTGTGGACATGGAATGTCATCCACCCCATTTTGACGATTACTTGTTTCAAAACAAACATGAGGTCCTTTTACGTGTCATAGAACTAGGAGCATGATTACCTTATACAATAGACCCTTCTCTCATTTTTGGCATGGTTCGCAGAGAAGAAGAAATAGACCATCCTTGTCTCCATATCAACAAAATATTAAACTTAGGTCATGCCTCTACTTTTGGATGACAGAATGATGAAGAGATACCTTTTTAAAATGATGGAGACTATCATATACCTATTGTTAGAGTACATTGTGAAGACCATGAGGAACATGATCATCATGAACAACCTCCTCCACATGAATATCATAACAAAGTACCCACTCAAGAAGTAACCTTAGAGAAATAGGTTCAAGTTATTACTCGCATATTAGCAAGTTTGGCCTCGAACATAAACAAGGAACAACTGAAACCGTTAAAACAAGCTATACAAAATCTAAATCTATGGCTTTGTACCATGAGTTCCAGAACAATTAAATTCATCGAGAGATATGAAAATACCCCTATGAGAATTTTTGTAGAGAATAAGGATGGGAATAAACCTAGATTCAACCCTTTGTATAGGCCTACGCTACTGCAGACAAGAACAAATTTTTAATCAACAATGGTCCACCATAAAGAATGCCCTTCTAGCATTGTAAGAAAGAAAAATTGGTAATAATTGGAAATACCAGATTCGATGAATTATGACCTTATCCATTTTATAGAGCCATGTTATAAGTACCTTTCCCATGACATTTTTATTGTTCAAAGTTTGATAAATATAAGGGAAAAGGTGACCCCCAAGATCATATCAAAGACTTCTATATGGCATGTCAAGAGGTCGCGTGTATAATGACAACTATCTTATTCACCTCTTCCCACAAAGTTTAGGAGGATAGGTGCTAGAGTGGTTTTTACACATCCCCAAGGGATCCATATCTACAAGGCCGGAACTAGCAGAACATTTTTCTGTCACTTCTCATTTAATATAAAGAGTGATGTCACCATGATAGATCTATTCAATGTTAAACAATGATAATTTTTCTACTTTCCTTACAATGATGGAGAGGGTTAGCTAGTCACTTACCTTTCTCCATACCTGAAAAATAGCTAATAAGTATATGTATGCCTAACCTTCACCCTGACATTATATTCCACTTGAAAATGCATTATGGTAACACATTCAAAGAGGTGATTGAAAAGGGGAGTCAAATTGAAAAAGTGTTGTTATCTAGAGGGACCCTAAAACCATTTTCACATGATCATAATAATTCCAAAACTAATGACAAGAAAATTTTTGTTCCTAATAAGAACAAAAATATTGTCGGTGATGGAATAGTAGACTCTAAACAAGTACAAGTCATTTAAAACCATGCTCCTTTGAAGCTTACAAAAGGAACTCTGCCTATAGAGTACAAATGTCATGCTTTCAACCCTCTATCTAACTCAATATCATCAATAAAAAGTAGTTAGAGGTCATCAACATGGTTCAATTCCCCTAAAACAACACCTTATGGGGATGATGCACCTAAGCCGTCATGGTTTAGGGAAAATGAGTTTTGCAGATTTCACCGTGTCAAGGGTCACAAAACTGATAAGTGATTGAAATTAAAGCATTACATTTAGGAATTAATTGAAAATGGTAATTTAGGAATATATTTGTTGTCATGCAAATGTTCAACAGGAATTGACAATTTCAAGTATGACAACAATACCCCAGTGTTAATTTTTTCAAGTCCCATCATTCCAAGACACCCTAGGTCTATCCAATCAGTCCAAATGACCTCTTGAATAATGTAATATCATCCCCCTAGGTGATTTAGGTAATTCTATTCATTACCCCTAGATTATTTTAGGAATTTTGAAAAGATACTATCTTCTGGCAGTATTGGGAAGGGCTATCGTTGGCCTTCCCAGGACTGGATCAACCCCTTGGAGCGGAACGGAAGGGTAAAATTCAACATGGAGGTGAATTGAATACCTTAAAACATCATGGAATTATTTTGGAATATTTTGGGAATTTTTGAGAAACTTGGAGCAGTTTGAGAAAAATAGGGTTTCATAAGCCTAGGCAATACATAGGTTTAAAAAAGTTGTTGGACTTCAAAAGATGATTCCGGTAGCTCCGGATGGAATTAGAAGAAAATAAAAATACCTCAAGAAATAGAATTCAAATATATACATTATGGTGAAATAATATTTTTTGCAACACCTTGACGCATAGGATTGGCAGGTAGTTTTTATCAGGTACAAGTGGAGTCTCAAATCAAAAATCAGATTTTTAAGGGATCATATGGATGAATAAAGACATGAAACCCCACCCATTAGATTAAAAAGGAAATTTAAAGTTAGGATCATATAAAATTTCACCAAAAATTCCACCGATAGTTCAAGTTATCTTCTTTCTAAGTTTCCCTCTAAAAGGTAGTTGAGGACTAAGTCATTTTTCGGGAGGACACGTGTCAGCACCAAGAGCATGATTGATTTCATGTCCCCGATGTCCCTAAGTTTAGGTACATCAGCCCTTGAAATTTTTTCCCAGCCCCCATGTGACCTCTTGGACCCTCATATGACCTCCATACTTGATAGTTTAGCCCCTAGGTACATTTTTGGAGCATCCATTCCCTATCGTCAGATCTAGTGCCACATGTCAGCTCCAGGACCACTATGGAAACTAATGTCCCTTATGTCCCTGAGGTGAGGGACATAAGACATTGAAAATTCACCCATCCCCTATGGGGAGTCATTTGGACACCCACATGACCAACTTTTAGCTCCCAGGTGCATTTTTGGAGCATCCATTCTCTGTCATCGGATCTAGTGCCACGTGTCAGCTCCAGGACCACCGTGAAAACTAATGTCCCTTATGTCCCTGAGGTGGGGGACATCAGACATGGGAAATTTTTCCTAGTCCCTATGGGTAGTCATTTGGACACCCATGTGGCCAACTTACAACTCCCAAAGTGCTTTAAAGTAGCTTTTTCCTCCTTCATTCCCCGTCGCCGGGACCTAGTGCCACGTGTCGTCCTCTTGACCACCATAGAACTTGATATCCCTCACATCCCTAAGGTTAGGGACATAAAAATGAAAAAATTCACCCAACTCCAACTCAAAAATTAAAAAAATTCTAACTGTTAGCTGCTTATTGTTGCTTCTAGCTTCTTCTCCATTACCAGAAGAAAACTGCAAAGAACACCAGTCCACCACTCTGCCATTGCCAAAGCTTGAACCAGCTCCATTACAGCACATCATCCTTCACTCCATGATGGTACATAGGTATCATAAGAAAAATTCATTGAGATAAGAAGAAGAAACGAAGAACAGAGAAGAAGAACAGTGGAAATCCCCATTGCCATGAAACCAAAATTCGAACATATCTTGCAAACCGGTGCTCGGATTGATGAACCAATTGTTTCTAATTTTTTATCTTTTGAAGGCCATTAAAAACACACTTTCAATCCTCCCTAGTGGTGCATAGAACATTCACAGTGAATAAATCTCATTTCTGGCTCAACAAAGGAAAAATTGAATTTCTGTCAAACCGTTTGTCAGATTGAAGGAAATTTCTCCTAAAGCAATAAAAGAAAAAACCCATCGCAATGGAATTGATTTGATTGCGAACAAAGACAAAAACCAGATCTATAATTTTCAAGCTCCATTAATGGCTTCCACGACATAGTAATGGAAAAATCAGTGAGCTACCTCTCCGCTTCTCAAGGTTCCGGTGGTCGAAATCACCCAAAAAATTGGAGGAAATGATTGTCAAAAAATCTAGTTTCACACGAACTAGTTTTCACACCATGAAGTCCCTATTTTTTAGGGATACGGAGGTCTATGTTTTTTATCATCATTCTTCCCTCCTCAAAGAATTTTCAAATTCTCAAAGATCGATAAAGCGAAATCATTCAAAATTTGAGGGAATGATCATTGAAAAATCTAGTTTCATGTGAACTAGTTTTTGCACCATAAAGCCCCTTTTTTAGGGATATGGAGGACTAAGTTTTTTTCCATTATTCTTCCCTTCCGATGAAAACATAATCTTCCCACTTGTTCAAATGAAGGAATTACTCAAAATTCAAAGCGTGGAACCTTGGAATAAAACCCAAAATTTCAAGACCCGTTTTGTTGCAATTTGACATTCATGGTGCACTTACTAAAAATAGCATGTCTCCTTGCATAGGGGTATGTTACTTTGGGTAAGCCACCATTTTAAGATTCCATGAATAAGGTGGTGAACAAAAGGGAGAATCGCAATAAAGGTAACAAAAATGGTCATCTCGACTCACAATTCACACTCAAAGGGTAGTTTTGGCACAATGGGACATTCAGAACTTTGTCACATCAGAGATTTCCATCAGCGAGGATCATCAGACTTCATCTGGGATGGCATCTCCTCTTCTTCTTCCTCTTCTTTCTCTCTCTCTTCTCTTCTCATACAACACTCCCTCTCCTCAATGTTATATTTTTGCGTTGAGGGTTGCACTTTTTAATATGACTTAAGTGACTTTAGAAATATAATGTAACTTTAAGTCACCTTGCTATTATAAAAGGGACTTAAATATTTAAAGTGGAATATGAATAGTCTTAAGTCATATTAAGGTATTTGAAAGGTCATGAGGAAGACGAGGAGTCAATTCTATTCTATAAATTGTAAAGCCATTCCCATTTCAAAGGGTTGGCGATTGATCTTGTAAACTCAAGAGTGCATTATACCTAGAGAAAGCAAAGGAGATAGCCAATTTTCTTCTACTTTCCTCCACTTCTCAATTTCTTCCATTCTCACATTATGTACAACTTTGATTTGAGAAATCAATACAAGAAGAAGGATTTTCTAGCTTTCTTTGACTAAGGGGTTTCTTGATACTTGGTGATCAATGAATTCTATTTGGTCTTGTTGCTATTCACAGAGTTGTTTCTTCCCATTAATGCATGTGTTGAAGTTTCTAACTAGTGTGTGTGTAGGAATCTGATTTTCTACCTACAACATTAGTTCTATTACCCCTATTCTCACTCCATTTCCCACTTTCAGACAAAGTCTTCCCTAGCAAGATTTTGCTAGCTTTTTCGTAGGGTTAGTGGAGTGCCCCTATTGGATCCCCAGTCAAAAGGCCACCACAGAAATCCACATTTTATCACGCATGCATATACGACGATGTACCGGTTAAGTAGAAAACTTAGATTCCTAGAGCATTGGCGATAAATCTACAAGTTTGTCCACCCAAAAATTATTCTTGCCAATAAGATTCTACCACCCCTACAAAATATCCAAACATAAACATGGGGATTTTTAAAGAACATTTCCCCAAGCACAAAGGAAAGGAAAAGTAGGATCAGGGACAATTGTCTCAAAATAAGGATACCAATTATGTATCAAAGATAGACCATTTTGATTCCTTGATAAGTTATTTTGATTTACTTGTTGATAATATCAACACAATCAAGATCACCAAGGATTGCTTTTTGGCAACGTGACGAGCTCACCTTGTTATCTCATAACCTCCTCCCCCTCCTCAAGAGATTCATTATGACGTATTAGATCAATTAGATAAAACCACAACTAATATTTCAATCTTAGACCTTAAAAAATTTAACATTCATAAGGACATCCTTTGCAAAACCTTATAGGGATCAAGAGTGTCCATTGATATAGACCCAACACACTTGCAAGCAATGGTAGCACAAATCACTCCTTCAGAACACATAACCTTTAGCCCCATGGAAATCCTAGAAGAAAATCCCTCCCATAACCTTCCCTTACATATTGAAGTAATAATCAAATGTAAGAAGGTCAAAAGAGTGCTTGTGGATGGTGGATTGGGTATAAATATTTGTACTCTTAAACTAGTTTGACAACTAGGGTGCACAGAAGATTATTTGGAGACAAAGGTCATCACCATAAAGGTGTATGACAATGAATAATGACAATCAGATAGTATGATCACTTTCTCACTGGAAGTAGGTCCTATAAACCATGATACAAAGTTTCATGTCTTAGACTTGGAGCTCCCTTATAACATATTGCTCACCGCCCATGGATTCATACCATACAAGTCATACCTTAAACGTATCATTAGTTTCTAAAGTTACACTATGAAGGATAGACCCTTATGATAAAGGGGAATCCTAACCATTTTCTCATTTCAAAGAATTGTCGAGATATTTTCCTATCATCTATGAGTGTCCTTCTACATAGATCATTGTTCTTGTTCATTTGAAGACCCTCTCTTCACGAGTGGATCCATATACCTTGTCTCCCAATAACAATGGTACTTCCACATAAGAAACCCCTTTCATTGCATCGGAAATGAAGGTTAGACCAAGTGGTTGCAGAGAATATGATCTATAACAGGCCCTTCTGGTTCATAATATCCCCTATCTACTAAAGCGCATGGTAGGCCATGTTACAAGTTTCAAAGATCAAGGGAGAATTACCCTTTGACGCTTTTACTCCTGGTGGATTATTAGAAGATGAAAGGATACTCAAAGATATTGTATTTTTTCTTGAAGATGATGAAATGGATCTATGCTACCAATCACCTAGGTATGTTATCCCCAATCGAATGATGCTTACTATGGGGTATAAAGGATGTGGTTGCGGCTACAATGAATAAGGTATACTAGAATCCCTTCTAATACCTCATTGTATAATAGGTATGTCTGGTGTTGGTGTTCATGTATATGAATCTCACTCCTCGGAGGTCGAGGATACCTCTTTTAAATGTGAAGATAGCTTGTTTGAAGGTGAAAGTGAAACAAATTCCCATTGTAGTCTTTATGAAGACCTTTCCTCCACAAACCATTTTTTTGACGTGGCTATACTAACCATAACCCATGCCATATCCCCTATAATGCATATACTAAACCTCATTTACCCATCACTCATGAATTAGGACTAACAACAACATGTGTCAATTGACATATTTTAAAATGACGAGGCTATTGGTGAGTTCCTTGGTATTTGTGACAATATTCCTAGAAATGGCCACAAGAAAGGCTTCTCCATTCAGCTCAACACATGCGTGTACTTTGGGGAGGAGGTAGAGTTGTGTGGTCACCTAAGGAAAAATTAAGTAGGGAAAAATTCCTACTGAAAAGACTTGCATGGAAATACAAAGTCTAAGTCCTATAAAGCGAAAACCTATTTGAGACACTTGTGGACCAAAAATAGAAAAAACCATGGAAAATATAGTTGGCCCACTTAAATATGAGGATCTCTTTGAACCACCTTTGGTAGAAGAGGATCTTAATCTCTCCCCGATCATACGTGCATGAAGGAAAAGTCTAATTTACTTGGTGGAGGAGACAATAGATGTCAAAATTTTCACGAAGGAGCTTGCTATAATGGTCAAGTTGGGAGCTTTAATCTCAGCTCAAGAACATAAAATTTTATAGGGATTTTGAGAGAATTTGTAGATATATTCACTTGGTCTTATGAAGACATACTCGACTTGATCCTACATTAGTGGTGCACAATCTTATTGTACACCTCCAAGCCCATAAAACAAAAGCTTCGAAAGATGCATCCTCGTGTCACCTTGTTGGTTAAAGCAGAGCTAGAAAGGTTATTATAAGTAGGATTCATTAGGCCTATTGACTATTCAAATTGGATTTCAAATGTGGTCCTAGTTCAGAAAAAACTTGTTGGTATTAGAGTGTGTACTGATTTCTAAGATATTAATAAATATTGTCCTAAGGACAAATGCCCTCTTCCCAACATCGACATGATTTTCAACTCAACAGCTTGGTTACGAAATTTTATAACTCGTGGATGGATTTTTAGGATATAGCCAGATAAATTTTTTGAGGAAGACCAACATAAGAAAAATTTTACCACCCCATGGGGGATTTTCTATTATCAAGTCATACTCTTTCACCTCAAGAATTCAGGGCACTACATATCAATGAGTAATGAATGTTATTTCCATGATATGATCAATGATGTCATGGAAGATTACCTGGATGATATATTGGAAAAATATAGGATGTGGGAAGAGCACCAAAATTTTTATGACACATCTTTCGAGTTAATCTAAGGGACTACAAGGTCTGATTAAACCTAAAGAAGTGTGTCTTCGGGTGTTATCTAGAAAACTACTAGGATTCATTGTTTCAAGGAGAGGAATAGAAGTAGATCTAGAAAAGGTTTCCACCGTAATGAAATACCTCCTCCTACCTATATTAGACACCCGTGAAGCTTACAAGGAAATATCTAATCCATTAGAATATTCATTTCTCACCTTACATATAAGTTTCATACCTTTACGCACCCGCTTTCAAGAAAGATGTCGTATTCACTAAGGACCGAGAAGCAAAGAATAATTTTCTTTGCTCAAATACTATTTGGCTAAGCCTCCTACTCTAATGCCACCTACAACAAGTGAAACCTTATTACTCTATATCTCTACCACACACTTTTCAATTTGGGAATTATTGACCTAGTATGATAAGGAGCAAAGAGAAAAAGTTGTATACTACTACTAAGGTGAACATTGATAGCTTATGAACTCAACTATCTGCAAATAGAAAAGGCTTGCTTGGCCATCTTTTTTTCTTTCGAAACTACGTAATTATCTTCTCAATAATAAGGTCAAGATTATTTCAAAATTAGATGCATTAAAATACTTATTTTCAAAGCCCACACTCACAGGAAATATGTCTAATTGGATCATCTTCTTAACAAGTTTGACATTGAGTATGTACACTAGAAGTTAGTGAAAGGAAAGTTTTAACATATCAACTAGTTGTAGCCCCACTTCGAGGTACTGAGCCTTTGAGTCTAGAATTCCCAGATGCATCTACAATGTACCTAGAGGAATCAATCATATGGAAACTATACTTTTATGGCTCTTTACCTTTCATAGTTTAGGTTCCAGAGTTGTATTGATCACCCCTATAGAAGACTTGATCCCTCAAGTATTCTCGACTCGATTTCTTATGTAAAAATAACATAGTGGAGTATGAGGCCCTTATAAAAAGGATGAAGCTAGCTATTAAGTGTGATATCAGACAAGTAAATGTAATTTGCAATTCCATGTTGATTATAAAACAGGTGATAGATGAATATAAATTCAAAGACGAGAAACTTATTCCCTACAAGAGAATGGTTAATTCTTTGAAGGAGTTATTTGATCAAATAAAATTTAAAAATATACTAAGAGGATAGAATAGAGCAGAAGATTCTATGGCCACAACAAGGTCCATGTTTAGCATCCCACAGGAACAATGATATATCATTCTTCATTGAGAATTTACGAATGCCAACATATGACATGCTAGAATCTTATTTAGTATGTGAAGTTATCGGTCTCTTTTCCTCGTGGTATAGTGAAATATTTAATTACCTTCATGATGGAAAATTTCCCCTCAAACATTTCCCATACCAATAAACAAAACCTCATCCAACGTATATCCCGATATACCATGCTTGGGGAACCCTCTTCCACCAAGGCTATACAAGAATCTATTACAAGGTTTAAATTCAGACGAATCCATCCTAGTAATAAAATAGGTGCATGAAGGCATCTTTGGGGATCATCCTAATAGGATCATCCAAACAAAGAAGATACTCATAGTAGGCTACTACTAGCCTACCATGGAAAATGATTGTTGCAAAGCATGTGAAGAAATTCTTAGATTGTTAAAAATATAGCAATTTGATACATGTGTTGGTACAATCCTTGTGAACTATCACAACACCTTGGTCATTCTCAAAGTTGGGTCTTGATGTTATAGGTAAGCTTAATCTTATCTCCTCATATGGCGATAAGTTCATTATCATTGCTAATGAATATTTCACAAAATGTGTAGAGGTTGTTCCTCTTACCTATGTAGAAGGTGCCCAAAGATATAAATTTGTAATGAACCATATCATCTGTCGATATGGTATCCCCTCTATCATTTTAATCGACAATGGTAAGTCCTTTAAAATAAAATTTTGAAAGCATTATGTAAACATTTTCAAATATCTCTCAAATTCTCAACCCCTATTACCCTCAAGGTAATGGGAATCCAAAGCTTCCAATAAAACCCTCATCTATATTATGGAGAAGATGGTGAATACAATATGTTGTAATTGGTATTTACAAACTCAACCCTACCCTTTGGGCATTCAAAACATCTATCCACACTCCTATAGGTGTCACTCCATACTCCTTATTATTCAACATAGAATTCGTGTTACCCTAGAGATCAATATCCCCTCTTTGCATATCAAGCTCATAGATTACTTGAATGAAGAAGAGGACTACAAAGTAGCTCGACTGGAAGATTTGGAGCTATTAGATGAGAAACAAATTCATGCCCTTAATCACCTTAAAGTGTATCAAGATCGAGTGCGGTGAAGCTACAACAAAAGAGTGATACCTTATCAATTTGAGGTAGGAGACTTGGTGTTAAAATAAAATCAATTCAACATAAAAAAGTCGAAAAGGAAAGAAAAATTTGATCCTAATTGTTAAGGGCTGTATGTTGTGGTTGCCAAATTTAGTTTAGGTGCATATAAGCTTGCCTATTTAGATGGTCAAGAGCTTTGGGAACCCATGAATGCAATTCATATTAAAAATTTGTATGGTTAGATGCGAGGTCCCTAAAATATTAGAAAATGACAAAAATTATAAAAATAGATAAAGAAAAAGAGAAATAAATAGGTGCATCCAATAGTGAAAACCACATAATGGTGGCACTTTGGACAAGTCCTTTTGTGAAATCAGGTTTCCGACACCATTGGAGGGTCCATTGTTCACAAGAATCTTAGGTCTAGGAGTATGATAACTTTGTCCTAAGCCAATATTTGCCTTCATCTAAGTCCCTTTTGAGCTCTGTCCCACTTTTCCCGATCCGCCGATCCTACTTTTGAATGTGAAGAGTTTGAATTTGAATATTCTAATCTCAAATAGGGGTAACTTTGCATCATCACTTCTTACACATAGCACATGACATTATACCCTTGTACATCCCATCTAATGCTGGGGGCATCCACATTTCTTCGTTTCCTTGCATGTTCACTTCAGAAAACTTCTTAGAAAACATCAAAACATTTGTATAACTTTTTGAAAATCCCAAAACATGCATATATGTTCCTTGAAAAACTCAAAAAAATCAAATTTACTTTATCAAAAACTCCAAAATAATATATCATTGTTTGAGATAAAACCCAAAACAACGAAAAACATCCCAAAATTGTCCCATTAAAAAAAGTAGTAGTTTGCTTACTTTTAGTTGTTGGTTTGTATGGTTTTAGTTGCATTACTTTTTCGTCTTGTGTGAGTTAAGTTGGATTCATTTGCTTATTTAGATTGAGTGTTACTTTAATTTTTAGGCATTGCATTGAGTTCATTTTATCTTGCATACTTATATATATATATATATATATATATATATATATATATATATATATATATATATATATATATATATATATATATATATATATATATATATATATATATTTTTGCTTTGACTGATTAATGTGTACTTGTTGTTTGCTTGTGAAGTTTGTTTTCATTTCAACATCTTCACATCTATACATCATATATCAATAAAGGATAAGCTACATAATTGTGAACATGAAAACTAAACATGTATGCTAAGCTAACATCATATAATATCTCCAAGAGGGGCAAGAGGGACCGCCTTCTATCCCCCTTGAAAATAGACCATAATAAAAATGTGGATTCAACATGTTATCTCATACACATAATGTGATAGGTAAAACACAAAGTAACTCATCAACATATAAAGTGATATCATCAGATGCTATATCATAATCTAACAACATGTGATACAAATATAAAGTTATAGATTAAGCATGATATCTCATAAAAAAATGTGATACATCAGTAGTCCACCAATCATCATACATCATCATAAATATAAATTTCCATGTACAAAATCAATGTAGCTCGATACATATCAGATACAAAACGCCATCATGGGCATAGGTGAAAAATGTGTCTTCATCATGAGGCATAATAAAAAAATACATAAAGTAAATCTATACCAAAAATGTGCCTTCATCATGAGGCATGATAAGAAGTATTAAATATACATCCATACAAAATTATGCCTTCAAATCAAGGTGATACACCAAAAATAGACATATAGTACATCAATACGAGAGTAAACCATGACTCTCACCCTCTCTGGGAATGCCTGGTCTAGGTCTACCACTTGGTGGGGGAATCTTTTGTGGTGGACCCATGGAAGGAATTTCACTATGTTGTGCTAAACCTTACTTCTTTAAATCTGTTATATGGAGGGATGCTATACTATTCTCACTAATTGAGAGGTCCTATGTGATCTAAAATGTGATAGGATTACGGATATCTGATTGAATTTAGGAGATCTCTACTCCACTAGGAAAAGTACATGATAGTGCACCCTATAGTAGGTTGCCACAAATCAAGGTGGCAGGAGGCACTTTAGATCACAAAAGTTGTACTCCTAAGGGAGTACCTCCCTATTGTCATGTATCATGCTCTACTCTCACGCTCGTCAACTCTACCCATAGCTAGACTTTCTCTGTTAAAGCCTTTTCCCTCTCAACTTATATTTGTGCCCTCTCGGTAACTACTGATCTTACTATGTTGTGAGATGATCTCACTCTACAATAATTTGATCCCTCTCTAAGGAAATCTGATCTCTTTCTGTAGTATCCTGAAGTTATAGGCCTATAACCTATTGTAATTATTGCTACAAGGTATCCACCTACCCACCAACCTATATATCCTCCTCCATATCCTCTCCACCTCTGCCATCTCCTCCACCTCCTAGTGGACTATGTGGTGGAATCACATGTGGGGGTGATGGAGGTTCCTATAATGATTTCCGTAATGAAACTTTAAGGGGCATACGTGGTTCCAGTACTGTGGCTAAACCACTACCCGGTGCTACTAGTACTGCTTCTAAAATTGAACATGTTGTATATGTGTCCCCGCCTCAGCCCTACCTACTGTGGATCTACATGAGTATGTTCTCTAGGATTTGGAGCATGTAACCCCTATACTTCTACATCTAATATAGCCTACAAAATCATCAAATACTAAGGCAACACTATAGCATACCATCTGTATAATCCGGGGGTCATCCCTAAATCCACTATTTATGCTTATTGCACCCAAGGATGTGGAACCACCTATAAGAAGCTAGTGCGAGCTCGTTCTAGCTTGATCTAGGGCCCTATATGAAAGGTATCTCTCTATCTCATCACCGGGAATCCTGTGAATGAGACTAAATTGTCACTAGACCTTGTCCACTTTGTACCACTCAAGGACATAGCTCTTACTCCTAATAATGTAGTGATCAATGATTACATTACTCAAATCTACCACATCTTGGGGCCTTTGATATAACTTGTATGGCCACCATGTAATCGATGAGGTTGTTCCTCATCAAAATCTCTCCTATAATAATTTTTTTCCTATATGGTCACAAATATCATCTCCATCTAGAACCCAACCCATGATAGATGGCTCATTGATAGATCAAGATCTCTATGTTCTTGTATGGCGTCCAATAGCAATATGATCCCATGCCATATCTGAAGTAGTGTGGCAAGTCCCACAGACTTCCGACCTCGGTGGAATATCAAGTGAAGATTTACATATAATTGAGTTAGTATACATTATCCCCAGAAGTAAACCTCTCCCTGGATGAGGCCATGTTTCACTCCAATGAGGCCTAAAGGTAACTAGGCACTAGTCTTGTTGGGAAACAATATACCACTAGAAAGAGCTAATAGAAATACATGAACCTATCCCGATCGTTGATCTAACATGCACCTACTAATGTCAATGGACATACCTCAGCATGATATGTCTACCACTCAAAAAATATCAACTACGCTCTACCAAATAAAGTCTTGGTGGAAATCATAAATAATCATCCGACCCTACATAGGAACTCGCAGAATCCGCCAACATCCTTTAACGTAATGCTCATCTCGTTGGTTGAAAGGTGAAAATTTTGACTCTCACTTTACCATCTCTCACCATGGCTCTGAGTAGGCTATGATCTAAAGTAATCTATGGCATGTGAGCCATGTGTGATAGACCAGTAACCTCTAGTGTGATCTCCAATAAAATTTGGTTGCATCATTTAAATGTTACCTCATAGGCCCAGAGCCACCTATATCATTCCTGCATCTCTAATCACTCTAAATCCATCAGCGAGGTTAGCCAAGTCATTTTCTATGATCTTATTCCATCATTTAATTATTCTATTTTGTTATCCAATTCAACTATCTTATCATCTAAGTTTTCCTAAAAACTTCCTAATTCTTCTAGCAAGTCATTCAAAAATGCTTTCTAGTGCCGGTGTCTCTAATACAATGTTAGCACCCGTTGTGCCACCATCACCCCCATGAACCAACTTACCCTTTTCTACATAGGTGCCTACTCATTTGCTCATTCATGTTCCATTTTCTCCCCCCAGTGGATCACACCAGCATGGTACTTTTGGCACTAACATGCCCATTCAAGCACGTTCGTCTGGCATATGTGCCTTTTGACCATGTAAACACTAGCTCATATCCTTATGCACTAGCATAGAAAATTTGTGCATCTTCAATGCAAGCGCACCACCGTGAATAGTTACATGACCTAAGGGACATGTTGGCACTTTCGCATGTAGTTTCTACCCTAATTAATGTGATTTAAGGCTAGTAAATACACTACAAAATGACAAAGGTGAAAGTTTGAATTTATATACTGCGGGCCATCCCGGTGAAGATACATGTAGTCTCGAATTTTATCCACGTGGTGTTTCAATTTTTCACCATTTCCATTTCCTCTTGTAGGTCAGAGCTCAATCAGCAGTAAAAAGGTAAGTGTATGTGGTAAATGAACTTGTCACGATGATTTATATACCCGTTTTACCTCCTCGCAACGTGTATCTCACTCATCAAGCAACCTAGGACCATCATGGTTCTTATAAATTCTTCTAGAACTTACTTGTGATGATTATTTTTAATATGTAATTTTTTTCACCTTTGTTTTCTACGTTGGGGCATGTTTTTGCTTCCCACGACCCTTTTCTGCTACCTAAGGCATATTTTTTCCTTTCAACATCTATTGGTGATGTCGTATGACCTTGTTATTTCTTATACAATATTTTCTTCCCAAAATTTTTTTAAAAATACATTTTTAAAAAAATCCAAAAACATAAGTAAAAATCCAAAAAAATTGTAAAATTCAATTTTTTCAAAAATTGGTAAATGGCATGCACGCAACTAAAGCCTGTATCAAATGCATTTTCCTTGAACATCAAAATTGTATTACAAAAACATCTTTCTTATGTTATTTCTTGTTCTTGTCTCAAATGACTTGTGGATCATTGTTATCTACCTCCATTAACAAAGTTGGTTTACTTACTATTTCGGTACTCCCATGTAATAGTGAGTTACTAGAGACTTGTGGCATAGTGCACAAATGCTTTTAATGGGACCACTTGTGTCCTCTATTAGTCCCCTTGCATTTATCCTTACTTGGGAACCATTTTTAACCCTTTTCATAATAACATAGACATTCAGGAACTAAAGCTTGATAACAAAAACATTGATGCAAATGTCTTGAGTGTTGTTTGTTTTAGTATGTTGGATTGTACTTGTTTCAATGTTAGGTTAGTTTGTTTACTTTCTCGTATTGCATTGCATTATGTATGTTTCATGGAGTTACACATTTTTAGCAATGAACAAATGTTAGTAATATAGATTTTCATGTTATTTTACACTTTTGTTTATTTTAATAAAGGTCGATGATTTAGATCATAGGGGCAACATGATGAAACAAAGTTTCTTATTGAATGTTTAATGTAATGAGATATTCCTACATTCTCCACTATCATGTCTTATCACTATTAATTTTTCTTCCAAAACACTTGGGGCAATAAACAATCATGTTTATCCCTATCCTATTTATTTTATCTATTTTGATCATATTTTTGATCATCGATTGACTTCTTCTATCACCCCATTAACACTCGAGGGGCATCCTTCATTATACTAATTTTTCTTCCAAAATTTACTTGCTTACACTTGTCTGTATGTTTGAAGTGACGTAGCTTCCTTCACCTCAAACAGGGGAAAATGTAGACACCTAAATTCCTCTTTCACAATCTTATTTCTAAAATCACGCTAATAAATTACATTCTTACCATTTCTGCTAATTAACTAATGTTTCTTACCATTTTATTTAATTAACAATGTTTTTTATTGTCTAGTTTCTTTCACATCGGGATGGCAATTTACAACACATCGTAATTCAAAATCCTCTTCCGAACAAACAATTAGCAATTATTAGCTAATTAATCCTATTTTACCCTTGTTTTGGTCAATAAACCATATTATTGGCTCAAACCCCTCTTCCAACCATTCAAAATCACCCCATTTCCCTCCAAGACATCTCAGAAGGCTTCAAAAGCTTATCCTAGCCTCTTAATTGACCCTAAGTGGTTGATTAAGGATCCTCACATCCTAATCACTTGTTAATTCACTAATCATGATTAACAAGCCTTAATAAGGATTAAAAACCTTAATCTATTTTGTGCTTTTAGTCCCACATGCACCAAGATGCAAGTTTTCCTCAAAGGAAAAACTATAAAAAGGACTAACCACATACCTTTAAATTTTACACCATGCTTTGAATTGCATATCATATAACAAATATGATTAAGATCCAAGCTCAATATTTACCTCCAATATTCAATGGGTTTAGTAGATAGGTATCCAATATGACCTTGTAGTCATTATTGGAGAGACCATCTCACCTCTCTTGAAGTAGCAACAAACCAATTTGATTTCCCTCCTAGATCTAATTAGGTCTTTTGTAGTTAGCAATTCATACTAAGTAGGCATGCTTTAGCTAGGATTGATTTATATCATGTTAGTAATTTCAAGCATTCCATTAAGCTTTTATCATTGATGTAATTATTGTTATATTCTTAAATCATTTGTTAAATAGACTATGTGGTGTTAGTCTTGTTAGTTTATCGTTGCTTGAACTTTTAGTAGTTTTCACCAAAGAATACCTATGGACATTGAAGTAAATATAGGAATTATTGAAGCTCACATTCCAATAATTGAATCCATTTCCTAGGGACCCGGTGAAATGATCTTTGTTCCTACCGAGAAAACAGGTGAGGAATCAACACAGTCAAAAAAGGAAGTTGATGACCAATAGCCTCCAACAGTTCAATAAATAAGGTACCAATCTAAATTTATAGATGGGATTGAGGTTCAGGATGGACTTCTAGGACTAGGTACTCAAGAGAAATGAATATATACATCTTCAAAAGGTATGTATATGCCTTCTTCATCTTCCAAGCCCTTGAAATTATCCCTATAACTCCAGTTCTACAACCACTTGATGAACATGAGTCTCCTATAAGAGAGTGGATAGGTAGTACTCTCCCAAAGAAGAAGAAGGTGGAAATACAACTAAATGATGATGATTTACAGAGCCTAGATCTCCTCAATCTAGCAATACCACCCAAAAGGAAAAATTATCTCTAGGGAAACCCTAAGTAAGAAAGGAGAATGATTCATAGATATTGCAACTCCCAAAGCTGATGTACCTCGAGGAGAAGCATCCCTATCTAATTTTTTAGGTCTCCAAGATCTCATTAGGTAAGCCTTCTACTGAAGAAATGAAATATGATTTTTTTGTAGCAGTAGAAGAGGTATTCCAAAGGATTGATGAGTTCAAAGAAACTAAGAAGGATTTAAAGGCCAAGAATGAGGCATTATCCAACTTGGTCAGAAAACTTAATAGAACTCACAAGGAAGGGAAGGTTAGAGTCCCAGAGATTACCAATGATGACATCAGAAAGTAAGTGACTTAAGAGAAAGAGGGGAGGCCACTATCCAATGGGAGAATGATTTGGTTATCAGAGGTGAATCAATAATCACATAATTTGTGAAACGGTACTCCCATATTTTTGAAAAGGTAGAAGCAACCAAGGAATTAATGGATAAATGTGAAGCTGAGAAATTAATGTGGACTGATATGCTACCAAAAATGGGAGCTATCAAAGATTTAGGTGATGACTTGGTTGTTAAGAAGGAATTGTGTCTCTTGACTCTATGGGAAATCAACAAGAATATTAAAATATGGAAAAAGTAAGAGTGGATATTTTAACAAAATATGTTAAAATTCTTAATTAAATGAGAGACAAAAAAATGGAATATATTGATGGCATTCATGATCTGATAGACAAATTAATTGGGATAGACAATGGAGAAACAATTAGAATGGAGAGCATCAAAATTTGATTAGAATTTTCAGGGAGTATGTTATGGGAAAATTGAGAGAGTTGAGGGTTTTCAGTGTATCCACCATGCAGGATTGGGCATACATTGAGTTAACAATTGATAAATTGTTAAAGAAGATGAAGAAAGAAAAATATGTCTTTGCGAAAGCTTGATGAAATAAGTACAAAACACAAAGTAGTTTTCAACTAGGGCCTCGATGAGGAAGTTGTCACTCAAATGTTTGAGAAGTTTTATGCCTATAAGAACAAGGTAGGGGAAAGCTCAAATCAGCCCACTGTAGAGGGCCATGAAAATTAAAATAAGAGCAACAAATTTTAAAACAAACTTACTTTCACAATGCATTCGGATCAAATATTTCCTCAAAAGCAGTGTAGTTTACTAAAAGAAAAAAGTTTATTAGAAGTAAAAGAATATATTTTCCATTTCTCCCAGATGTCACCACATGGTTCTTTCTTCACTTAGCCTAATCAAGTAAAAGGGAATCTTTTTAGTTAAAAGATACTTCCTTTAAGAATATTTTGAATTGCATGGAGCTAAGTTTGAAGGATCCTTTAAGATGTTTTTGGGGGGAAAATTAAGTCAAAGTAAATAGTATAAGTATGAGGGGTTTGTCCTCATACTAGAAGGGGTTTTTTCTTAAGCTTTTACAAAGACAAGAATTGATATATTTTGCTGTGATACTAGCTTAAATTGTTTGGAAGAAATACATTTTAAGTTTACTCTTTCAAATTCAAATGTTAAGATGATTATAGTGTATAGTCATTAACATGCATTGAGATCATTTGTTTTCATGTTCCCTTGTCAATAATTTGGTAGATTAGAATGAAATTTTTCTAACTATGAGTTTGGCTTACATATTCTGGATTTTATGTACTGAACATTTAGTTGATCATTTTCTGTTGCAATTCTATATTTCTTGCTTCTCTGAATTACACTAGGTTTGTCCTTAGTGATTAAGCTTTGGTCATTTGTTCAATATTGTGGTGTGAGCTTTTACTTTACAATATTGAATGCAATTATAAAATCCTTGCTGAAATCATTTTTTGATGGATTTTTGTAATATTTTGAGTGTATCTTAAGCATATGAGATTAGAAGCAAGAAATGCTTCATTAAAATATTTGCATGAGCTTTTGTGCTGAGTATTTTAAGGATTGTGTGAAATATTTTGTCATAATTGAGTATCAATGAATGCAAATCTTTCTTCAAATGGAAATCTGTGACTAATTGATGAATTTTTATTTATTGTCTGGGATGTCATATATGTCTAAACAAGTACTATGAGTAGTGTCATTAAGTGATCTATTATCTTACAAATCCCCATCCTTATAAACAAAACATAATTTAAGTCTCATCATACAATACAAGTCCTCTATCTATCATCTTGTTGTGTTATTTACAAACATTAGTGAAATAACCCTTGATATTTATTCCCTTTATCAAAAATGCAATAACAATGCAACTTATCTATCTATAGTACAAAGTTGTTTGGTGAAATAAGTGTATACATCACTTTGTGTGACAACTTGTGAAAGTGAAGTGTTGTGTTTATGGCCATGCTTATCCCAGACTGATCTGTTTCCCCAAAGAGATTGAGAAGTAAAATATTCATCCCTTCTACTGTGTTTTAGGTTACCCTTAGGTTCTCTCACCTTGGTCAAAGGTAGGACCGAAAGTAGCAAGGTTGGCCATTCCTTTTGTATGTGTCACCCAAGCCCTCTAAAGCCCGATCTCAATAGGTTTTTTAGATATTTCCCTAGCTACAAACGACATAAAATCTTCAAGCCTGACATTCTTAAAAGTAGCTCATTCTGTTCACTTAAATTATTGGCCCCAAAGGAGGTGTAAATTTGGGTACCTACGGGCCTATTTTAAGAAGAAGAATAGGAAAATCAAAATGACAATGCTTATGATCATCCTCCTGAGATTCAAAACTCCTCACATAATTTCCACTATATAAGGATGAATCAAAAGAAATGCTTAGTAAATGTATCCTTGAAATTTTGTCTAAACAACTTGAAAATGGGGCAAAATAGGGAAATTTCCTTAAGTAAGTTCATCTAAAAATGCCTCCAATTATGACCCTACCAATCTTATTCTCCAACTCATCGATAGAATGAATCAACAAATCTACTATCATGGCTCAATTCCTTCACATGCAAGCTAACACAAATCAACTAGTAAACTACCCTATGATGAGCTCTTGGGGCACCAAGCTCCATCCTTTACTAAATGAGACCGATGGGGTGCCCATCACCCAAACCACTATCCTAAACAAATTTTTAAAATAATTCCAACAAGATCCTCTAACACCTTACGTTACTAGCATGGGTATTGGTGGCACTTCTCCTTCTATCTCCTATGACAGTCATTGATCCCACTCTCCACATCAAGGAATTTTCCAATGTTTACAAGGAATGGATAAAAACCCAGCTCATAATTTTCCATCAAAGTCCTAGATAAACCCTTACTAGATATGTTTTGATTGGTATCATACTTTATCTCCTAACTCCACAATTGAGCTAGAATCATTAGTGACAACCTTAGTGAATGAATTTCAATACCATGACCTACCCGAGAACAATATTAATTCCTTCATTAACTACCAACAATCTAAAAATAAATCATCACAAGCCTTCATCAAGCACTTTGGAAGACCTTATCTACATGATCGAACACAATATGCCTCATGATAACCTCTTTCATATTTTCTTATGATCTCTTGAATCTTCGCCTCCAATACAAGATGTATTTCTCTCCCACCTATCTTGAGGAAGCCTTTGAAAAATCTAAAAGGAAATATTATCTCATGAAGGAGTTTGAGAAATTTCCTCCTAAGAAAAAAACTTATAAACAAGTCAAATCCTTTAGCATCCTACAAACAAGAAAACCACAAATGACGGAGTCTCAGATACTCTTCCTCTTATTGCTTCTTTGAATAGGACCATTTTCAACATTGACCAAAAAAACTAACAATAGAAAAAATCATCCTAACTATCATCAACCATTGAGTAAGTAAGAGTTAAAACATCACTTACCTAAGTAATTTATGGTGATCTTAGATCTCTCTCAAACCAGAATTCCTCAATGGCATGATGAAAGTAAAATTTTTTGGTGGCATGCCAATTGGGTGCACTCCCATAAGAACTATCATGCACTATGCATGGCTTCCATCAAATTTTTCCTAGGTGCCCAATTTTACCATATACCATCACTCAAGAGAGTTTTACTAAATTGGTCAAACCCTCTGTTGTGGCTAGACAAAATATCACCATGAAACAATTAACTATGATAATGAGAAGCTACAAATATTCCCTAATCCCATGCCGGACCATAATGTCGGTGATATTTCAAAGAAACGTGAACATGCTACAACCAATATAGTTGACACAAACTATCCTCTTAAAAATACAATTGCAATTAATGATGTGAAGCATGTCATAGCTTATGTAGAACCTGAATATCCCACATCATTCCATCCTTGAACTCACAGAGTTATATATCCTTATGTACCTTAGAATTAGGCTCCCCAAAGAAACAATTTCTATCCTCTAGAAGCCATCAACCCTTGTGAAAAATCATCTTCAGAGCTAATGGCATCTAAAATTTTCCTTGTAACTATAGAATCCATCATCCCCCATGAAAATAAAACTTGCAGGGACAATGACATAGAAAGCGTGTAAAAGTAGTTTCAAAAGTCTCCTTTTTAGCCCTAATTATTCTAAAAAATTTTACGAATCCCATCACTCTCACCTACTTCCCAGCTCATTCATGATGAGTGAGATCCTATTAAATAACTTTCCCAACTTCCTATCCAAGTCCCCTTATTAGAACTCATGCATACATTGTCTTTCCATCACAAACGTCTCATAACAACATTATTTGACATGAACATTCCCTTGCCTCATTCTTTAGGGTAGAATCCCACATTGCATGTCTTGAAATAAAGAATTTTTATTAATGTGAGGATATATTTGTTTGTACTAACATTTCTATGAATTCTCACTCATTTATTCATTTCCTTATAGATTATATGATTCCCGACAAGCTCTTACTATGTGTAGATGATCCTCATCTTTTCATTTCAGTTCAAATGAGTTTCACTATACTCAAGTGTGCTTTCATTTATGAAGGATCCAACAAGTGTGTGGCCTCACTAAAATTCAATATTGCTTTTGGTTATTCCATATATAACTTAAAATCCACATGTACTACTTTCCTATGGTATGATCGCGACGATGCCACCGATGGGGTGCATCTAGTTTTCTATCACCATTACATCTAGAACTATCTATTTCAAAGTCATGATATTTGATAAAACTAAACTAAATCTCATCCATTGCACAAGATAACATTATTCCTTCTCTTATAAAGTGGATTTATATGTAGTCTTAAGAACTAGATAGCTTATTTAAGATTAAATGTAGAATATATTTGATCTATCTTTGAAAATTCCATTACAATCTGAATGTTTTCATTTCCTAATATTTCTTGTAAGTTAGAGTGCAGTATTGTGTATGAGCAGGTCATTTGATCTCTAGAATGTATTTTAGCAAGTGCAAGACTCACATAGATAAGAGTGCATGACTCATAAATATCGTAACACTCGTAAAGTTAGGAGCACAAGACTCACATAACTAAGAGTGCATGACACACAGAGAGCATAGGAATCACAAGACAAAGATATTAAGACTTGTAATTCATATAGCACATGACTCAATAAACTAGTGTATAACTCACATAATTAGTGTAGGAATCATAGAATTAGCGCAGAACTTGTTATAACTAAAATTGTAGAACTCCAAATGAGAATATGAGAGATGTTTTTGTTCCTCTTATTTATAGGAGGAAAAATATCTCTTCATTTTTACACAACAATAATGGTTTTGAAGATAAAACATTTGAAGAAGAATATTTTCAAGCACAATACTATAAAAAACAACACAAGAATCACTCTAACTAAAATTTCAAAACTTTGAATGAGAATCTAAGAGAGGTTTTTGTTCCTCTTATTTCTAGGAGGAAAACATCTCTCCATTTTTACACAACAATAATGGTTTTTAAGAGATATCAACATTTGAAGAAGAATATTTTCAAGCGCTTTACTAGCAGAACTAGCACAAGAATCCATATAACTAAAATTTTCTAGGACTCCATATGAGAATATGAGATATTTTTTTGTTCCTCTTATTTCTAGGAGGAAAAACCTCTCTTTTTAATACACAAAAATGGTTTCAAAGATATCATCATTTGAAACAAAAGGTTTTCAAGTGCAGGACTCACGCATGTAACATCAAATTCTCTTTAACCAAAGTTGAATATCTCTAAATGAGAATTTGAGAGATATTTTATTATTATTATTGTTAGGAGGAAAAACCTCTCTGTTTTTACACAACAAAAATAATTGAGGATATATCTTCATTTTAATTTTCAGTAGAGTAAGGTTAGAAGAAAGTAAATAAGACAAAAAACACAAGTTTAGTAAAACTGTGATATCTCCCTCATTTCTCAATAAAAATAATAATTTCAAGATGTTTTGGAAATCTTACAATAAGGAGCACCAAACCCATAAAAGGTTTGAAAATATTATTCCAATTGAATTCATAGTAATGATCAGAAAATCAAGGATGAGAATATGGTGGGACAACTGTCATGTTGAAAGATTCAATCATGCAAGAGAAAACTTGAAAAATAGAAATAAATAGTTAAGTGCATGTGGAAGAGATAGTTCAATCTAGAGTTGTAATATTTGATTAATTCTCTTCCATGTTTTTCTCCTTTTCAAGTGAAAGAAGTAGTAGTTCAATCTAGAGTTGTAGTGTTTGATTAAATCTCTTCCATAGTTGTCTCCTTGTTAAGTGGACAAAGTAGTAGTTAAATCTAGAGTTGTATTGTTTGATTAAATATCTTCCATATTTGTCTCCTTGTCAAGTGGAAGAAGTAGTTGAATGCAAGTAGTTAAACTTGGAGTTGTAGTGTTTGAATAAATTCCTTCCACATTTATCTCATTGTAAAGTGGAAGATGTAGTCAAGTATTTCCCAATATTATAGGTAGGTAGTTCTATAATCTTGGAGTAGTGATGAGTTATAAATATCTCTCCAAAGCACTCAATGCAGTAGTGGTAGGAGATGAATTATTTTGTAACATCATTTCTAATTAATAAAATCCACAGTTCAAGTATCTTGGCAACAATTTATTTTTATTTTTGTTAACCCAACTCTAGGGAAGAGCAAGAGCCCACTCTTACCCAAGGAGGACTATAATTTTTTGTTGTTGCTTTTAGAATAGAATCATTGTTGTTTTCTTTAGATTGTCCAAATCCGAATTGTGTATTTTATTATGTTCTGTTTGTGAGGATTCACTTTCATTTATTTATTTTTGTTATTTATTTCAGTTTGTTAGATTATATTTTCTTTCGGTTAGATTAGATTCAATTTCAATTATTGAATTTCCTTTCATGCATTTTCAATTCTAGAGAAAAGAATTGTAAAATCATTATTTTTTAATCCCCTTCTCAGTAGATAGCCTTAAACACTTTGCCTAGTTCTTTGTGATTAAATGGTGAGGACTGCAACGACTCTCATCATTTTTGGTGTCATTACCGAGGACAGGTTTCATAGGGGTAAGTTGCTAAGTTAAGATTAGTGAGAAGAATCTTGTAAGTTTCCATTTAGAAAGAAAATTTCCTTACTTTTCATAAGATATAAAAGAGTTTTTGTTGTGACAGAAAATTACTCTTCATGTCATTAAAGTAAGTGGAACAGAACTTCTTACGAAATCTTAACTTAGGGGAGATATTGGTTTGGCATTCCTTTTAGACATTAGTTTTAATTTTTCTATTTTCTTAGTTAAATGCTTGGGCTTAGTGAGAGAAATTATAGAAGTTTTCATTCCTTCAAACAATATTAAAATATCTGTAGTGATGAGAAGGTAAATTTTGAGCTATTTGCGTGAATGGAACATGAATCTCTTACAAATCCTTAGTTTAGATTAAAATTTATTTAAATTCGTAGGATTAGAGATTCACAAAAGATTTACCAAAAACAAACCCCCAAAATAAGCTTTGTGCAGGATAATAAATATTACAGGGAATATCTTCTCATTCATGTCAATGCAAGGTTGAATAAACATAAAGACCTAGTTGTTGTATACCAAGAGACAACAAGCCTCAGATCTACAATTGAAGAGATATACAGAGGAAGAAAAATGCCTACCAAGTTTTTTGTTACAAAGATGAAAAATAAGATATCATATTGAATGCTTTTGCTAAAAGAAAATGGATTGCATGCATTGATTTTAACTCATGCATTTTTTTGTCAACATGCAACTACCACTTTTCTTTTGACTCTAGCTACCGAAGAAAGAAAATATTTTACACAAGTAAATTTTTTACAAAACAAATAGATCTTAACCACAGTTCATAAAAACTAAGGATATGGATATAAATATCTACATGGTTGATCATGAAGTGAAAAAGAAAAAGGAAATAGATGAAACCCAACAAATGATGGCTCTTTTCCAAAAAAGGAGAAAGGGAAAATTAGAAAAAATTAATTGTTTTTTCACTCTGCTAGAGTTTAGGCTCAGCGAGTTATTTTTGCAGTGAATGCTCGGCCTTGCCATACACCACCATCACATCACATCACCGATCTGCAGATCTAGGCGGGATTATCTGCATTAATTTTGTATCGATCGCCAGTCCGCCCCTTGGGTAGTGGCTTATAAAATGACCACCTCCTTGGGCCATGCATCTATTGATGCTAGTCTTATCGCAAGAGCTCGGAAATGGCACTGAAACGAGTGAGGAAGTTCATCTCGAAGGTATTTGATGAGGTAAGGATACTGATACTCCTTCCCCATATATTGTTCTTGATTTACCAGCTTTTGACAAAGCTTGCAACTGGTTTGAATCATTTTCTCTTGTTGTTTATTTTGTGGGCCGAGTTCCCCCTAAAGGTATCCTCTACCAATGGATTCATAATCATTGGAAACCTCATGGAGTCAAGGTAGAGGGAGTCCAAAACATGACCAAGGGTTTCTTTCTATTTTCTTTACCAATGTTGAACATTACAAAGACGTTAACCACAATCATTGGTTTATTCGCAATACTCTTGTGGTTTTCTCCCACTGAATCGAGATTTTCAAGTTTTTGAGCAAGCCAAACTCAAAATTCCTATTTGGGTCGAACTTTCGGGCCTTCCTTTTCCTCTGTGGGGATTCATTGATCAACTTATCAAACCCTTAGGTCACCTCATCTACCATGAGCAACATAAGTTCTACTCGGCTTGACCCCAGAAATGCATCTATGTTGAAATTGATCTTTCAAAAGACCTCAAGGATACCCTCGATATCCAGGTTGGAGACACACGCTTTGCGTAGAAATTTATGTACATCAATCTACCCAACACTTGTTTTTCGATGCCAATCTGTTGACCATATGATCAAGGATTGTCCTCTCATGAATCCAAGCCCACCACCGGTTTTGGAGAAAACCCTGATGGACCCTAAATCCAGCACTCCCTCCTTTGATGGATGGACTACTATCACTGGCAGAAAACCTTCGGCCTCGACCCAAAATAAGCCCCAACAGAGCTACTTACAAACTGGTGGTTACTTCTACTTCTACTCATTTGAATCCATCTATTGTGACCCTTCCCAAGCCCGCACTGCCATCTCTAGGACTCCGTATCTTTGTAATTGTCATCATCTCTCACCCCTCAGCTCTTACTCTTTCACACCCCTCATATCCTAAGACTTCAATCTTTTTGAATAATATTGTTGTTGGTTTAGCCACTCGGATAGATAGAAAGGCTACCTTATGTCATTCTGAAGTCATTCCCCTCCTTCCAAGGAGGATTTATCGTAGAGACCCCACCGTAGTTTGAGCTTGGTGATTTTATTCATGGGAATGTGCGGCAAGTCACTTTCTCTAACCACTTTGGAGTGTTAGCCGGCCTCGAGGAGGAAACCATGCACCTTGATAGTTCTCCATGTTAGTTTACTCATGGAATGTTAGGGGGCTTACTGATCTGACTCGTAGATATCTTGTCAGAGACAGTTGTAAGCATTTTACAAAGTTTCAGGTGTTGTGTTTGCAGGAAGTCAAAATCTCTGGCTTCCATCTTTCTGCTACTATGCGTACCATCTGGCTTGGTTCTCTCTACCAGATGTCAGCTCATGATAATGGTCAAGGTGGTGTTGTCACTCTTTTAAGCCCTGACCTCACCTCCAATATCATATCTTGGGGTTCTGACCCCACTCATCGGGTGGTGTGGACCCTTTTTTATTTTGACGGCCACATTCTTGGGTTGGCCAATATCTATGCTTCCAACGATGCCTCTGAGTATTCTTCTTTTTGGTGGTGGTTGGCTGATCATCTACCCTCTGCTACCTGGATTTTTTGTGGTGATTTCAACATGGTTGAATCCCCGAAGACAAGTTGGGCTGGCTTCCAATGCGTTGGTGTCTGGTGAACGTGAAGCTGGTTTTACTTGCGCAACAAAATTTGTCTTTTTGATCCCAACCACCGCAAGCACTCTACTGTTTCCATTCCTTGGTTCACTTGGTCTAATTTTAGATTTGGAAGTGATAGAGTTTATAAGCATCTTGATAGAGCTCTACTTTCAGAGCAGCAATGGTTTTCCTTTGACTCTTCATATAGTTTCCCGGTCTCGGTGGTGGATAATGCTTTGGTTTTTATCATAAGCCTATTTTATTTGGGATTATATGGAACTTTCGGTATCCCAATCCCAAGTCCACCTAGTTCTATTTAAATATGTCCCACCTTTCTCATCCCAAAACTTTGGATTATATAAGACATATTTGGAATCTTGACCTGAGACCTATTGATGGGATTGGCTGGATTGATTGGTGGTCTCATGCCATCACTCGTACCACTTCTTTCCTTCGGCTCTATGGGAAACAAGATGATCTTTTTCACAAGAATGCTCATGAAGCCTCTCATATTGAATATTCAAGGGCTATTCAAGAGCTTAATTTGTCTCCTTTCAACACCCACCTGCAAGTGCAAGCTACTCACTTTGGAAACATAAGCTTCAAATTGAGGAGCACTATAAGGCTAGAGGAGCCCAAGTTCGAGCCCGTCTGCACTGGCTTCGCATTGGTGACAGAGTTACTAAGGATTTTTTTGCTTCCCTTAAATCTAATCAAACTCTCACCAAAATAAAAGAAATCAAGGATGGAAATCAAAGGCTTACTCTCTTACCTGACATTCTGCAAGATTTTGTGCATCACTATCATGTTGTTTTTTCGCTCAACCTACTACTCCGGCTCACGATGCTGCTCTCCTCCAATGCATTGAAGTTGTTCCCTACAAGCTCTCTGAAAGTCAGCACATTTCTTGTGATAGACCTCTCACTCTTGATGATTTGAAGGAAGTTGTTCTATAGATGGCCTTTGATAAATCCCCCGATGTTGATGGTTTTCTCTTAGTTTGTGGTGGAATCTAGTGTTTCAATTTCATGACAAACCCCTTGCTCTTTCCTTGTAGCTCAAGGGTTTGCATCTTTTCAAAAAGGGATTCAGTATATTCAGGACCTTTTTGTCCTATCACTAGGGATTGGCTTCCATGGGATAGCCTAAAAGCTAATTTTTCTCTAAATGACAATGACAAACAAGCCATTTCTATCATTCAAGATCTCATACCTAGTGATTGTTTGCATAAAATTGGTGTCACTACGTAGCGCCCGTGGTGGTTTGATTGGCATTGGCCCTCTACCACCCCCTTCAGAAATTATAAACCTTGGGTGGGCTACAAGCTTCTCACCCAGAAGTAGCTTCCTCTCAATAAGTTAAATGCTCACTAGAGCCTACATTCCACTCGTTTTGGGTGGAAGCAACGCTTCATTGTTTTGGGCCATTCCTATAGAGCCCAAAGTTGTGCACTTTCTTTGGAGAATTCTTCATCAAGGGCTTCCTGGGCAAGCGCCTTGTTCTTCTGGGAGCTCCCCACCGCGTTGCCCTTTTTGTAACCACATTGAGACTCTTCTTCATCTCTTTTGGTTCTGCCCTCATGCTCAGTCTACCTGGCGCTGGATTCATACCCTTTTTCAACCTCTTTTTCCCACCTTCTTTACATGGAAAATGGTTCTTCTGGGGGAGCCGGCCTTTATTCCTGCAAAATTTTACAACATTTGGCATTCTTTCAGAGCGACTATTTTATATCACATTTGGAAATCTATAAATACTGCTATTTTTAATAAGGAGACAGTGGATAAATTTTTTGCCATTTCTAACAAGCTTGTTGTAATCTCCAATGTTTCTCTTCAGATCTAGGTGTAGGCGGAGAAAGTCCACATTGAATTTGAGAACTTACAAACTCTTTTGGACCATTGGGGAGTGCCCTTGTCTTGTTAGTCACGTTTTCTATATTCCCCTCACCGTCACTCCCGTTTGCAAGGTCACCACTTGCTTTCCCGTGGGTGGCACAACTTTGACTGGGGTCCAATCATGGGTGGTGTAGCACCTCTCCTCACTAGCGGGTCCCTTCTCTGCCTCCATCTTGGACTCCACCTACTACCGGGGTGTTTGGTCGGCTAGGCTCGCGAAGAGTGGTTCGGGTGGCAAGTTCCTGACCAATCAAAGTTTTTGTGGCTCTCTTTAGCTATTTCACCCTCCCAGTGGGGAAACAAGGAGGAGCAATAGCAGGAAGATGGTGGGAGCCTCCCGATAACACCCCGACACTACTATATTGGTGGTTAGGGTGGTGATTGTCCAAAGAGCCAACTGCCACCACACCATCTTCCATGTTTGTTGTTGTTGCCTAGCTCCATGCTTGGAGTTTTCTATGGTTCTTTGTACTTTTGTTTTAAATTTTTTTGATTGAAAATGCTTCTGTTAATATGAAACTTTGCTACTCTTAGCCTCTTTATGGCTACTTTGATCCTACTTATGGGGTGTGATCTTTTCCACCCATTTTGTATGATTAGCATTGTACTTATTATGCCATCTTTAATATATGTTATGCTTTTCAATCAAAAAAAAGGAGAAAAAGGAAAATATAGAGGAAAAAGATGAAAGAGTTGAAAAACTAAAAAATGGTGGATCTTTTTCAAAAAAAAATTAAAAAAAGGAAAGATTTGAAAATGAATAAATGAAAACTCTTTTCTAAAATAATCAGAAATAGAAAACCAACAAATGGCTTCTTTTCCTAGCTGCAATAAAATATCTTCAATACAATTTTTGTGTTTTCAAATTTGTAGGGTTGGAGTCTTTTGATGTTTATTTGCTATTTCTTCAAATCTACAAGGCTGAAGTCTTTTGAAGTTGATTTGCTATTTCTTCATATCTATAAAGTTGAATTCTTTTGATTTGTTATTTATTTAGATATGCGAGTTGGAGTCCTTTGAAGTTAATTTGTTATTTCTTCATATCTACATATTTGGATTCCTTTGAAGCTAATTTGTTATTTGTTCATATCTGCATAATTGGAGTCCTTTGAAGATAAAAAAATTGGTGTTGCAAGTAAAGGAGTTGACTTTATTTACTATTTTCTCTAACATTACAAAAATGAAGGTTGTGTAACAAGAAGAAAGCATGGATAAATTTGAGATATGGTCCAGGTATCTTCTATTATTTTATTCTTAAATAAAGTTATTAATTGTTTTGATTACAGATAATTCCACTTCCAAAACCTGTCCAAAAGAGAAAATTTTATTTTTAATAAGGCTTGTAATGAGATAAGAGACATTGGGTATTGATAGAAAAAGGTAGAAAAGAGCAAATAAGTTATTTTGAAAAAAAAACAAAAGAAAAGAAACCACGGAAGAAGCCAAGTGTGGAGGGAGAAGAAAATACAATCCTATAAAGATATTTGAAAACTACATAAGAGAATGGTTGATATATACAAAACATATGTTGATTTTGAAATGAAAAAAAGAAACATACTAATTTTATGAAGAAGAAAAAAATGATCAATCTTGTACAAAAAGAGAAGAAGAAAAAGAGGACTTAAGATCAAAATATGCATTGAAATCAACAACATGCATGAGGACATGCATGAAGTTAAGTGTGGGGAGTGATGAGACCAAATTAAGTCTCATCCATTGCATAAAATAACATTATTCCTTCTCTTATAAAGTGGATTTAGATGTAGTCTTAAGAACTAGATATCTTATTTAAGATTAAATGTAGAATGCAATTGATCTATATTTGAAAATATCAGTACGATCTAAATGTTTTTCATTTCCTAATATTTATTGTAAGTTAGAGTGAAGTATTGTGTATGAGTGGGTCATTTGATCTCCAGAATGTATTACAACAAATGCAAGACTCGCATAGCTAAGAGTGCATGACACAAATATCACAACACTCATAAAGCTAGGAGCACAGGACTCACATAAATAAAATTGTGGGACACATAAATAAAATTGTAGGACCCATAAATAGTGTAGGAAGAAGATTACATAGAGTGAAGGACTGCATGAGTCATGAGCGTAGGACTCACAAAACTAGCGCAAGACTCATAGAACTAGCACATGACTCACAAAATAAGCACATAAGTTGTTATAACTAAAATTGTAGAACTCTAAATGATAATCTGAAAGAGGTTTTTGTTCCTCTTATTTCTAGGAGGAAAAACATCTCTCTATTTTTACACAACAATAATAGTTTTGAAAGATATCAACATTTGAAGAAGAAGATTTTCAAGTGTAGTACTAGCAAAACCAACACAAGAATCACTCTAACTAAAATTGTAGAACTCCAAATGAGAATATGAGAGAGGTTTTTATTCCTCTTATTTCTAGGAGGAAAAATATCTCTCCATTTTTACACAAAAATAATGGTTTTGAAGATATCAACATTTGAAGAAGAAGATTTTTAAGTGCAGTACTAGCATAACCAACATAAGAATCCCTCTAACTAAAATTTTAGAACTCCAAATGAGAATTTGAGAGAGGTTTTTGTTCCTCTTATTGATAAGATGAATAAAAAAACTCCATTTTTACTCAACAAAAATGGTTTTGAAGATATCATCATTTGAAGCAGAAGGTTTTCAAGCGTAGGAATCAAAGGTGACATCAAATTCTCTCTAATCAAATTTGAAGATCTCCAAAGAAAAATTTGAGAGAGGTTTTTGTTCTTCTTATTGTTATGAGGAGAAATATATCTTTGTTTTTACACAGTAGTATAATTGAGGAGATATATTCATTTTAAGTTTCAACAGAATAAGGTTGGAGGAAAGTAAATAAGATAAGAAAAAACATAGGTTTAGTAAAAATGTGATATCTCTCTCATTTCTCAAGGAAAAAAATAATTTTAAGATGTTTTGGAAATATTACCATAGGATGCACCAAACCCAAAAAAATTAAAATATTCTTCTAATTGAATTCACGGTAATGATAAAAAAATAAGGGATGAGAATATGGTAGGACAACTGTCATGTTGAAAGATTCAATCATGCAAGAGCAAACTTAGAAATTAGAAATAAATAGTTAAGTGCATGTGGAAGAGATAGTTCAATCTAGAGTTGTAATATTTGATTAATTCTCTTCCATGTTTGTCTCCTTTTCAAGTGGAAGAAGTAGTAGTTCAATCTAGAGTTGTAGTGTTTGATTAAATCTCTTCCATAGTTGTCTCCTTGTCAAGTGGAAGAAGTAGTAGTTAAATCTAGAGTTGTAGTGTTTGATTAAATATCTTCCATATTTGTCTCCTTGTCAAGTGGAAGAATTAGTTGAATGCAAGTAGTTAAACTTGGAGTTGTAGTGTTTGAATAAATTCCTTCCACATTTATCTCATTGTAAAGTGGAAGATGTAGTCAAGTCTTTCCCAAGATTATAGGTAGGTAGTTCTATAATCTTGGAGTAGGGATGAGTTATAAATATCTCTCCAAAGCACTCAATGCAGTAGTGGTAGGAGATGGATGATTTTTGTAACATCATTTCTTATTAATAAAATCCACATTTCAAGTATATTGGCAGCAGATTATTTTTTATTTTTATCAACCCAACTCGTAAGGATGAACAAGGGTCCACTCTTGCCCAAGGAGGAGGATGATGTTTTTGTTGTTGTTTTAGAATAGAATCATTTTTTTTTTCTTTAGATTTTTTAAATCAGCATTGTGTGTTTTTTTGTTTGTGAAGCTTCACTTTCATTTATTTATTTCCATTTGTTAGATTAGATTTTCTTTCATTGTTAGATTAGATTTAATTTTAGTTATTGAATTTCCTTTCAAGCATTTTCAATTCTAGAGCAAAGAATTATAAAATCATTATTTCCTTTAGCCCCTTTTGCATATAGCCTTGGACACCACCTGGTTTTGACATTATTTGTGATTAAATGGTGAGGACTGCAATGACCCTCATCAATATTCAATTTTTTTCCTCTCTTATAATATTCTCTTGGGACAACCTTCGACTCATCATGTGCATTCAGTCACTTCTATTATGTTTCAAAGGCATCAAATTTGATCACCAAGGAGCTATTTATAAGATTCTATGGGATCCTAACCCTTGAAATTATGATACACTCCAACAGAAAGGTACATACAATGTCCTAACACTAGATGAGTTATATCCTATCCCATTTCAGGAGTATCAGTGCTTTAATTATCCTATAGATTCTCTTCGTGAAATGTTGTTCATCCTAAATTGGTCACACACATGCCTCACAATCTCTTGGATTTTGATGATGATGAGTCATATGAGGTCACACTTAGAATTGATACTTATGATTTTCCTAATCTTATCATATCCTGGTTTTCTCCTTCATTATAGCTTTATTCCCATAAGATGGAGCCTTGGGTTCCTACAATCATCTCATATAAAATGCAGCCCCCACTAGAATGTGTGGATTGACTAGAGACCATATTCGACCTTTTGCAAAGTGTACGCATGACAAGGAGGTATTGAACTAGAAAGAAACCCTTCACACATAACATTCTCATGATGTAAATGTTATCCTAAAAATGAGGGCTCCTAAAGTAGCATTAAAATGTCTTCTAGCCAAAGTGTGTCTGAGCTTAAGATCACTCCACCGGCCTCATCACATCATCATGACTCTACCACACATCCATTCAACCCATTTTCCATTATAGAAGGAGATGAGTGTGTTCTTAACTTTGACTATGAGGCGGATGAACTCATGGGTGATGACCCTATCTACTATGCCTCAATGATTAGGCCATAAATTTCTCCATCAATGACATCATCACCCATTGTATCAAAACCTTCCTCATCTCCTCTAATTAGTAATTTACATCCTCTACTACATTATTCTCTTCCTCTTGCCCTTATGGTTCCTTAGTCCTGTATAATTGATCCATATTACACATGCCATGAGGTGTTGGATAGAAAAAAAGGATAAGTATGGAGAATACATGGAGAATGTGGCACACAATGGAGGCATGTGTATGAATGGAAGGAAAATATGAATTGGTGCAAAAAAGGATCATGCCTAGGTAGAAAAAACTCGGGGCTTAGCTGATTTTATAGATTACAAGCTAAAAATAGAAAAGTAGGATGAAGTTTTGACCAAGCAAAGAGATAAAGCATGATAACTTGGAATCCAATAAAAGGATATTTTTGGAGAATGAACATGCATATCAAGCACACACATCAAATTTTTAATAATAATAAAGAATATTTATTTATAGGATAATATATTATTATCTAGTTTGTAATGCATGCATGTAATCTATTTTTGTACGCCTATTATTATGAGAGTGCATGTGTGGTGAAGGGAAATTCCCCACCCATATAAATACTTATTGTTAACCATTATTTTGGGACCATCGTGGAGTCTTAGTATAGTTTTGGAGTCCAATATGTTGTTCACTAGGGTTTGATACTTGCGTGCATGGTCCAACACCTTAGTATGATACTTGTTATGTATTAAATTTATATAATGTAATACCTATTGTGATAATGGAATATTGTGGATGAATTTTGGTTATTGACATGTCCGAATATGGATATTTCATGGTATAATTGATATTGGTAATTTTTGACCTATTATGTTTCCTTACTATATGTGTTTTCAATTAAATATATGCAATGGGTTATTATGATTGAATGAGTACTTGGTCAAATATCATCATGCGGTGCAAGATATCATATTGAAAAGAAAACACAAAGGAGAAACTGGTAGTTATGTGTGCATTGGGTGAAAATTCATCCTTATTGAATTAATCTACATAGCATTATGTTAAAAAATAAAAGACTACATTTTGGTTCCATTTTCAGGACTTGAACACATGTCTCTCGGGTGAGAGATGAGAATCCTAACCAACTAGACTACAATGGAACACCATACCAATGTGTGTATATATTTTTCCACTTCAACTCACCTTCAAGAATAAAAAAGGTATCCTTTTTGTGCACTTTTACCTAGTTCAACCCACACTAACAATATGTGTGGTCCTCTTATCTATTTTGTTTGCGAGATATTGTGGTCCAAAAGGCCCTAAGAACAAGATATGGAAATATCCACTAGAGAACAAGTCACCGGCCAAGATATTCATAGATAATACCCGATACGGGTTCATAGGTGCTTACAAGTTAAGGGTAGAGATGTGGTTTATGAGAATACGTGAGGTATTTGAGCATGAATGACACATCCCAAGTAACTTACCTGCAATTTTGGATGGGAAGGTAGACTTTGTAGTTTACCATCATTATTACATTAGAAGATTTTTATGAAGGATGGAAAAGAATATCCATTGGTGTAAGTTGTATGAATTTACAACACACTATTTCCAAGATTCAATGAATAGATTCTCATATGTGTGTAACCTAAGGTTTGATGTGGATAAGATAGACTACGACTACCACATACTGCAGAAGACCTATGTGTATCTAGGTAAGGCAACTTATATTAAGACTTTTATATCTAATGATATCAACATAAACTCCATGACTTTGGTGGTCGAGAAGGAAGAAGTAAAAAGGTATACATCTACCTCAATAATAATATGGTTAATGTAAAATACATCGAGGATGAATTTAAATTCCTAAATATGCCTAAGGGTAAACAAATAGTCAGGATAAGGTAACCATGTGAGGTCACTCCTCCAAGATCAGAAGAGGAAGAAAAGACTAAGTACGAGGAGGTGCAAGAGAAAGAGGACAGATACCACACTTAAATATAACACCAAAGGAAGATTTAAAAGGATGCGCGAAGAATAAGACAATGGTGTAGGGCCCTCTGAAACTTTAAATTCACCACCAAATTCACCACCCAAACAGAGCCCAATAAATAAGAGGAGAAGATGAAGATAGGTTTTGAAGGGTGACACGAGATGAGAGAATGTGGTATAAGATCTACACGTCAAAATAAATTCGGAGAGAACAAACCACTAATTCGAGATGTGGAGGAAGAAGTGCATTAGGGAAGAGAGTGTCACACATGATGAGGAGATGCACGAGGTACATAAGGTGCAAAATTCCATGAAGACCCCTAAAATCATGAAGAAGGGGATAAAAGGGAGAAAAATATAACAAGGGATGAAGGATCGGGCGGAATAAGTGTGTGCATAAGGAATAAGCAACATGTACCCACTAGAAGATGCACTTTGTGAAAGGAGGAAGAAGGATGAGGTCACGTGGATGCCTCGAATGAGCTATGTCAATTATATGTCTATGGTGTTGCGTGTGTGTTTTCATAGTATTGTGGCCACAAAAGAGTTGTATGGTTAGTAGGTCATCAATGATGAAGGTTCTTCCATACATATGAGGAATATGGTGTCTTGGAGCATATAAAAACACATGGATGAGACAAATTTCTAGATTAAGAGATGTGTTTTATACGAAGAAATGAAAGAAGGCACCCAAGAAGATGTTGATGACAGTGAATCTAATGAAGTGAGTGATGAGAAAGCAAGAAATGCTTTGAATAAAATGGCTACTGAGTTAGTGTGTATAAATCTGGACAAGGAAGCCACCATTCGAACCTTAGTGGAGAATAATAATGATAAGGCACAGGAAGTACAATGAATCAAAGATGAGAAAGAGAAAGTAGAAAGGCACACAAAGGCCACCTTCCACATGGTAGAATAGATTGGAGAAAAAAATTTAGAGGCACGCCTAGAGTTTGATGAGAAAATAAAAAAACATACCCTTTGTCCTTATATTTTTGAAAGATTTGGTTTATATGTTATTAGAGGAGAAGCCAACGGTACAAGGGGATGATGCAAGAAGATATATCAATAGGGAAGGATAAAAATAAGAATATCATTGTGCACAAGATTGGTGAATATGAATCCATACTACATACGATAAGGGATGAATTGAAGAAGGAAAGATAGGCATTGAAAAACATCCAGGATATAGAACATGTCTTTAAGGCTTATACAATCATGAGGATAACAAGGTACTAGTGACCAAGAAAGATGAAAAAATTGGGAGAGAAGAAAAATATGGACAAGATTGCAAGGAAGCGCGATGAGCTTACAAGCTGTGAGGGAGCCTTTAGAAATAATAATAAAGGAGCTTGTATTGTTGGTATCATGAAGAATGGATTTTAGGGAAGGGATTATTTCAGGCTTGGCTAGAGTGCTAAGGGAGTTGAAGCACAGGGATGAGGATATGACTTCAGAGAAAATGATGGAGGTAGTTGGAATGATTCCAAATAAACTAAGAAAGGACTAGTAGAATGGAGTGAGTTGGAGATAACTCTTAATAAATATTACCCTAAATGTTTACAGCTTGGTTGAGGAGTACGAGATCAACACATGCTTTGGATAGTCTTTCATTTTTTCAACATGACCTTTATTCTTCATTCATTTGAGTTATAATATGCGTGAACCCCATTGTCAAGGATGATAATGAAATTATTGTGGGGTAATTTTGGATAGACAAAATGGTTAAGTATGGAGAGTGCACAGATAAATTTGGAATGCAAGGGAGGCATTTTTATGCATGCGGGGATAAGATGAAGTGGCATATTGAAGGCTCACACCGGGTAGAAAAAACTCAGGACTTAGCCAATTTTGAAGATTATGGGGCTAAAATTAGGAAAGCAGGAGGGAGTGCCGACCAAGAAAAATGATAAATCATGATAACTTGGTGGAAAATAAAATGCTATTTTTATATAATCAACATGCAAATCAAGAACACGCATTGATGTTGTTAATAGGAATAAAGGAGATATAATTATAGGATAATATACTATTATCTTGTTTTTAAAGCATGCATGTAATCTATTTTTGACGTGCATATTATTAGGAGAGTGCAAGGGAGGTGAAGGGAAATTCCCCACCCCTATAAATACTTTTTTCAACCATTGTTTTGGGATGATCGTGGAATCTTAATATAGTCTTGGATTCTAGTATACATGTTTAGCTAAGGTTTTATACTTGCTTACATGGTCCAGTGCCTTGGTATGATACTTGTTATGTATTTATCTTCTATAATGTATACCTATTGCTAAAATGCAATATTGTTGATGGATTTGAGTTATTGAAATGTTTGAGTATGGAGATTTCATGGTGCATTTGATATTGGTAATTGTTTGATCACTTATATTTCCTTATTACATGTGTTTACAATCAAATGTATGAAATGAGTTGTTATGATTGAATGAGTAATTGGTCAAATATAATCATGTATGCACAAGATAACATCTTGATAAGAAAACACAAAGAAGGGACTTGGTATTTTTGTGTGCTTTGGGTGATCATTCAACCCTTGCTAAATGAAGTTCCAACGTGCATACCATTATGTTGGGAAATAAAATACTACACAAGGCATCATAGCATGATATTTCAAACTATAGATTTTATCAATGAAACATGAAGAAAGTTGAAGCTAAGGTCAAAAGAGATCAAGATAAAAAGGCTATACAACTAGATGCTTTAGCTCTCTTATTTTTTCCTCACCATGGATATCTTGCACATACCGATGTTGACTATCTATTTATGTATAGTAGGCATCTATTCTTTAGTCCCTTCACATAGAGGAAAAAATATAGTTAAATCCTCTCAAAACCACCCTCCTTACCTTAGACATGCTAGACCGCAATCTACTTATGGACCTCCACCTCGTCATGATCCTCATTCCATCATGGGTTACATCTAGTTTCCTATCACCATTCCTCCTAAAACTATGTTTGTCAAAGTTGTTATCTCCAACTTTCCCCTCTATTATAATATTCTCTTGGGAAAATCTTGGACTCATCATGTGCACGAAGTCACTTTTATTACTTTGATGCATCAAATTTTCTCTCTAAGGACCTATTTATAATATTGAATAGTCTAACCCTTGGAAATATGATGCACTCCAAATAAAAGGAACATATAAGCTCCCAAACACTAGATGAGTTATATTTGAAGACTACTAAAAGTTCAAGCAAAGCTAAACAAACAAGACTAACACCACATAGTCTATTAAAAAATTCTTATGAATCTAAAAATAGTTACATCAACAATAAAATATTAATGGCATGATTGAAACATCTAACATGATATAAATCAATCTTAGCTAAAGCATGCCTACTTAGTATGAATTGCTAACTAACATAGACCTAAATAGATCTAAGAGGGAAATAAAATTGGGTTTGTTGCTACTTCAAGAGAGGTGAGATGGTCTCTCCAACAATGACTACAAGGTCATATTGGATACCCATCTACTAACCCCATTGAATATTGGAGGCAAAGATTGAGCTTGGATCTTAATCATATTTCTTATATGATATGCAATTCAAAGCATGGTGTAAAGTTTAAAGGTATGTGGTTAGTCCTTTTTATAGTTTTCTATTTGGGAAAAATTGCATCTTGGTGCATGTGGGACTAAAAGCACAAAGTAGATTAAGGTTTTTTAATCCTAATTAAGGCTTGATAATCATGATTAGTGAATTAACAAGTGTGTAGACACCAAATTTGGGTCACACTCCCCTTTTACCCCACATGTATATTAATTTAATTACCTACAATTAAATTAATGCCCATTCTCACAATATTCATTAATAAATACCTTAATTAAATTAATTTCCACCTCACCTAGACACCTCACCCCACCACATCACCTAGACACCTCATCATAGACCTATTCTTAGCATGTTTCCTTTTAACTAGGACTCAATCTCTACTTACCATAACTAACTAAGACTTAGTCTAACCCTAACACTAGATGCCTATTCTTTCTCTAACAATATGCCCATTTACTTACGTGGAAAATACCATTTTAGACCTAAACCAATGGGCAAAACTGGTAAAAATATAGCCAAGATCTATTGTTTTGGCAACCTAGGATTTCTAACCTTAACCGATGCCGATTAACCCTCAATGATGTCATTTTAACCTAAACCATCATTGGTTACCATATATTCACTTTGGTAACCTTGTTCTAGAGGTTAGAAGAATTATTTAAGTCTGAGAAGAGAGAGATCTGCATGCAAGAATGAACCAGAGCCCTCTTACACATCCAGACATCTTGAACTAGCACCAAGACTAATCTGAAGGTTAAACATTCATGGTAACATTCTAGGAAGCATTGCCACGACACTGACCACTAGTTTCATGAATCAACCATCACCTCCATCCAACCACTAGGTTTGTAAATACAAGTAAGTGCATTTGGATCTGCATCTTTCCATACTTATTTAGATCAATTTCTTTATCTCTGTTTGAGAGTCCTAGTCTCCTTTGCATCTCATCACCTCCCACCTTCTTGTCAATCCCTCCACCTAACCACCTACAACCTCCCAACTCTCTATACTTGACCACTAGATATCTTTGATAATTCTTAGTGTCTTTGGAAACCTAACCCTCATTCTCCCATTCCTGTACAATCACATAAAATATTCAAAACCAAGTTTATTGATTTTCTACCAATCTTCCCCTACCGATGATAGTTAACCCAAATTATTGTTGGTTTACTCTTAACCAATGTCGAGTCTTTATATCTAGTAATTCTACATGTAACAACAACCTCATAACACTCACCCAAACAAACCAAACCACCCAAAACTTGATCTTGACCTATCCTAGTCACCTTGGCTACCTACCCCACCTCCAGATCTGATCATAACCTTACTGTTAGATTAAATTTTCTTATTGTATTTGAATGAGATACCTAAATCATATCAACTACAGTAGGATGTTGTTTATTTACATTATTTCTTGCATTAAATTGTATTAAATAGTGGATTGACAACCATCTAGGAAGTATCACACTTCTCGGATGTAGTATACGCTTAGGCGGTCCACGATATATATTGCTTAATATTCCTCATGGTCTTGTTTAGAATTTTAGGTAGTTCCTCCTAGCAAAAGGAAGTTCTCACAATTAGCACTAGATCGGAAATCAAAACGTGCGTACTCTACCTTCCACCTTCATTCATAGGTATTCCTCCTCACCCTTACCTTATCTGTTTTGCTCATACATACACAACTTATTGGTGAAACATTTTGGCATGCCTGGTGGGACCCTCATTTGTGGGTTTCTTTATATTCATATACATTGCATCTTGTGTGTTTCCTTTGTAAATTGTTATTCACTAAATCTTCGTCTCTAGTAATATGATCCTTTCTAATTTCTCTAAATGAAACATTTCTTTTGGTGCATTTAAAAAGAATCATTCTTATTTCTTTTTGCATTAGTGAAAATCATCCTCTCTCTTATTCATCATTTGCTACATCGAATATAACTATCGATTTGGGTTATAAAATTTGTTGCATTTCATCCTTGTATGTTGCATTATTAGCTCACATTTAAAACTCGAGGAAACCTATATCTTGGAATTCATGCCCAACTAATGATTGACACAATTGAATCATAGAAATCACTTTCTCTCTGCTCTCTATTTTCCAAACTACACAAATCTGAATTTATACATATTCTTAAACAACATCTTACCCGGAAGAATATGTCAACGATCACACTATCGGAGGATTGACGGTGGGTGCCTAGGTGGTTTCTCTTTCCATTCATACCTCGAGATAAAGGACCACCCCCACCAAAACATAACACGAGACCTCCCCTTTAGATTTCCTTTGCATAGGATGCCTTATCAAGAAAAATAAATCCCTTCTAAATTCACAAAGTCAATCTCAAATAACATAAGCTAAAGTAACATAAAATCCACTTGTAGGATTACGTGTTTTCTTAACTTTCTTTACTGAATTATGTTTTGAGTTGTGAGGATTAAATTTCTTCATTTTATTCTTCCTTTTGCACTCCTTATCATATTTGGGGTATTCTAACTATTATTTAGTGTGTTGGGACCTCATATTATCATCCTCAGGTCCCTAGATTGTTTCTTCATCTGATTTGATTCAAAAATTCATTTTTCTTCACTTATTCGGGTTTCACAATAACAGGGTGTCGGTCAAGCGAACTTCATTGATTCCCCTCTAATTGTCATTAGTTTACGACCGGTGTCGATTACTAGATCTTTTGGTTATTTCACCCAAAACAACTTTCATCACCTTCTCTTTTGTATTTTAAATTCATCTGGACATCATCATATTCATAAAATTCTGATATCAATGTCAAGTACAATTTCCCCATTTCATTGGTCATCGGTTCCATTTCATTTTCTCAAACTGGTGTTTTCCCATAGTAACCGGTATTGGTTACTGTAACCATCATCGGTTCCTCTTAGCCATCATTAGTCATCTTAAATGGCATCAGTTTCCCTATTTTAATTATTAATTGAAACATTGACCAAGTCTACCTATCAATATCTATTCTTTCCCATTCCTACTAATTTTTGTGTCATCTGTAGAATACAATTTCATAGGTCAATGCTAATTCACATGGTGTTGACTCGCAACCAAGCCAACACCCTTATATTTCATGCTAGTCTTTAGCCACTCCCACCTAGCCCATCACTACCTTCCATCCTATCACCTATGGATCCAACTCAACCTATCACCATTTCTACTAGTAATGAGGAGTTCACAAGACTCCTTGATCAAAATCCCGACCTTACAATACTATCTTGCCCACTCATCTACCCGAGACTCCTTCGCATAGCTATTATACGAAATGCATGTATCTATTCCTCCTACCCTTACCCCAACTTCCACATCAACTACCACTAGTTTGGTACTTTGCCCTCATCCACATTACCCCCTGTGGTCTCTCAATTAGGCCCCACCTCTACCATAATTGCTACCCCAACAACATCTATTGCACACATGGTGTCAACTTTTCCTTCACCAAACTCCTTGAACATGTCCCCATCTTGCCCCCTTTTCTCATATATACCAGTTACATCACAACCACCTCTAGTGTCGAACCCACACCCCATTCCAAAACCTAGTTCTTTCCATCCCTTAGTCTCTACCACCCATTACCATGAGAGTTGTTGCAACCACCCCACATATTTACATGTATCACCAGTAACCCCTAATCTCGTCTATCACCTATTCGGGGTACATTCCACTTGTATCTATCCCCCTTCATAGTTTTCATATTCAACACCCCCATGTACTGGGATGTCATCCACATCATATACCCATCATCAACCTCCCTTTACTATAGGAGGCACCCATTCCTCACAACCCACCAATGACCTCATTAGGATGATGATGGAAAATATGTAGACATTAGAAGCATCAGTTTTTGGCTCTCATAACTCCTTAACCTATGACAAAATCTGTAATGAGCCTATTCATCCATCTATTCCTATTCACCCATACCTTGTGCATTGGGAAATGCCCAAGTTCAACCATTTCAATAGTAAAGAGGACCCGTAACAACACTTTTGGTCATTCAAACATGGGTGCTACCTAATTTCCCATGACAATGTTTTACTCCTACAACATTTCCCATGTCCCTAATAGGACCCGCCTTAGATTGGTACAATAGTTTACCTAGACATTCCATCTACTCCTTTAACCAAGTGGCTCAAGCATTCCTGGACCACTTCTCGATCAATGTAGTAAAAAAATTCACCATGACTGACCTATATTTGACACGACAATATGACAATGAATCTATCGTAGATTTCGTTGCTCATTAGTGAAGTCTTATCAACCAATTAACATTCCAGTTACCTCAAGCTGAACTTATTGATTTGTTCACTAGAGCTTGTGCTAGACACATCTCACCAACTCTATAGGTACAAACCTTCCGTACCTTTGATGAAGTGTTCACCATGGCACAAAAGATGGAAATTCACACCATTGAAGAAAAGAAAATCCAATTACAAAACAAGAATGCCCCATTCAAATCAAATGATTCTTCTTCATCTTGAAACCACAAAATAATTATTCAAAAGACAAAGGATCTGCCAACATGGTAGTTATCAAAGCTGGTCCATCTCATCCATCTAATCAAGCCAAACCTTCCTCCAATATTTCCCTATTCATAATTTTCCACTGGCAAGAACGGTGAAAGTAGAATTCAATTGGGGAGCCATATTCTTCAGTCTTGGAAAAGCTTCTTAAAGTGGAGCCATTACACTTCCCCCATAAAACCTCATACTGGTTTTGATCCCACTCACCCTATGCCTACATGGTATAAGGAACATGACTATTGTAATTATCATCATGTTAAAGGCCATAGTGATGGTAATTGCATAAATTTTAAGAACATTGTCTAGGAGATGATAGATAATGGAGATCTAGTCATGGAAACCCAAACACGCCAAAAATCAAAATTTACACATCTTTAAGAAGTCATTCGTAATAATACACCATCATCTAATCAAAATAATTAACCTTCAACTAATGACAATAATTTTTGTGAAGTCCACGTAGTTTTGATATCGTGCGATCGTTCCTCAAATTCCACCTATTTCATCTATCGAGGAAATTCTTTCACAAACTCCTCTACCCATAGAGGAGAATACCTATTCCACTCCTTCACCCTCGGATGATTCCCCTTCATATCCTCCTTCACCCACGGGGTATCCATGATTTCTGCAGTAGATGCCACTTCAATGTCTACCTTGCAACCTATCAAACAGCTTAACATTATTAACTCTCCCATCCATATGATAATTTCCATTGCCTTAGCCTCCACCAAAGAATAAGTCTACCTCACCCACCTACCATCTCTCCTACCCATGGGATATTCTTCAGACACACCACTACCTATTGGGGAAAATTCTCACTCGTCATCCCAGGATCCCGTTGACCTGATCTTGGATATTTTACCCATAGAGTCTGAGGCTAATCAATTCCCTATCTCACAGACATATTTCACAGGGATTTCCACCAAACCAAATGCATCTCCTCTTACATCAGTCATGTTTTCACTACTGGATGATCACCTGGATTATGCTTTGATAATTCCATGGTCTAGGATGTCTTCGGCTCCCCTTTTCGACTCAAATGTGAATGTTACCTAAAGATACTTCCAGAATCTATCCAAAGGTATTTCCAGCAACCAGATCGACCCTGACCATGCCAATCAAATGAATTCTTCTTCATCACCTCTACTTAATCAAAACCTTTACCTATGAATAAATCCATTATATTTCCTAAGAACCTTCCCACACTATATATTTCACCTATGTCTAAACCCATCACTACCTTGGGTGTGATCTTTGACGTCAAGCCTTACCCATCCACCTATCAAATTGGATTTAGCCACATCTTCCCAAACTCACACCAAAATTATTCCTCCACCTAGAAGGAAGACCCAACCCTCTAAGCCTCATACACTAGTCTCACCTACCACACTTTTGTCACCTTCACCCCTTCCATCCATCCTAGGACCTCACCCATCAACCACAGGCTAAGAAGCCTCCTACCCAAAGCCAATCAAAAGCTAAGAAACCTACTACTTCATCACGATCCTTCATTACACCTCATTTACCTACACAACAAACATCCTCGCCCCACCCGTACATTTCTTACCACCTATACCTTCGCTAATTACTATAAACCAAAATTTTCATATACAACTTCAACCCATACCATCCACCCATCTCTTCCAATCACTTCTACCGCAACTCTATTATCCCCATGGGTAACTTATCCTCTTCCACCATCTGCTTTCCCTTATGTGTCATGTACTCCCATATCACCTTTAGCCAAGAAGGTTCTAACCATAAAAAAGAATCCACTCCCCTCTAAAAATGTAGTTAAACCAAATACACCCACCATTTCTATTTCTTCCACCACACCTTTACCCAAGAAAACACCATCAAAGCCTAAGACAATACCACCTACAAAACCATTGGTCCAGCCCATTCCCGCTCCTATAGTTCCTCTTCCCTCATGATCATATGAAAATTTACCCAAACCCAAATGCACTTCCCATTTTGATTCATTGGCAAGGTCCTATGCCAACATTCTAACCAACCTCTTAGATACTTCCATCATCACATTACCACCACTTCGACCTTATGACCCCCTAAAACCCAAACCAAAAGGGTTTAATGAAAGTAAAATTTATGTGCCTACCATCATTTTCTAGGACATGATGTAGAAGGTTACAAGGCTCTCAAAACCATTCTTCTCCAACTATGTCCTCCTGAAGCCCAGATTACCGAGACAAAGATATGTCCTACACTGAGACTATGATATGCAGTATTGAACCAAACATTTTGGTCCACAATATCATAACCATTCCTAATGCCAAACCCATAACACAGAAGCTGTAAAAAATGCATCCTCACATTGCCCTTCTTGTCAAAGAGGAACTTTAGTGAATTCTCTCAGTTTCCTTCATCCTACCCATTGACTATCCCTAATGGATTTCTAATATCATTCTTGTCACAAAATTGATAGGGGGACTCCACATTTGCATGGATTTCCATGACATCAACTTAGCTTTCCCCAAAGATGACATTCCTCTACCAGGAATTGACCAACTAGTCGATCTCACTAGCGGACATGAGATGCTCTCATTCATGGATAGTTTCTCGGGTTATAATCAAATATTAATCACTCCATAAGACCAACACAAAATGCCTTCATCACTCCTCGGGGGAGCTTTTGCTATCGAGTCATGTCTTTGGCCTTAAAAATGTTGGCGCTACATATCAGCAAGCCATGACTTATATCTTCAATGACATAATGAATCACATATTGGAAGATTACATAGATGACCTTCTTGCCAAATCCAAACATCGACCTAAACACCTTATAGTCCTTAAGCTCATCTTTGACCACCTCATCACCGATAATGACAAGAAATTCAAAAACAAAACCCTATGAAATCTTTGTGATGATTTTGGCATTCAACTCGTTTATCATCACCTTACTACCCAAAAACAAATGGCCTATTAGAATCGACCAATAAAATCTTGAAAAATACTTATGAAAGTAGGTGATGATATCTTTGTAAAGGACTGGAATACGCACATTCCTTTCACCTTGTGGGCTTACCGCACTAGTATTCATACTTTGACTATTGTCACACCTTTCTCTCTAGTCTATCGTACCAAGGATGTCTTGCCTCTTAGATTCCATATTCCATCTCTCTTCATCTCACTACAAGACATAATCAATGACGATGACTTTCGCCAGACCATTTAGCACAACTTGAGTTGTTAGATGAATGTCATATCAATTCTCTTGATCATCTCCAAATCTACCAAAAATGTATCAAATGTGCCTATGATAAATGTGTCCACAAACAAACCTTCCGGATCGGTGATCTCATCCTAAATGAGAATCAACATGTAGAAAAATAGGAAAAAAGTAAAAGGGGAAAATTTGCACCTAATGGCTTAGACCCTATATCGTTACTCATACCTATGGATCGGTGCTTATCGTTTGTCTTCGATCGAAGGTAAACCCAAACTTGAGCCCCTTAATGCCTTGCATCTTTGACCATTTTATTTTTAAAATCATGTCCTATATCACCTTCTGTCTATTGACCATTTTTCCCTTGAGTTCCATTCACCTTCTATGTTACTTTTGAAGATCAATGACTAAACAAGAATCATGTGATTAGTTGTCACCTTTCAAAATTATCTTCAATATGAATACCATGACTCTACTCATGGTATGATTCTCATGGATACTTTTCAATTTTTTCAAATATGGAATACCATGGTCATTCATCACTTGAAACCATCTCTTTCATAGTTAACCTTTGTGTGCTATGGTTTTGTCTTCTAAACAAGAACCTAATATTCCTCTATAGTCTTGTCCATGAATTAAACGTCCAAAAATAAAATGGGATTCAACTCCTTGAGTCAAACTTCTAGAAAAATATGACTTCCTCAAAAGGGACATCTCTCCTCTCTATCTCACCATTATAAATAGATTTCTCCCTTAAAGGACAACTATACAAAGCTTACCATACTGCACATAGTCTATCATAAAAAGAGACTATCCTTGCACAAACAAAATAACATACTCAAAAGCTTCCCACATTGATCAGCTTCACAAAGACCTCAAGGAGATAATATACCCATCCCACATAGACTTCCCGCATCGATCATTCTATCAAAAAAAAAAGGAAGAAAATGATTAAAAAAATCATCATGGAATTTCCTATTTTTGATCATGGGTTTTTTTGCTAGGTAAACATGTTGTCGTACACTAAGTTATGCTAAAACCACCCATTTTCACCTCACTTCCTTTTCACCCTAATTTTCTATCTTCTCAAGGCACTTGCTGCAAACATGATAATTTTTGATCATGTGACTTTCTTCACCTTTATCATAGTCAAATATGCAATGCCTTTAGGGTCTTATGTTCATAAGTAAATATATGGTATGTAAAAATCGTTATGGTTCTTATCAGTTAGGTGGCTCTTTTTTCATATCTTACCATTCACCTTCTCCATTACTTATTGATTACCCTATACAGGACCAAACCATTGATATATACATTTTGAATATTTCCACTTTCACCTAAGACTCAACCATGCCTATGACCTAGACTCAATCATGCCTATAACCTAACAACCCATTCCCCTACCTCATCTCTATGTCATTGGTGTAGTGGTACATTTGGTCATTGCATCGGTGGTCCACCCGAACCCTCTCGGCCTCTACCATCAAAAAATTCACTCCTCACCTCGCAACCAATCAAATGGCCCCAATCGATCTCATGGACCCGCCTACTAAACGCCAATCACCCACTATGAGGCTCACCAACTCAACTCTCCACCTCATCCTATCGCTTTCCATGATGGCACTACCACTCTATCATTTTCAAAAATGACAACAAGTTAAAATGAATCAAATTACGATTTTTCTTTTTATTAACCCTACCCAACTTAAGCGACACCGATTACTTTATAATCGCATCGATACCTGTTACTATCATTTTTACCCCATTTCACCCATTTTTACCTCAACTCCTCATTGATCAATATCCTTTGACCTCACCCACAATTATTGCAACCTACCTACAAGCCAAAACTATTCCTACATTTCCTTAATTACATCTCGGGATTTTTATTTTACCTATTTATCTAGAACCGATCTACTTGGTGTGACAATTAACTTTATGTACTCACTATACCTTGTGATGTTGTTATCCATGTTGTTTTATCCTAATAACCATGCCTCACCTATTTTCATGTTAATTATCCTAACCAAATCTTTGGTGTAATGGAACATACCTAAAAATTCTTGAACCTGACTTACATTGTGTTTCTAGACCATACCTTGTACCATAGATACCGAATCACTTCACCCTTATTTGGATAAACCTATCGACCTTAGACGATACACAAGTTTTCACGCTCTTCAACATGGTATAGTGTTGTAGTCTATATGTGTGTGTGTATTTGATTTCCATTACCCATTACCCAATTTGACCCTCACCCATTACCTATTACTCAATTTGACCATTACCCATTGCCTAATTTTACCCCGACTTATTAACTATCACTTGAGTTGACCATCACCCTTTCCCATAGTACTCATACCCTTCCCCACCTACCTTCACTTCCACCAACTATACATTTATCAAACCACTCACCAATTCCGTATTACACCTCATCGCCTCTGGTTTAAGGGGATTACCTTCACCCACACACAGGGAAACTCCGCTCTCACCCAAACATGGGGTAATCACTTATTTTTTTGTCATCGTCAATTACGAGATAAGCTACGCGACAAAAAAGTGGCAAAATTTAGACACCAAATTTGGGTCACATTCCCCTTTTACCCCACATGTATATTAATTTAATTACCTACAATTAAATTAATTCCCATTATCACAATATCTACTAAAAAAACCTTAATTAAATCAATTTCCACCTCACCCCACCACATCACCAAGATACCTCATCATAGACCTATTATTAACATGTTTCCTTTTCACTAGGACTCGGTCTCTACTTACCATAACTAATCGAGACTTAGTCTAATCCTAACACTAAATGCCTATTCTTTCTCTAACAATATGCCCATTTACTTATGGGGAAAATACCTTTGTTTACCTAAACTAGTGGGCAAAATTGGTAAAAAGATGGTTAGGATCTATTATTTTGGAAACTTAGGATTTCTTACCTTAACCGATGTCGGTTAACACTCAACCAATGCCGGTTTAATCTAAACCATCGTTGGTTACCATATATTCACTTTGGTAACCTTTTCTCAGAGGTTGGAAGAATTATTTGAGTCTGAGAAGAGAGAGATATGTATGCAAGCATGAACCAGAGCCCTCTTACACATCCAGACATCCTGAACTAGCACCAAGACTAATATGAAGGTTAAGAATTCACGGTAATGTTCTAAGAATCACTATCGTGGCACTAATCACTAGTTTCACATATCAACCATCACCTCCATCCAACCACCAAGTCTGCAAATATAAGTAAGTGCATTTGGATTTGCATCTTTCCATACTTATTTAGATCAATTTCTTTATCTTTGTTTGAGAGTCCTAGTCTCCTTTACATCTCATCATCTCCCACCTTCTTGTCAATCCCTCCACCTAACCACCTACAACCTCCTAGCTCTCTATACCTGACCACTAGACGTCTCTGATAATTCTTAGTGTCTTTGGCAACCTAGCCCTCATTATCTGATTCCTGTGTAATCACAAAGAATCTTCAAAAATAATTTTATTAATTTTATACCAGTCCACCCCTACCGACGCGTCGGTTAACCCAAACCATCGTTGGTTTACTCTCAACCAACGTCATTCTCTATATCTAGTAATTCTTCCTATAATAACAACCTCATAACATTCACCCAAATAAACCAAACCACCCAAAACCTGATCCTGACCTGTCCTAGTCACCTTGGCTACCTGCCCCACCTCCAGATCTGATCATAACCTTACCTGTTAGATTAAATTTTCTTATTGTATTTGAATGAGATACCTAAATCATATCAACTATAGTAGGATGTTGTTTATTTATGTTATTTCTTGCATTAAATTGTATTAAATAGTGGATTGACAACCATCTAGGAAGTATCACACTTCTCGGATCTAGCATACGCTAGGTAGTCCACTAACATATATTGTTTAATATTCCTCTTGTGGTCTTGTTTTACATTTCAAGTAGTTCCTCCTAGCAAAAAGGAAGTTCTCACAATCAGCACTGGATTGAGAAATCGTGAACGCACGCACTCTAACTTCCACATTCATTGACAGTATATGTCCTCACCCTTACCCTATTTTTTTTGCTCATACGTACGTAACTTATTGGTGAAACAAAGCGATTAGGATGTGAGGAGCCTTAATCAACCACTTAGGGTAAATTAGGAGGCTAGGATAAGCTTTTAAAGCCTTTTGAGATCTCTTGGAGGGAAATGGGGTAATTTTGAATGGTTAGAAGAGGGGTTTAAGCTAATAACAAGGTTTATTGACTAAAACTAGGGTAAAATAGGCTTAATTAGCTAATAATCACTAATTATCTATTTGGCGTAGGATTTTGACTTACGATGTGTCGTAAATTGGCATCCCGAATGTGAAAGAGGCTAGGTAATAAAAAAGTGTTGCTAATTAACCAAAATGGTAAGAAACGTTAGTTAATAAGTGGAAATCACTAATTATAATAGGAATGGTAAGAATGGGAGTGATTAGTGTGCTTTAGCAATATTATTTTGAAAGCATAATTTAGGTGTCTACATTTTCCCATGTTTTAGGTGAAGTAAGTGACGTCACTTCAAACATAGTAGACAAGCATAAACAAATAAATTTTTGAAGAAAAATTAGTATAATGAAGGATGCCCCCTCAAGTGTCGATGGGGTGATAGAAGAAGTCAATCAATGATCGAAAATATGATCGAAATGGATAGAAGAAATAGGAGAGGGATAAACATGATTGTTTATTTCCTAGGTTTTTGGAAGAAAAATAATAGTGATAAGACATGATAGTGGAGAATGTAGGAATAGATCTTTGCATCCAATCTTCAATAAGAAACTTTGTTTCATCATGTTTCCCCTATGATCTACATCATCGGCCCTTATTAAAATAAACAAAAGTGTAAGATAACATGAAAAGCTAAATTACTAACATTTGTTCATTGCTAAAAATGCGTAACTCCATGCAACATACATAATGCAATGAAATACGAGAAATTAAACCAGCTAACCTAATAGAGAAATAAGTACAATCACACATACTAAAATAAACAACATTCAATACAGTTGCACCAATGTTTTTGTTATCAAGCGTCAATTCTCGAATGTTCGTGTTATAACGAAAAGGGTTAAAAATGGTGCCCCAAGCAAGGATACATGAAAGGGGAATAATGAAGGACATAAGTAGTCCCATGGAAAGCATCTTGCACTATGACATAGTCTCTAGAAACTAAGCACAGTTGTACAAGAGTACCAACATAGTAAGCAAGCCAAATTTGTTAATCGAGGTAGATCACAATGATCCGCAAGTTGTTTGAGACAAGAAACTAAGAAATATATTTTTGTAGGAAAAATTTTGATGTTCAAGGACAATGCATTAGATACGGACTTTAGTTGTGTACATGTCGTTTACCAATTTTTGAAAAAAATGAATTTTTACAGCTTTTTAGATTTTCCATTTAACATATTTGAATGTTTTTGGTTTTTGAAACATATTTAAATATTCTTGTGATTTTTAGAATTTTATGAAACTATGTATAGGAAAATGAAGAAACATGGATTCCCCAGGTGACAAATGGGATGTAAAAGGGAAGAATGTCAAGCACGTGTGCAAGAAAGTGAAGATGTAAAAATTCCCCAAGATTAGATGGGAATACTAAAGGAAAACTCTTCACACATAGAATTTGGATCGGGGCCAATATGGATAGTCTCAATCATGATGATGGACATGACCTATTGGCATGCTAGGAAGGAGCAAGGATTCCCCATTGTAATTTGGCCAAGAAGCACGTGATATAGAGAAGTAGAATATTTTTTTTGCAAAGGGGACAAAGTGATGCAACCTAAAATATACTATATAAAACCCAGCACACCGGAACATCACCCATCTTGTGTTGGGCACTAACCCAAAGTGAAAAAGGTACCATGCCCCTCTTTAGAGTTGCTTGTATATGATGTTAGTGTTATGAAGATAAAACATATATTCAGATCCATAAATAAACATAAGCATTCCACAGAGCATATTCTAGATCTAAATCTTAGAGAATCATATATTAAACAATAATTATAATAAGATCAACCAAACATGAACTAGTTAAATTCATGATTAATACCATTATCAATCCAAAATACTCCATTAAATTAACCATTGTAAAACATATAAGCTTCTTACATTATAAAATATCACCATAAGTCATGCGCGCATCAAATCCAACATCATAACTCTACAATAATTCACTCTCTATAAACTACAAATTTTACTACATATTTATAGGGGTGGGGACTTTCCCTTCACTTCCTACATTCTTCTCAAAATATGCTACATGATGATAATAGCCACATGCCTTTAAAATAACATGCACACATGTAAGTGTGCTAATAATAGGCATCCTATAGTTAACTGAAGAAGTAATCCTATTATTATCTTGAACTCGTGCATGGCGCTTATCAGATGTTCATTCCTAAAATATCATTTGTGTGTCACACAAGTCTCCATCCCAATGTGTTCTCTGCATGCTATCTTCCAAAAATATCCTACATCCATGAAAATGGCTAAGTCTTGAATCAACTTGTCCTGGTGCGTGTTTCCTTTCATATCCTTCTCGTGCCTTTAAATTCACCTTGTTTCTATGAGTGAATCCTATGTGTGTTTTATCCTTAGAAAAATACATCTACTCAACATTACCCCACACTAAAGTACATTTTCGTCCCAAAAATGGGGATTCTTTTTTATGTTTCCAAACAATAAAGAATAAGAATTGAATGAATGTAAATAATCAATGTAAAAATAATGAGTTATTTACTCTACACTTCCTCTTATTCAATCGGAAGGATCAACTCTACATATTCACTTTTAATCTTAGCCTCCAATGTCCTGCATGACATCTAGCACAATCCTTTTCTTCTCTAGAATATCTGTAGTGATGGCATCCAACTCGTCCCCGAGTAATATTTTCCTTCTCATTCTATAAAATGCAGACAACATTGGCCATAGCTAACATCATTCCCTCCGTAAGATCCATCTTCAGCGATATGAACTTCCCAATCTCATATATCCTCTCTTTATGGGGATCTTAGGCTACTGCAAGGGCTTCACACTTTTGTTTCACTAGTGCCAATATTTTTACACACCCTAAAGTCTCATCCTTCATTACTGTCAAGACTTAATTTTCCTCAACTAGAGTTCCGGTCCTTATTACTACCTCTAGAGCTGCACACAAATTCAGATATTGGTCTACTTTCTTCAACTCATCCTTCAAAGTCTGGAGCAATGCCTCATAAGTTCCAATTTTTCTAACCATAAAGGCCCTTGCTCTTTTTGCTTCTTGTTCAGGATCCTTTGGTGCAGGCATTCTAAGCGGTCCATTTTCTAGCACAAAATCAACCAATGTGCACACATAATGCATTGCGTAAGGGAAACCTTCTTAGGTATCTTTGGCTCCGATGAGGCCTTACCTTCAGGATGTAGTCACCAATCTCCTCTGTCATGCTAATGAAGGTCTTGTTCTTTGTTCATTCTCTTTCCTTATATGTCTTTAGGTGCTCTATCTCCATAGTTTTATCCTTTTTATCCTCCATCAGTGCTCTAATGGTGGCGACCTTATCAATATTTCTTCATGCCACCTCAACGAGATACCTTGACTAAGGCATTGTTGACCTTCTCATTAGACATAAGAGTTAGCTTTATGGTCATGTGCCTACTCTGAGGTGCCTTCTTCACTCTCCTTGATACACAATATTCCTCACATACATCAAAATTTGGTTCATCCATGTGAGTCTAACCAGGGATAGTTATTTCCTTGCACACGTAGTGGCCATATTTGGGTCCATCAAATCCCACCCATATAACTCCTTCAGGTCCACTATGCTCTGAAACCAAGCGCGGATGATTTTACTTGTGTCCTCAACATAGCCCATACTTGGCACAACATATTCTTCACTTCTCTTCATCCTTGGCCCCTTAGGAACCTGAGTGCCAAGGTTTAGAGTTGGCCCTTCTCCTATCTGAGTTGTAACTAGCATGTTGGTTTTCTCACACTCACTTTCTTCTACTTATTTCACCCCTTCTTCTTCATCTTTCATTTCTTCATCTCTGGGATCCTCCACATCTTCTAGTTGCACTGGGTTCTAAGTGCGCTCTCTTCGGACTCCTCCACCTCCTCATTAAGCATCAGCTTTTCTCCTTCTCTTCTTCTCAGGTGCTTCTTTTTTAGGGGAGATTCGAGGTGATCTCCTTACAAGATGTGGTGTTCCCGCACCTTGGGTCCTAGTTCTTCTGAATACCTTCTTGAACTGGTGCTCTTCAGGGACTACATCTATGTTCAATTCCTCTTCTACTTCTTACACCTGTGGTGGAGTATCTATGCACTCACTCTCCACTGCTCATGGGCTACCTCTAGCCCCTATGATCCAAGCCTTCACTATCTTCATGTTCTTCTTCTTCTTCCTTGTCTATCTGTATGGTCATGGTAGGCTTTGGAGTTGGCACATTCTCCATTGTATGTTTTCCCTTAGGTGGCCCTAGGAGCATGAACTCATTCTCCACATACTTATTATTCTCTAGCCTAGGCTTAAGTTGAAGATATATGAGCATGGTTCCACTTTCCCCAATAGCCAAACTTACTAGGTTTATTTTTATGACATCTGAAATAAGCCTCTTAATGTAGGTAGACCGACCTAGATAAACATATGTTTTCTTGAGAGTGTGGTAGTCACAATCTACCTTGTCTACATTGAATTTTAGATGACACGTAGTAGTAATTGTATGAACTGAGGCATATAAGTAGTGTGTTATGAAGGCATATGGAAGTTTTCACCATGGGCTCCAAGTCCCATCCTTCATGGAAAAATGTGCGATCAATAAATTTTGATACATCGTAAAATGTATTGCCTCACCTACCACCATGGGTATCTCTTTCACAATGCACCACTCCTCAAATGTTGTGCGAAGTCGGTCATACCAAATCTCTACCATTTTCTTGAACTGGCCATTCATTGATCCTTCACATAAATATATCTTGAACCTTTCCATGAGGGACTTCTTCTCAATGGGTATTCCCAAATTTTGTTCTTTGGCCCATCGGGAACTCTAATTTCTACAAAAACAAGGGATAGTAGGATAGCGCCAAAACTTATCTTCTCACCTGCATGTACTTCCTCAATAATAGTCTCTATAATGTAGCTAGCCAAGTTGTATATTTCTCCCTCTGTTGTTTTCTTTGCAATGTGTAGCCACATTGTGTTTACCTACGACCATCTCTCTTGATCATTTAACTTTGTGGTAGACGTGTGACCTTGAACTACAGAAACTTCTTCAATTTATCTATGTTCATTCTATGTGGACCTTTAGAGTACCCTAACTCCTTGCTGGTGGCTATAATAACTTCCTTATCAATCAAATCACTCATAATATCTATCCATGTGCCTTTCAGTCCTATCAATGTTGAAATCAAGGATGTTGTGATCCTTACCCTCTGTCCAAAAAATAGAAAAATTCCTCATGGACTCTTCTCATAATCCATGGTATAAAACCTCTGGTTTTCCAAAGTATGGGAGTTCATATAACTGATAAAACCCTACCTTCTTCAAAAACTTCTCTCAACATCATCGTATATCGGGCATATCATCCATCGTGTGCTTATCGATCTTCTTTTTCAACAACACATCTAATTTTTCCCTGTTGTCAATGGTGTAGTGATTGTAATCACTTACTTTGCATCGACGAATGTGGGAATCCCAATCCCAACCGACTATCACTCTTTCTGGGTACTACAACTCTGAAAAATTTCTCTAGAGATAAATTTCAACCTCAACCTCTACCTTTCTCTTTCCCTTTATGAATGATGTAGGTGCTTTCTTCATTCCCATCATTAAAATCCCACCTTTTTTCATTTGTATTGAGTAATCTCAAACCCTATCTCGAAATCACATGCCCTAGCTTGAAACCGCATGCCCTAGCTCCTTCTCGATGCTTCTGATTCACTCAAACCCTTAACAATGGGGATGCAAACCTTTTCCGTGCCCAAATATTCTCTCCACATTTGGTTTAGCAGCTCTCTATACCTCAATATGATTTTCTTGACTCACCACACTTAGCTCGCTTGAATACTTGTGACCACAAAGGTAAAATGAACTCCGCATCATCTCCTTATATAGATTTTAAAAAAGTTAGTACATTTATTGCTCCTTCACCTAATAACAATCATCTCATTAATTGACCATTTTCACAATTTATGTGTGGTACACCTTCATTCCCAAGCTATAACCTTCTAGTGTACATTCCTACCTTCTAGCTACTGAGAATTCTCTTTTGTGTGCTTCCATGCATTGAGTACATTGCCACTTCATCCTCTTTTGGTAGTTTCCATGGTTGATGATTACCTCATGTTATATTGTTCATTAATTCATTTCCATCTATGGTCTTTGTTAGCGTAGAATCACAAAGACTTTGGATGTTGATCAGATTTCTAGGTTGATCATACTAGCATCCAGTGTGATTGCACAACATTGAATCCTTTCTCCAAGTGTGGGACTTGAAAAATGAGAAAGGAATCTCCAGAGAAGGCTGGTTCCTATTCCTCTGTTCAGATGCACACGAAAAATGCAGAGGGTTTACTCAAAATCTAATCTAACTTGCCAAGGAGACAAGGTAAGAAGATGCATAAAAATAAACCTAAGCTAACAGAGGTGATGCACCGAGGAATGAATAACACCTATCTTGCCAATAAACACAAACCATTAAAATGTGATGCAAGATCATGCACGATAACAAAATTTTTAGTGAAAGATCGGGAGGATGTAAATGAACACGAGAGAGGGTTGAGAATTATCCACGAGACATACATTACTTACTCCAAAGATTGATACAATACACTACAAAAATTCCAAGAGGCAAAGTTGCATTACGCTTTTAAATGGGAGGTTTGAACTCCATGAATTCACTGCTAATGAGAAGAAGGAGGGGCAAAACAAGAATGTCCAACCTTTAGAAAGAAGCCCCTCCTTACAATTTATAGGAAGAATGAGAGAGAAAAGAGAGAGATTCCAAATCTACCCCAACCACCTCTAGGTTGCATTTAATTCATTTCATTATGGTGGTAGGTGAGAACCCTAGCAAACCCAAAAAGTGGCGAATCGTATTTTGAATTTTTAAGAAATTTTTCCACCCAATTAAAGATATCCAAAGTAATAGTTAGACAAAGGACCCCGTAAGCTTTTGAAAATTCAAACCTTGCATGAATCTGAGATCCCAGTGAAAAGTTATGGCCATCTCAATATTTGTGCGTGTCTGCTTCTGCTTTGCCAACACTCGAATGTTGTGCCTCCCAAGGTGTGCCATAGGTGCATCCATATTCATGTCGACATACCCTTATGTGTGCTAAAGCATGAATTTTTTCATGTCGACATTCTCTGTCGTGCGCCTCTTACCTGCACCAAGGGCACATCCATTTTCGTTTCGACACCTTCTATCGTGCGCCTCTTACCTGTGCCAAGGGCGCATCCATTTTCGTGTCGACACCTTCTATCGTGCACCTCTTACCTACGCTAAGGGTGCATCCATTTTTGTGTCGACACCTTCTGTCATGTGCCTCTTACCTGTGCCAAGGGTGCATCCATTTTCGTGTCGATACCTTCTGTCGTGCACCTCTTACCTGCACCAAGGGCGCATCCATTTTTGTGTCGACACCTTCTATCGTGCGCCTCTTACCTGCGCCAAGGGTGCATCCATTTTCGTGTCGACACCTTCTTTCGTGCACCTCTTACTTGTGCCAAGGGAGCATCCATTTTCGTGTCGACACCTTCTGTCATGCGCCTTTTACCTGTGCCAAGGCGCGAATTTCTTCATGTCGACACTCTTTGTCATGCGCCCTTTACTGCGCTAAGGGTGCATCCATTTTCGTGTCGACATCTTCCTGTCATGCGCCTCTTACTGCGCCAAGGGTGCATCCATTTCATGTCGACACTTTCGCCGTGCACCTCTTACTGCGCGCTAAGGCACAAATTTCTTCGTGTCGACACTCGGGTTTTGAGTTCCTTTGATTTCCATATTCTTCTGCTTGTCTATATCTACCCGGGGGGAGATATTTACAACAGTCTTCTTTAGAAGTAATAACCTTTTAAACAATCGCTTTCCCATACTTGAATAACACCTATAATAGTTTTTTCTAATGTGTACCCATTTATGAATAAAAAATAACAACCACCCCACACCAATGGTATGTGCATTCCTTTGCGCCTAAAAATACTTCAGATTGTAATTAGCTTCCAACGCGTAAATGCACTTATTACACAAAACAAAAACTAAATTTACAAAGCATAAAAACAAAGAAGGAAATATACTAAAGGAAACACGAAATGGAAACCTATACTAAATGACAACACCGACTTATTACAAACACCGAGAAGACTTATTTATAGTAGGGATTCAGGTCTACTCCCATGGAAATAACTGGGTAATCGTATTGCATCAAGCGCCTCGAACTAACAAGCACCAAATTAAAGTATATGAGTGATAACATACAGTCCCAACCAATGCACCTTTATCTTTCTGGATGGCGCAGAACTTAGAATCATAAAGGAGTACCATCTTTCCAACCTCAAGCTTCTTGTCCCTAATGTGTCTATCATGCCATGCCTTCTACCTAGCCTTTTCCTACTTTTGAATCCAACATCTATGGCTCACCTCTCATCAAACCGTATTATTTATTCTAATTATTGCTCATCATAGACCTCTAGCATGTGTAATACACAATGATGGTAACATGAATTCCATTAGAATAATTGCTTCTATGCCAAACACCAAATGAAATAGTGTTGCATTATTCAACCTCTTGTAGGTTTTTCTATAAGCCCAAAGCATATCGAAACTTTATCATCCCAATATTTCCTTCCAAAAACACAGCTTTTTATAAAATTTTGGCTCAATATCTTGTTGAAGGCCTTTGTAGTGCAATTTTCCTAAAGATGATATGGTGTTATCTTGTGGTTTGCAATCATAAATTCATCCACTAATATCTTGATTGTCTCATTGAAGAAGTGTGTTTCCCTATCACTTATCAAGCTCAATAGACATATGTACCTAGTAATAATATTTTACCATAAGAACCTGGCTGTTGTAGCTAGTTGTACAATCCTTTGTAGGTGTTTCTTCACCCACCTAGTAAGATAATTTGTGCAAGTGATGATATATCATGATCCAGTTCTACGTGTGGCTGGTGAAATAGGACCTACAAAGTCTATAGCCCATTTCTCAAATGGATCTACACTAGCAATAGGCCTCAAGGACATTTCATCTCTTTACCCAGTTTTCCAAGTCACTAACAATGATCACACGCCTTACAATACTCTTTACACACCCGATACAAGGTCTCCCACCATAACCCAATGAGTAGAATCTTTTACACGGTGGCATCACCTACGTAGTGCCCACTTGCAATACCACCATAATCCTCTTCCATAATATTTATTTACTTATGTTCTAGTACACACCGGCATAAAATTCATCTCGGTCTAGTTTGTATAAGTCACCACCGATCAATATGAAGGGTCTCGTGTGAATTTGAAGTTGTTTCTTATCTAATGCTTTAATTCCTTCTTATGGAATACTTGTGCGTAAAAAGAAAACAATATCCTCCAACTCTAAGGCACACGATGTAACTTTGTATAATTATGCATCTAGCATTGTATCTTCAATTTTTGTGTGTCCTCCCCTAATTGAATTCATGATAAGTGGTGCTGGAAAGAATTACTCTTACCGCTTTACCACAATTGTGAAATCAAATTCTTGGAATAAGAGCACCCATTGACATATTCGCCCCTATAGAACAGGCTTATTTACCAAGTATTTTAATGCCATGTGATCACTATAAAATACAAAGAGTGTTGCTAGTAAATAATGTCTAAATTTATGCAATTCATAGATCATTGACAAGGCATCACACTCTGTAGTTGTGTAATTATGTTTTGCAAGAGTCAAATTTCTACTAGTAAAGCAAATAGGATTATCTATAATACCTTCTCCAAGATGAGCTAACATTGTGCCAATGGTCGCTCCAGAGGCGTCCATATGTACATGAAATGGTTGGTTCCATGAGGGAAAACATATAATAGGCATTATAGTAAGTCTCTCCTTTAATGCCTTAAATGTGCATTGATGCGGTTCTCCCCAATAGAATGTCCCTTTTCCTTTTAATAAATCTTCCATGGGAAAAAATATTTGCATAATCTTTGATAAATTTTCTATAATACCATTTTTGGCCCAATAATCCATACACCTCACTCTTACTTGGTAGGCTCTTCTAGGTCTACAATCTACAATCTTAGCCGGATCTACTAACAAACCTTCCTTGAAGATGATATGCCCTAAGAGATTTCAAAATGTGTAATAAACACACACTTCTTGATGTTTAAGGAGATGCTTAATTATCTACATCTTTCAAACATTAAGTGAAAATCATCATAATGATCCTTAACAAGCCAATATACCATCCAATAATCCAAGTAAACCTGTAAAATTTTTGAATAAAATACTGGAATGCTTGAACAAATATGCGCGAAAATAAAGCAGGTGCAGTTTTCAAACCAAAGGGCATCACAATATATGTAAAAATTCCCCATTTAGTGGTGAAATTCATCTTCTTTTGATCTTCATGTGTAATTCTAGCCTGATGATACCTAGATAATCCATCTATAAAAGAGTAATCTTCATGCCTTGCAACACCTTCTAATACTTACTCTTTGAAAGGTGTAGTAAAGGGATCAATCACACATGTAGCATTTAGTTCCCCGTAATCAACACAAATCATAATCTAACCATCTTTTTTATATTGATTACCATTGGGCTAACCCACACTGATTCCTCTAGGGGCTTAATGATGCCAAATTTCAACATTTTTCAATTTCTTCCTTAACTTTTACGCACAGTTTGGGTTCATCCTGTAAGGTCTCTTCCTGACCGAGGCATGCTCCTTCCTTTAGCTTAATATTCATCTCGCCTAATGACTCATGCACTCCTTTTAACTCATGGTAGACCCTAGGAAATAAATCCTGGAGATCACATAGTAAGGAAATTATCTTTTCCACTTTAGAATCACCAATAATCCCCGATTATTCCATCCTTAGGTTAGGCATCCATGCCAATGTTCACTTTCTTGGTTTTCATAAGTTCATGATAGGCACAAGCATTCTTATCAACATTGTTTAACAATTCACATGTACTTATTGAATGAGCTATATCCAAATATTCTACTTCCTCATCATCCACTATTTAGACCATCTTTCCTTTTTTCTTTCTCATATCAAGTGCACTTAAGTAGTCATCTCGCCTCATCTACTTCATCAAAACACATTCCTATGTCTACCTCACCAAATAACTCCTGAATGAATTATTCAACCTTTGAACTATCTCTCATAGTTAAGTACCTAATGACCCTTAATGCCTCTTCCACCTAAGGTTTAGTAAAGAAGTAGTCAAAACTTTGGGTTATTCATGTAATTAATTCCCCGCCAATTTCCAATCTCCTATACAACTCTGTATAAACATACCAAGCACATGTGTATCCTTGTAAAGTGGAATAAAGCTTGTGCACCCATAGCGAAGGTGGTAAGGCTTCCTTTTCCTCTATCTAGAGTCTCTCACATTACTAACCGTGCTCTTGAATGGGTTGATTACCATGATACATGTAGATTATAGTAGATGTATTTTTGTTAAAGAATAGAGTGGTTAGAGAAATTCTGACTTCATTCTAGTCCATGAGATTATCCCTGTGAACCATCCACAAAAATTTTGTTGTCCCGCGTAGGGTATACACTAACATATTTATTCTTTCCACTTGATTTTTCCACTACTTCTCCATGGCATGCAAGAATATTGTAGGGTCTCCTTCTCTAGTGTATCGAGGTACAAAGTTACATATCCTCCTAACACAATGAATTTTTCTTCTCTGTGTAAATGTGCTTCTTACTTCATACCTAACCATCACACCTAACCATCTCATAGGTGACATGCACCTAGTTATCACAAGTAATGCTTGTAGTATCACTAATAGACTATGCATCTTCCCACTTGAGGATTCTTTCCTTAGATGTCTCAAGTATGTTCAGGACTCCGAATGGTGTGTACAAAAAAATTTAGGTCTTCCTCACTCAAAGTTTCAACATAAGGTGTAGATTTCCCATCTTTTAAAGGAATAATCACTCTTTCTTCCTTGTTCTCAAAACTTATATACCCCTTGTTGAACCATAGATCAACATTATTTGCATAACACCAAGGGCACCCAAGTAGAGATTGGAATTTTTCTACTTCTACAAGTGCTAAGACCTCAAATTCCCAGGTGAACTTAGCCCCTTGTATAGTTATGGATACATCCTTTAAAAATCCTATGGGAGTGTCCTTAGTTTGATTGGCCATGAACAACATGTTAGAGGATGGCTGTAATGGGGGTCTGCCCATCTATACTCATGCATCTAAAGTAAGCACATTCACTTCTGCACCTATATCAATAAATATATTACTCAAGATCCACCCATCCACAACAACATTCAGAGTGATCTCCTTGTCATAATCCAAGCTATGAGGGGGAAGATTAACATGTAGGATTTTCCATCCATTTTCAATACTTACATGTGGAGTGTTCCGCTTTAGCCAATTCCCTAATAATGGAATGATATTCTACTGGTGTAACATCTTGCATACCTCTTTTAAATCATCAATATCCAAGTGGACTGTATTTTCTACCTTCTTTTGTTCTAATTTCCTTGACTGTTCCTTTAAACATTGTATTTCACCCTAAAGATTTCTGAGTACCTCCATGGTCTCTTGATAAATCTCCTTCTAATGTGTAGGATCTAGGTACCTTGCATGTAAAACTTCCTCCTTAGTGATGGTAGGCTTTTATTGTAATTCTCTCTAGTTCCCGCAACTTGAGTGCATATAATAATCTTCACAGGTAATACATCAAGTTCTTGATCCATCTTTGGCATCCACTGATTTTCCACAGTACATTGTATTCTAACCATCCATGCACCCTTGTTCTCCTATTTATGTTTTTTCTAAGATGCTCATATAAGTCTGGGAATTCCTCATAGCTATGATTCTTTCCAAAAAAAGAACAAGTAATATTCTAAGGACATTCGTGCTGTAGTGTGTTCAAAGATCCACATGTAAAACACATTCCCAAGTGAAATCACCTCATCCACCACTATGGCCTCACCCCCAATCCACCATGATATCCTTTACCTTGGCCATGACCTCCTTCAAAGTTCCCTTCATTTTGATCATAGCACACTTGAGATGTGGTCACAATCATGGTGCTCACTTTTTCCATTAGAGTTATCTCGATACTCTGTCTGTCATGTCGCACACCAATATCTATGGCATCATGGATCTGACCAATCAACCTACAATATTATGTATTGTGATTCATGGACGGAAAAATATTACAATAGAAAGATACATTCTTTCTTATTGCATGTTGTAATAATGGGCGGCTTACAACATGGTCCAAATGACATATCTTATAGTCTAGCAACAATGATCACACCGATGATCGTGAGGAAAATTATTTTTGTGTGCCCTTCCACTTCACAATCTATACACCAAATCCTAGTGTGCATCTCATGTGCTAAATTTTCTGATAGTTTCTCCAACTACTTTTCCATAGCTACAATTTGTGCTTCCAAGAATGGGCTCACTCCAGTGTCTATACTTTGACTTCTTCGGTGTGTAAAGTGGATTAAAGTGCTTCACGCAGTTCAGTATATGTCTTATGTGACAAATCCCTTTTTAAAGGTGTGATCAATCCCCCAACAACCCATTGTGCATGTTGGCTTGCATCAATATCATAATAAATTTTAGACAACATTGTCTTGAAATGAGCATCATACTCCCAAACACTCTCAGTAGTGCCCTGCTTAATATCCTTGAGTGCACTTATACTCTTCTTCTCAAACTCAGGGATATGAAACTCCTTGAGGAAAGCATCCTTTAATGCTTCATAATCTACACAAGTCTAATCGAGGTCAAACTTCTTTACCAATTGTGTGCGCATCCATGAAATGTAGTTAAAAACTGACTTTCCTTGCACTTAGAATTCATAATTCCTTTTACGCGCTACATTATCTCACACATGTGCACATGTTCAATAACATCTTATATGCCCCTATACTCTAGAAGATGGAGAGACATATCCATGTAAATATTCTAGGGTTGATGAGGACCCTACCCACCTGATCCAGAACCTCATGTGTTACCTCTACCTCCAGAACCACCAGATCCACCAAAACTAGAGCCACCTATGCCCCCTGATCCTCCACCTATAGCCGAAGTAGACCAGTGGATGTATTGCCATGTGTCCCAACAGTGGTACTAAATTAAACTCCTACAATCATGAAGTGGTACTACTCCCAAAAGTGAGTCCAAAATTCTACGTGCTTGAGTTATGTGCTGATGATGCACTTGAGAAGGTACCTCCAAAAACAAAGAATACATTTTCCCATCCATATATGTACTTGTTATTTGACTTAATATTTCTCATCTACTGCCCAAACTAGCTTGCTAACTACTGGTTGTACTAAATATTAGAAAACCAATTATAAGGGCTAAGTTTCCAGGTAGATTCAGATGTGCACCCACGGCCCATGTCATCTCTATTAGCATGCTCCCATGTGAGGCCAAGAAGGGTTCCCTATTATGCTTTCCCAAATGGGGAAGTTTGAGATGCTCTGGCTCCACACTTTCTATGTGAGCTCTAAATCCTTCATGAGCCATCTCTCTCCTCAACGCCATCCACTCTACAATATCACATTATCTTGTTATCTCCTTCTAGCATGCTTCATTGTACTTAATATTCCTTTCTTCTCATTACCTCTCTACCTCTAGGTCTGTCTTCCTTCACCAAACCTACTCCTACCCCCACACATGGTGGGATTTAGCTAGCCATCAACTTCTCTTCCAAGTTAAGGGTAACCATCAATATTTTTATCGATAGTGGAATGCCTTGCAAATAAGTTCCCCTTAGATAATGTAAAACTAGAACTCAAGCTACCTTCGAGAAAGAATAAGTGAAAATTCAGGTATTCCAAAATATAGCTATTTAAAACACCATGAAACCAAGTGTCCACATCACGTGTCCAAATCATATCATCATCATAGAGGTCCTAAAATTCTTCCTACATCTAGACAAGTGTGTGATACCTCTAATTCCTTTTAAGTGCATAAGCAACTAGCCACTCGTATAACTCTACCAAAAAATAGAAAATAATCGCTCATTCAAATAGTCATACAAATTATGTTTCACCCAAGCACGTGTGTTAAAATCAGATCCAGTGCTAAACCTCCAAGCATACTTTTCTTGCATATATTTTATCCACTCCTCAACACTTTCTAGAGTCAACCGCAGCGTCTTCATTGCAAACCATCCTGAAAATAGCTGAAAAATAGGTCCTAGCAATGGAACAAATGATACAACCTAGAATCTACTATATAAAACCCAGGTGTGTTGGCACGTCACCTAGCTTTGAGCTGAGTGCTCACCCAAAGCACACAAAGGTATCAGTCCCCTATGTAGAGTTTCTTATACAAGATTTTAGTCTGATGAAGATAAAGAACATATTCATATCCATAAATTAACATAAACATTCCACAGAGCATATTTCAGTTCTAGATCTTAGAGAAATATGTATTAAACAATAACTATAATAAGATAAACCACACAAGAACCAGTTATAGTCATGTTTAACACCATTATCCAGCCAACATACTCCATTACATTAAACACTATAAAACATAGAAGCTTCTTACATTATAAAGTATCACCATGATTCATGTGTGCATCGAGATCCAACAAAGATAACTCTACAATAATTCACTCTCTCTAACTACACAGTTTACTACACATTTATAGGGGTGGGGACTTTCCTTCACTACCTATGCACTTTTCAAAATAGTCACATGCTTATAATATCCATGCGCCTTCACAATAACATGCACATATGAAAGTGAGCTAATAATAGACATCCTATAGTTAATCTGGAAGAAGTAATCTTTATATTATCTTAAACTCATTCATGGCACTTATCATATGCACATTCCCAAAATAGCATTTTTGTGTCGTGCAAGTCTCCATCTCGATGTGTACTCTACACACTATCTTTCAAAACAGCCCGCATTCATTAAAATGGCTAAGTCCTTAATCAACTTGTCTGTGCAAACATTTCCTTTCCTATCCATCCGCACCTTCAAATATGCCTTGTTCCCACATGTGAATCATATGTGTGTCTTCTCCTTAGAATAATACATCTGATCAACACAAAGGTTCCCACAAAAATGGAAAAAAGGAAATCTTATACACATGGATGTTCTTAAAAAAATATTAAAATGATGTAAATGTTGTGAATATAGATTAGAAGCATCACAATGAAGAAAGATTAGCCAAAGGAAAAATCGTGAAAAAGATACAGACTATATAGAAAGAGTCTCGAACAAGGTCCAAAAAAGAAAACTTAATACCATATTAATCATATTTTCTCATTAAAATTCAGTGTGTCCACATGGAAATTCAATACCTCTTGGAAGGAATGTTTGATACACAAGTGTGAAGACACCCTAGCCAATGTGTAGGAATGATTTATTTTCAAAGTTGATTTGTGAATGGATTGTGGAAGGAGAGTCATACATTTCTCTCTACTAGCCCGGACATCCATAGCCCTATGAGAGATGTATTTGATTCTAATAGAAACATTTCCCTACTTCTAGTCAAGCATTCATATCCCCGGTAGAGATTATTGGAAATACCCCAAGAGAGATTTATATATCAATTTGATTTTTCTTTTAGCTTTTTTCTTTTTGATTTTATTTTATTTTAGTTTCTAAAAAAAATATTTTATCTCTCTTGATTTGACAAGGGGTTAAGAATCACATATGGCTTGATGGAATGATGTGGAAGTGATTGCGATGATGACATTAGCTAGTGTCAACAAATACGTCCAAAATTTCTTCACAACAATATTATTAGATGAATATAGTGATAAGATCTCTAAGAGGCCAGTTATTCATTAATTTACCAAGGTGATAAAATACCAAGGCCAAATGGATACCATAGAGATAAATATCATAAAATGTGTGTGAATAGGCTTACCAAAATATCATCAAAGGGATGAACATGGTAGGAAGACTTACGTAGAAGAGGAGAAAGAAAAGGAAGAAATAACATCCATGTGTATGCACTACTTTATTGCCATGTTTTGTTTTTGTACCTTTTATTTCTAAAATGTTTTCTTTTTATTTTTTAAAAGTAGGACCAACAAGGTCACTCAGATAAGCATGACAAGATCCAACAATAATGTTATCTATTTCCTTAATAAGGAAGACTAGCCATTCTCAACGAGATGGCTGTAATTTATCATGAAACTTGGATGTTGTATGTGAGAGTGTGAGTTCCCTATCTAGAGGTTTATGCACTTTGCACCATACTTGGTGGGTGTGTTGGTGTGTATTCTTGAATCATGTTTGATTATGAACTTTAAGATCTTTTAAATTGTTGTGAGCTTTGGAGCTCTTGGAATTTTTTATCTAAGCTTGATGAAGGAACTGCTTTGGTTTCCTATAAGCAAATACGTGACTTTTCTGATCTCGAGAAGTGGGAGAAGAAAGTGGATGAATAGAATTGATGTGAGAAATGATGGTGGGCTTACCACAATCATTAATAGAAGAAAAATGTGATGGACATGAAGGGTATGGTCCAAGAATTGAAGAGGATGGGATACCATGAGGTGTCCCATAGACTAAAGATAAAGAACTAATAGGATGTGGCCTAAAATAGAAAATGAAGGATGGCTTGGTGGTGTCCCATAGATAGAAGATGATGGGACACTAGGACATGGCCCAAGAATCAAAGATGAGGGTCTCTAGGATGTTTCCCAGTATAGAAGATGAGGGGTTTTAGGAAATTTCCATAGTATCAAAGATGAGATACTTATAAGACATGCCCCAATATAGAGGAAGAGGGGCTACATAGAGGTGAGCTATATATAGAAGAAAATGAGATACCGGAGGTGTCCCATAGACTCGAAGAGGAAAGACTACTAGGATGTGGCACTATAATAGAAGATAATAGGATACTAGGAGGCGACCCACAAATAGATGATGAAGGGATTATTTTAGGTGGCCCACATATAGAAGAAGATGATGGGATACTAGGTGGGGACCCAAAGTGAGATTGCAAAAATAAATATTGATAGATAAAGAATGATTGGGTAATGAAAAGATAAGTTGTGGATCAATGTCACACCTAGGACTTTCACTAGATAATGAAGAATTTGAAGATGAAATAATAAGATGAGGACCATTTTTGATGATCCTAGGGTCTTCCTCTATGGTATGAAAAATAGAATCAACCTCTTCCCCATAATACAGGAATGTATTTATGTATAAAGATAATCCTTGATTGTAATCCTCTAGGGAAATGTTATTACGTAGCCTCATGATTTGTGTGATTGCTTCTTCATTTTTAAATAAATTGATTCACATAGGTAGTTGTTCTTCATCCATAGGGGATTGATTAGAAGAAATGGGTCCAGCTGGTGTGGATAATATATAATATTTTTGATGAGGGGAAGGTTTGACCTTATTGCATTGATAAAGGAATTGGATAGTGTGTCGAAAATATATCTTAGCACATCATTTATTTTGAATGGTCATACATGGACGAAACTTCGATCTTTATAATATTGATGAATATAGACTAAGGTATTATCAAATTGACTTAGGGGCCAAAGAGGTATTAGATTCTGATTGATAGAAGAAGACTTGAGAGATGAAGTATATTTGGATCTAGATGTCTTGTGAGTAGAAGAAAACGCAGGCTTTGAGATAGCTGATTGGTATAGGTTTTCCTATAAGATGACATATTACGGGTAAACCCATAGGATCACTCATTTAGGTAGGATATTACAACATAGGATTCAACTTATATGATCACGACGTAAGTGTCAACTCAAATGATTGCGACATGGAGTTGACTTATATGATCGAACATAAGTGTTGACTTAGACAATTGCGACATAGGTGTCTACTTAGAAGGTTACAACATGAGAATCCTCTTAGATGATTATGATGTAGGTGTTGACTTAGAAGATTGTGACACAAGCATAAACTAAGATGAATGCGATGTGGGTGTCAATTTAAAATAATTTGGATTCACCCAGATCTTCAACAGAAGTAGAGGTTTTCAAGGTGGTGAATAATGGAGGATCGAGGCTCAAGAACCAAATTAGATGTTTGATTAGTGAGACTTGGTGCTGCATGGATATTTAAAGGAAGATGTCATCTAGGTGAATAATAAGGGGAGTCCAAAAATTAAGTGAGAACTAGGGCTTATGAGTCGAATGAGGTGAATAGATCTGATGAGAATCTTCAAAAGATCGAGGTGAATCTGAAGAATCAGAAGAACAATTTGGATTGGAATTAGAAGAAGAGTGGGGGGAACCTAAATAATAATTTGGATCAGAAGCATCCAAACCATACCACCAAATATGAGATGAAGGTGGGGAATATGGTACCCGGATGGGTTCTCTAATGTGAAGAACCAAACGAGGCTTAGCCATGATTAGAATCCTTTAATGGGAATGTCAAACTTTGATTCCTTAGTGTCGTACGTATAAGGAACCTCACAATAGTTGGTCATTGTTGGCATTTTTGGGATACAAATGTCTAGACCAAGATAGTGTGATTGAACTCCTTTAATTGGAAGGACTTCTCTTGTGTCTATCCGGGTAGCATAATGTTAACCAACTAGAAATTTTGATGATATGGGCCCTAAGACAAACCAACATTGTAATGACATAAAATCTTCAAAAATAATGTCCAAAAATAAATGGTCACGAAATCCAAAGGATCAATATGAACCTAAGGACACCAAAGAATAAATAATGATAAACACTAACAAGGTAATATATGACAAGAAGTATCTAGGACTAGAAAATGAAGTACAAGACTCAAATCCAATCATAAAAATAGTTTACTCCCTATGTTTTCAAAGATAGGTTTAAAACAAATAGTGACAACATGATATCACCACTTAGGTAAAGTTTAAAATAAACAAGACCTAAATGCTAATAAAGTGATGACGTGATCCTCCAACAAGGTATACTAAACCAGTTTTTAGACACCACCAAATTCCAAGTCTTTGAAAATGGAAGTTACCAATGCAAGTAGAATAATGACACTATTTGGAGACATAAACCAAGATTTACTATGAAAGAAATATTTTTAGTATCAAAATGATGTTATCACGATGCAAACAATGTAACCTCAACACTCACAAAAACTCAAGGCAATGTTAGGATTAAAAACTAATCCTAAGTATATCAAGAAGTTACTATACATGCGAGTAGCGTAACAATACAATTTAGAGACTTAGACCAAGCTTCACATAGAAACAAGACGTAAGTATCAAAATTGTATGGCTATAATGACACTATTTGGAGACATAAACCAAGATTTACTATGAAAGACATATTTTTAGTATCAAAATTATGTTTTCATGATGCAAACAATGTAACCTCAACACTCACAAAAATTTAAGCAATATTAGGATTAAAAACTAATCCTAAGTATATCAAGAAGTTACTATGCGTGTGAGTAGCATAACAATACAATTTAGAGACTTAGACCAAGTTTCACAATGGAAACAAGACGTAAGTATCAAAATTGTATGGCTATAATGTGGGCATCGTAACAACTCAAAGGAAGAAAATGATGATATCACCTAACTATAATGATAATTATTATCAATATGGGTTTGAGATAAACCACCTACTTTAGAACATGAAGATGTGTCATTCACACTTACATTCCGGCATTGCAACCTAGTCATGCAAGTAGACTACAAAAGTGGTGGACGTGATTATTTCTAGTGGTATCTTTGTATGTTGTTCTTATTTTGTCCCAAATAGGATACAACAAAAAAAAGGTGTAAACCAAGTGGTGATGAAATAAACTAAGTGTCACTTTGGAAGAGTTTCACCTTATCTTAGGACAAGTGAAAAACTAGGACAAAGTAACATGTCATAGGTCTCATGATGAATAACACACAATTTCAAATTTAGTGTACTCTTCCCTTGTTCAAATAACAAGGTTTAGACTCCAACAAGTTGTCACATTGTGAGAGATCTATAGAACACGATGTCTAAGTCAAATTGGCTCCAAGCCACAAGCTTCCTAGTGGTTCTCTCTCTAGGTGTCAAAAATTACCTCTACGAGCTCGGTTTGCCAAGAAAGTTACACTGACTAGTCTTGGAGTATCCCAAATTTACTTTACCCCCTTTAATAAAATGAGCAATAAATGCGTTCAGTTGTATTTTCACTAGGGTTGCAATGGAAATAAATTTGAATCTAATCTCACCAAGGTGTACTAATCAATTGGGTAGTGGAGCAATTTCTGTTTCATTTACAAGGTTCCCTCTTGCATGAACTACTTTGGGGTTCCGAGGAGAATTCCTCTTGTTATCTTAAGGCTTATGCCAAAGGAAGTTTCTCCTAGTTAAGTGGATGAGCCGTATCTCTTAACCAAACCTGCAATACATAGTGTGATGAATGATGTGTGGTGTATTTTCTTATCTTTTGGATTAGGAAATTTAGTTTAAACCATCGTTGGCAACCTACAACACACTTGAATGTTAGATTTCAGTTTGAAGAGAGTCGCCTTTCTTTAGAAAGTGTTAGGCTCTACATACAAATGGTTAGTAGTTATCCCAAAAAGATCTACAATATCATAAAAAGAGGATTCAATTTTACTTTTGGTTCTCAAGATCATCCAAGGATGTGAGAGAAGAGCATACACAAAAATCAATCCAACTAGATAACAATGAGAAGCTTGTAAATCAAATAACCACCATAATTTTTTGTAAATCTAGATTCATTCCCAATCAATCCAAGTTCTTTTTAGTGAAAAACTAAAGTTTCTTTTGATTCTCAAGATCACACAAGGTGCAAGAGAAGAGCATACACATGCTTTAGCCTTGTTATTTATCAAATGAAAATCTCTTAACCTAAAACAATCATATACATGTCAAATAAAAGTTCATTCCCTAAGCATAAAAATGAATAATGGATTTTCCCACTTACTCTAATGTTAGAAAAAGAAGGTTTAAGGTTTCTTTTGATTCTCAAGATCACACAAAGTGCAAGAGAAGAGCATACACAACCATATTCCAAACTCATACAAATCATGAAAACAAAATTAATTCATCAAACCCTAAGAAAATATGTTAGAAAACCTACTCTAAATCAGAAAATCTATAGTAAAAGTAGCTAAAATACCAATAAAATGATAGAAGCACAAAAAACTAGAAGTTGAAACTTTGAAATTTGAGCCAACTTTACCTTAGCACACCAAAGACACCCCCTTAGCATAGCGTGCACCCTTTGTAGCATAAATGTGTCTGTCAACACATCCACAACTTTAAGAGCTTCAACACTTCTCTATCAAATTTACTTAGTTTATTTACGTGGGCATGACTTGAGAGATGTCATCGTGCACCATGAAGCACCAATTGTGCGTGACTATACATAGAGAATACATTTTCAATACAATGCAAGCACGTCCGAGGAATGTGAACATGTGTCCAAGAGAATGAAGGAAGCCTTGAAAAAATGGGCATGCCTCTTTGAATGTGGGTACGGCCCTAAAGATGTGGGTGTGAACCTTCCTATAGGTGGTTAAAACATGGATTTTGACAATAAAAATCTGATAACACTCAAATATTTGGATTTTTAATGGAATTTCGATAGCACTTTACCTCCTTAGATCCTGAAAAGAACATAAAAATGCAACATCTACTACTAATCTAGTTCAAACAACTATCAAAATTTGAAATTGATCTACAAAACTTTGAAATTTACTCTAAAAAGCTTGAAACTAATCTAAAAATCTTGAAACTAATCTTGAAATTAATCTAGAAAGCTTGGAACTAATCTAGAAAATTTGAAACTAATCTAGAATACTTGAAACTAAAAAAAACTTTGAAACTAATTTAAAAGCTTAAAAATAAATGTAATGGGGTAAGCTCCCACCAGGCATGCAAAATGAAGACTACTAAAATTTCAACCAAATCTAAACAAACAAGACTAACACCACATAGTCTATTAACAAATACTTATGAATCTAACAATAGTTACATCAATGATAAAATATTAATGGAATGCTTGAAACAATTAACATGATATAAATCAATCCTAGCTAAAGCATGCTTTAGTATGAATTTATAAATAACATAGACCTAAATAGATCTAAGAGGGAAATCAAATTGTGTTTGTTGCTACTTTGATAGAGGTGAGATGGTCTCTCCAATAATGGCAACAAGGCCATATTGGATACCCATCTATTAACCCCATTGAATATTGGAGGCAAAGATTGAGCTTGGCTCTTAATCATATTTCTTATATGATATGTAATTCAAAACATGGTGTAAATTTTAAAGGTATGTGGTTAGTTCTTTTTAGAGTTTTCTATTTGGGGCAAACTTGCATCTTGGTGCATTTGGGACTAAAATCACAAAGTAGATTAAGGATTTTTAATCCTAATTAAGGCTTGTTAATCATGATTAGTGAATTAACAAGTGATTAGGATGTGAGAAGCCTTAATCAACCACTTAGGGTCAATTAAGAGGATAGGATAAGCTTTTGAAGCCTTCTGAGATGTCTTGGAGGGAAATGATGTAATTTTGAATTGTTTGAAGAGGGTTTTAAGCCAATAACAGGGTTTATTGACCAAAACAAGGGTAAAATAGACTTAATTAGCTAATAATCACTAATTGTCTATTTGGAAGAGGATTTTGACTTATGATGTGTCATAAATTAGAATCTTGAATGCGAAAGAGGATAAGTAATCAATTAACCAAAATGGTAAGAAACAGTAGTTAATTAGTGCAAATCACTAATTATAATGGAAATGGTATGAATGACAGTGATTAGTGTGCTTTTAGAAATAAGATTGAAAAAGTGTAATTTAGGTGTCTAGAATATCCCATCCCCTTTTGGGAGTATCGGTGCTTTAACTATCCTATAGATTCTCTTTGCGAAAATTTTGGTCATCCCATTGGTTGTACATATGCCTCCCAATATCTTGGAGTCAATTGTGGAGAGCGATATGACATTGCACTTATAATTAATACTTTTGATCTTCCTGAGATTATCATATCCTAGATGTCTCCTTCCTTGTAGATTTTTCCCAAAATAATGATTCTTCGGTTCATGCGGTCATCTCATGTACCTGCAGTCCCCACTAGAATGTGTGGTTTGATTAGAGACCATATTCAATTCTTGTGTGGTGGATGCATGACAAGGAGGTATTGCATTACAAATAAACCCTTTGTACATAAAATTCTTATCACATAAATTTTATCCTCATAAAAGAGGTATCCTTGAGTACCATTGAGACTTCTTCTATCGACCGAGTCCATGTACTTTAGATCACTCCAATGGCCTCATCACAACTCTACCAAACATCCATTCAACCCATTTTCCCTTATAGAAGTAAATGAGCGTGCCTCTAACTTTGACTATGAGGCCGATGCACTCATGGGTGATGTTCTTATCTTTTATTCCTCAATGATTGGGCAAAAAATTTCTCCATCAATGGCATCATCACCCATTACATTGACACCTTCCTTATCACCTCTCATTATTACTTCACATCCTCTACAACATCCTTCTCTTCCTCTTTCTATTATGACACATCGACCCACTACGATTGAGCCATATTACACATGGCATGAGGCCTCAGGGCATGATCTTTCATACTATGGATCTTATCAATGACACATGAAGAAACTTGATGCTAAGGTCAAAGAGGTCAAGCTAAAAAGGATATGTAACCATCCACTTCAGCTCCTTATTTTTTACTTACCATGGATAATTCGCTTATACCGATGTTGGTTTTCGGTTTATGAATAGTAGGAGTCTGGTTCTTGTGCCCCCTAGAAGAAATCATATAATTGACTCCTCTCGAAACCAACTCCTTCCCCTATAACTTCTAGACCAAAATCTATTGATGGACCTCTACCTTTCCCTAATCCTCATCCACCATGGTTGATACTAGAGGATAGGATTAATGAAAAAAATCCATGAGATCTAAATTTCACCAATAAGTTTCTATTACACCGCATTCCATAGAGGACCTCATGAATTGTACTAAAAGTCACATCTTACACCAAGTTGACAACATCATCACCGACACATTGTGGTATTTTGTCCCACATGGATAGCTATCTATAGAAATTTTACTACACTTTGTGATATCCTTCTTTATCTTGAGCTCTCACCTTCTCGTATGTTCTTAACTCCTACTTGGGTTTTCACACACTTCCTTATATCTCATTGAATCCTTATTTAGGATGATCACCCTCCTTGGGTCCATCATTTCTTTCACCCCGATCCTCCTATAGTTGGATTTCCACGGTCTTGATTAAACTTATTTTGGCTTCAATTCACCCTATTATTTCCTATTAGATCACCATGATATTTTATGCATCCTCACTTAGGTTTATCCTTGCTTGGATTTATTTACCCGATTGTACCTAACATCCTATCGTTAGGTGTCTTGGCCTTGTTTCACCCCTTGGATTCTTCACATTATATCAGATGGGTTATCCTACATATTCCCTTCCCATTGAGTTTTATTATCCATGACATTATCATTATTCCTAAGCTCTATAAGTATCACTACATGTATGCATGCGAGATAGAAAGAAAATGATAAGAAAATCAACATACACAAAAAAACATCCAATATACAATATCACCAAAATCATCATTATATATAGACAAACACACACATAAATAGACACACGCGCATGCAATAGCACGCACGCACACACACACACACACACACACACACACACACACACACACACACACACACACACACACACACACACACACACACACACACACACACACACACACACACACACACACACACACCGAATTAGTCTTAATATATTGGCAACATGATACAAAATAAATCCATGGCTTTGGCCCATATATAACATGAATGAGGAATTGAACCCCTGTGTGGATCTTTGAATTCTTTGAGCCAATGGGTCAGTCGGTAGCTCTAGATGTGTGAGCTAGGGATTTTGGCTTAGATCAGGTCTCCGATGCCTCTCAAAACACAACACACACACACACACACACACACACACACACACACACACACACACACACACACACACACACACACACACACGAATTAGTCTTAATATATTGGCAACATGATACAAAATAAATCCATGACTTTCGCCCATATATAACATGAATGAGGAATTGAACCCCTGTGTAGGTCTTTGAATTATTTGAGCCAATGGAGTGCATGTGTCGGTAGCTATAGATGTGTGAGCTAGGGATTTTGGCTTAGATCTATCTCCATATTCCTCTCCATGTGTTCTCACCAACTATTCCTCTAGTTTAGTGGTTTTATTTGTTTCCCTCCTAGCATTTGATAAGTGGGTTGTCTGCTCTTGAACTAGTTCTTCCTACACTTGTGATAAGATATGAAATTTCATATCTATAATTCATGTAGAGATTTCATTACATGTGTGTCTATGAACCTCCAAAAGGTCCTTGAAACCTCTCCAACCAAATTAAATGCACTCACCGAATCTTCTATCAATTGTGCACCTGGATCCACCATCATTGTATTATATTAGAAATCTAGCACTAAATCTAGGATCTCATGATGGGAAATCTCTATTAGGGAGTGTTACTCATCCACTTTCCACTTTTAAAAATCAAGAGACACATGTCACTTACCATGTAAATACAACACACAAGGATTATTCTCAACACATACAATAAAATCATGACACACATACCTAGCTACTCGGACCTCTCTATGATGGTCTCACCATCTCCATGGCCACCTAATACATCCTCCTCCTCCTCCTCATCACAATAAGGTCTTACTCTAACATATTGTTCCCACCTATCTTAGGGAACCAATATCATATCCCCTCTACATTTTATTATGACCCTCTATCTTGAATACATGACCATATGGACACCAATCTATGTCGGGTAACCTCCTCCTAGCCACCACATCTTATGATACCTCATACCTAATATTATCTTCCTTGGTAATCCCCTCCAGTGTTAGGACCATCTCCACATGCACCCCCAATATTTGAACCTATATCTATAGATATTTCATCGGATCCCACCTATGAGCCACTAACCACTATAATATATGGTGGGCCTTGAACATCCTCACCGCGCCTCCATTTCCTCTTACCCTTTCTTCCTGTCACTCATACCCTACGGGATGTAGTTCTAATACACTCACCTCTACTCATATGGTCTCTATCATGTCGACATCGGTAAGGTGGTAATGGTGGTATCACTATGGGATTCAATCGCCCAAAGTGTCTTGGGACTCTATTCACCAAGTGGGTCTCCACCCAATGTAAATAATGACCTATCACATCAATGATGGTCTCCAAATACTATTTCTTGGGCCAACTAGGTCACTGATCCATGTTCCTTATATAGGGCTTCCATATTACATTATTGGACCCATATGTGCTAGTGGCGAGAATCCTTAAAGTACTCTCACTATCAGCCTTTATGCCCACTATAGTACTCTCTAGGAATCTACCACTACTAATAATGGTGTCATTGTCATCATATACATTGGAAACCTTTCATATATCCAAGATGTCAATAAGATGATGGGTCTCATGACCATGTATCCTCTGTGTCTAACCATATATGAATCGTGCACCAATTGCACCCATATAGTGGTACCCTAGCTGAATTATACACCATGTTCCACAAAATATCTACACACTACTATAAAAAATAATGGAATGGCTCCATCTTCCTTGTGACATAATATGTATGCCACCACAATACTCATTAGTATTTTTGTATATCTTTAATCTGTGTGGATTATATTGTGTTAATTCATACATATAACATACCTTCATCGTATGTCTCACTCATAGTAGCCCATATGGCCAAGACTCTCCACTATACACATTAGGTTTCAAATAATAGTACATGGAGGTACCTTAAATGAGTAACCCGAAAAATCCCATGAACATTATGTAATGTCAAGGCCACCTCCATTGTCACATGTCCCATCTATCACCGAAAGGTGTTAGACCTCATCTCTCATGAAACTAAAAACATCCGGGAGTAGATCTAGATCTAACGGTATCCTCGGTCATTTTCATGATGCCCCCAAAACCCCAACCCTATAGTTGGGTCATTTCTTCCCGACTCAATCGATAATCAAACAACTAAGCCAAGATACATCTAGAATCCTTCATAGATGGATCCTATAATCTTCCCGCTATCACAAAACAACAAAATCCATGCATCGATCTTTGAAAATCAAATCTGGGCATGCAAAATCAAAATTTACAACTCATTTAAACAATTATTCCTACGTCATTGTTCCCTAGAAAAAATATCCTCACCATCCTTATGCCATTGGTCCTCTTACTTCAGGGGGTCGATTGCATCTAGCCAAACACGATCAAAATTTTTAAATCAAAAATATCAAAAGTGAAAAAATGAAAATTAAAACCCTCCCAAACCCACTTATATTTTATCCTAACCTACCCTATGATGTAAGTTTGAAAAATAATAACGCCCTAACAAATTCAAAAATGTAAAAAAAACAAATGAATCTTAATCTACCCAACAACATTATATACAACGACTTACCCATGTTTGTGCTCCACCACATGCACCATCTCGTTTTCCTCTTATGCCACCTTTTACTTGTGCCATGTAATCAAAATACACATAAATTATGAATTATAGAGCTTAGTTATCTTAATTCCAAAATAGCAATAAGCAAATAAAAAACAAAAAACCTATAAAAAGATATCATTTCTATTTAAATCACTTGTGATAACCTAAACCTTTTAACAACTTCAATTTTTACTCACGAGCTCTGTAAAATGCATCATTTTATACATTTTTATTATGTTCTCATGTCATTCACTTTGACCTATTACATGTGTACATTCATCAAATTTCAATTTTAGCCTATTTTTGACACTATGACATTATAACATCTCAACACTATGACATGAAATTTTTCCCCTAGGCCCCTAGCTACATGATTTGTGTCTTATATTTTACTGATGATCCTTTAGTGTTTCCTTTGAGTTGTGCTTCTTTAGAGTTCTTGCAGCATGGATTATACATGTACATTATAAGATGAGTAACACTATCAAGTACACATCGTGGGTATGTTTCATTTCAGCTAGTCCTTTCAATATTCCTTTATGTACTTACTTTCGGTGTCTACTTTTGATCTTGGTGTTACAAATAGTACTTTTCCATTAACCACCAATTCTTGCATTTTTGTGACTTGTGGTGATCAACGAGATGGGGCATATGTATACACCTAATAATTCACTTTTCATCTTTCATACATGTTTCTATCAATTTCTCTATGTAGATAAGGATCATTGATGTGTCGATTTCTTGAGAGGGTTTCTTAAACAAAATCTCGAGAATGGGGTATGATTATTCATGTAATGTTGGATATATTTTTTTCTTGGTTACATGTATAAATCTAGGCGATCGTGGGATAAATTTCCTTCATTTAATAGTGAATCTCTTGTTATCCATATTTCACCCCTGGGAAAAATATTGGATCAACCACGACCCCACATGGAAAGAACCAAAGAAGACACATTTAAATCTTGCAAATAGGTCGCAGAAGGACTCAAAAATGGAGTGGCGAGGGTTGAGAAAGATTAAACAACCCTATGCAAGAAGAAACGACTCTTTCAAGCCATTTCCATGTCTTAAATCCATTTTACAAGTTATAGGTAGACTCAACAATGGAATTACGGGCTCATTAAGGAAGGGGCGAGTTCTACGGAGGAATCAGGAGCAAGAAGGGGAAAAAGGTGAAGATTTGAAGTTTTAGGGATCAAAATAGTTCAAGAAAGAGTCCAAAATCGACTAAGTATGGAGGGGTCAACGGAGAAAGCCACGTGTCAACATGGAGCTCCTCCAAAAGTTGAATCCATTAAGGGAGGCTCAAATGAGTGCCACATCTCCATGTGTCCCAGGCTGAAATGGAGGCAGGTTCAACTGGTCAACAGAGTCAAAATTTGGATAGGGTGGGCCTCAAAATTGGATAAGATTAAAAGTGTAAGTGGAGAGTGTCAAGTGTCAGCTTGGCGCATCTCCAAAAGTTAGTCCAAAGGTGGAGACCCAAATGAGCACGAGCTCACCATGTAGCCTAGGGTCCAAAAGAATAAGAGGGACCATTGAAAAGTCCAAATATTTGTAGAGGCTGCCAAGTGTCAACTCGACACTCCTCCAAAGGCAAACCTTGACCAGGTTTTTAAGCACGTGTGCAGAGCCTCCACGTGTCCAGTCTCAAAAAGGGGCAGAGTTGGTTGAATAGTCAATGCATGGGGCAGGCTAGTGGAGGTTGCCAAGTGTCCAAATGGCGCTAACTCAAGGATTGAATAGGGAGAGAGTTTCCAAATGAGTGTCAAAGTTGCAGATGTCCCCAGTTAAGAAATATGCCCCCACCCAAAGGGAAAAAGTCAGCGTTTGAACCTGAGTCAAGGTCAAAGCGGGGAGTCAGAGGAAAAGGTGAAAATTTTCCTTTTGTCAAAAGGGCATAGAGATGAAAATTGAAGCGCATCTCCCTAGCCAACTAAAGGGTGCCATGTGTCTAAGCGGAGCGGAGAGGCCACGCGAGTTTTCTGAATTTTGCATTTTTTGTGAAAAGGGGGGAAAAGATAAATCACGGACCTGCAAACCTGATTTTTCCCTAATCTGGCTGCCACGTGTCCCATATTAAAGAAGGCACCCATTTTTCAACCGGTTTTCCCACTCCTTTGTATAGACCTGATACAAACTTCAAAGGGCATATCTTTCAACTCAGGGCTCAAAATATAACAAATCTGACACCGTTGGAAGTGTCTCGACATCCTCTATGCCATGGAAAGATAAAAATCATTTTTGTAAGCCTTGGTAGGTGAAAATGGAGAAACATATTTGGGCCTTTAATGTAAGATATTCTTTCCTCAACAACCAGATCAGATTCAATCTAATCTATCGTTTCCTCCTTTGAGGCACCGAATAAGAAAATGATACAGTCAAGATAGATTTGGGGGCAGATCTTGTGGAAGGCATTGATGGCAGTGGTTGAGCTTGAACTAGTTTTTTTCACTCTTCTCTCTTTCTCCCCTCTGTACTGAGTCTATAAAAGAAGGGTCGAGGCTTATTGTAAAGTGGTTGTTTATTTTCCTCTCTGCCTCCCCTCCTTTTCTTCCTTAGGGTCAAAATGGAGTTCGAACCTCCTCCCCGCTCTGTAAATGGTGTTTCTTGCCTCTTTCTCATAGATGATGTTCTCAGTTTCAAACTTATAAAATAAAAACATGTTTTTGATGCATTTGTCTGTCCTTTCTCATTTTTTGGTTATTTCTTCTTGCCTCTCTTCATTGCGGTATATCTTTGCATGTTTTTATGTTCATTTGCAGATCCAGGAGCTATGTTTACGGGGTTTGAAATGTGTTTTGTGTGAATATTATATCGGCCTATGATGCAGTTGTCCATCCTCTCCATTGCTCACCTCTCTTCATTTCAGGTAGTCTGGTTAGATGACCAACAATTCTCCTTCTCTGGTGTATCACCATTTTAGTTTAGGCTCTATTTTTTTCATTTTCTTTCTCTCCCTATCTCCTTAGATAGTTAGATTAGATTAGATTAGCTTTCCTACACTAGAATAGCTCGTGGAAGGTAGTTTAGGAAGAGGAACCAGCCTTCTCTAGAGAGCTTTCCCATTTGCAAGGTCCCACACCTTAGGGAACTTTAAATGTTATGTGGATCACACCAAATGACATTGCCATAGAAAAGTAGACTCGACTACTCATTTAGGGTCTTTGTGATTTTGCACTAACATCTCCCATGTGATATATTTATTTATTTTATATCCTATTAATATATTTTTGGGTATTACTTTAATTACATGGCTCATGAACCATATCCAAACAACTCGCAATAAGTAAGTAGTCGTATGGGAAAGCAACGGTTTGAAAGAAATGAAAATATAATGTAAGGGAATAAGTAGCAACAATATCAAATGAATTTTTTCACATCAATTAGATCAAACAATTTATTATAGCCACATGGAATAAATAAATATTTGATGATTTTAACAAATTCCAGTGGTGAAAAGAAATATTTTCAAATGTAAATTCAAGATAAAACAAAGTGTACCATGAACTTCCACAACGTGCATAGCAAGATCTTATAAGATACAAATTTCCATGGAATTTTCCTTCTTGTTATTCAAGTTTGATCGGTTTACAAAATGAACATCTGATTACTTCAACCCAAAGTTTGAAATAATAATGCACAAAGTATAACATTTGTTTGCCCAAAATTCATGATCCTTTGGCCCGTAGACCTATCTCACTATTTATATCCTTTGAAAAGAAAATACAAATAAGAGTCATTAATTACATTCAATTCGTGTGCCTAGATATAAAAGCTGGATGAAGGTGAGTATTTTTCCTCAAAATTCTCAATGTTTGGCATGCATATCATTGGATTTTTCCATGGTCCTAACTAACTTCAACTACTTCTCATGTTGTGCCACATATTCATAAGTAATTGACTTTTTCAAACAACTTGAAGTAATGGTGATCAATCAAATTACTTTAATTTTACAATGAATTTTCATTACTTTATAACATTATTGAACCATGAGAAGGAGGAGGAGAAAGAATAAGAAAAATAAGAAGAAGAATAAGAAGAATAAGAAGAAGAAAAGAAATTATTCTAATTGTAGGACTTTAGTTTCAGTTTAGCCTTCCTCTTCGGTCTCAACCTTATTCTTCTCCCGATATTTGGTGTCTTGATCTAGCATATACTTTATCACCTTTCCATCAAGTTTGGAAATTTCTTGCATTTCTATTTCAAATTTGAGTAACTCCCTTTCCGAAAAATTCCACACCTTCTTACTCTCCCTATATGAGACATGAGATAAGTGACATCCTGTGAATCATTGAAAATCTTTCCATTGAAACACAAGTGAAGGGAGTAATAGATTTATCAATTTCTTGTGAAAAATCTAAAGGAATTCTTCCATATCTTTTGGATGACTTGGAAACATTTCATTTTATGAAATCATAAATGTAATCATTGAGCTCATCCATAAATTTCTCTACTTCTCCTCCTAACAACTTCATCTCTTCCATCATTCCATTAATTATATTCTTGCAGAAAGAAAGAGTCAACTCTTCTTGTTTACCCTTATTTAGTGATCCTTCTAGTACAATTTGTTCTTAAATCAAGTATGCTTTCAAATTGATTTAATAATTTCCAATTGGATTTCTATTGAGAAGATGGAATATAGCTCAAGTTTGAAAGCATGGTAGGTTTGGGCCTATGGACATAGGGAGCACATGAGTGTGCAAAAGTATAGCGAATATGGGCATGCCCAGAACAATTAGAAAACATGACTTAGCCACTTTTGTAGGTCAAGGCTATTTTTAGACATAGAGTGTAGAGCATGCAAAGATAAGGAGACTTGCAATTCACACAAGACTATTTTGGGTTTAGCTTAGCAGATTCGAAGTGCCATGTAGGGTTTTTGTTTATAATAATAGGATCTATACTTAGAGTTAACTTTATAAGATCTATTATTAGCACTTGCATGCTTTTGTATTCTCTTGTAAAGGTACATGGCTATTATTATCATGTAGCCTATTTTTGGAAGGTGCATGGGTGGTGAAGGGAAATTCCCCACCCCTATATATATGTATTGATTTGCATGGTTTAGGAGTTGGTTAATAATGTTTGATTATAGAGTTATGTTGTCAGTTTTGTTTGTGTGCATGACTCATGGTGACACTATTATAATGTATGAAGATTCTATGTTTTACGATTGCTTAATATGAAGGATCATATTGGATGGATATTGGTGTTAAGTATGACTGAATATGGTTCTTGTCTGATAAATCTCATTATAGTCATGGTTTAGCTAATCTTTCCTATGGTTTAGATCTAGATCTAGTTTATGCATTGTGGATTGTTTACTATCTATTATGAATATGGATATATACATACTCAATCATGCTAACATTCTAGACAAACAACTCTAAAGAGGGACCTAGTACCCTTACATGCTTTGGGTGAGCACTCAATTCAAACTGAGTGATGTTTCAATGAGACTTGGGCCATTTGCGCTAATTTCAGGATACATCATTGGTTCCCTTGTTAGGACCTCTTTCTCAGCTATTTTTAGGATGTTACATGATGAAGACATATTGGTTGACCTTGGCCAGTATTGAGGAGTGGTTAGAAGATTTGAAAGAAGAGTATTCTTGTAGATTTAGTACTAGAACTAATTTTAATACACACATGTGGGTTAAACAGAGCCTATATCACAAGTTTTATAAGACATTATTTTATTTCTTCCCTAAGATTTGTATGATTAGTGGTTACTTTTCATCTAAAAAGAATCGGAGGTTTTGCACGCTTGTTTGGATGCAAGAAGAATTCTAGACCTTGTATGATGCATATCTGATTTGGACGTGCTCTTTGGATGTTAGGTTCTATGGTGTTTTGAATAGCTACACATTGAAATATGTATTTTAGACTTACTCTTTCCCGAGAGATTGCTGAGTTTCAATTTCGTATGAACACAAAGGATTGTATTTGAGTGTTATTCCACCGGTGATCAATATCCTTATTATAACCCTAGATTTGGAAGATAATTTTATGGCTAACTAAACCCCACCACGTGCGGTGGAAGGAGCAGAATGGTGAGGATTGTAGACATATTGGTATAAAGGAAAAGAGAAGAAAGGTTGCTTAAGTTCAATGAGGCACAAGAGGGATTTATAGTAGCGTGAAGTTGCAGAATGGATGGCATTGTGGAGAGAGATGGCTCATGAAGGGTTCAAAGCTCATGTAGAAGACATGGAAAAAAATCATCTATAACTCCCCATTTTGGAAATTATAGTAGGGAACCCTCTTCAACCTCAAATTATAGTGTGTTATAGAGACAACATGGAACATGGGTGTGCATCTGAATCTACCTAGAAACCTATCCCTCAGTGCTTAGTTTTCTAGTTTCTATGACAATCGAGTAATCAACATGCTAGTGTGAATGTAGAGTTGCATAAATAGAGTGAATTTGTAGTCAAGTTCAGTAATTAATCAAGGAGATAATTCATCTATGGTGCAATCATCATCTACTTTATTTTAAGGTATCTTTTCTTGTGAGTTGTCGGCATAGAATGTAGGCACATAAAACCTAGGCATAACATCTGTAAGTAGTGCAACTTCACAGAATGTGGGTGTTCAATTTAGCACAACCATCAAAACACAAGGAAGTGTATCCTCTATTCTATTTCCTGCTATAAGAGGAGGATTTGATGGCTCAGAATTATAGGATCTAGTGGATTTGGAGGTGGTGGAAATACAGGAGGAAACACAAGAGGCTCTAGATCTAGTGGGAAAGGTCTACACCAACCACAGAAAATTTACATGGATATGTCTCTTCATATTGAAAAGTATAGGGGCATTGAATATGCAACCAAGCACATTCATATGTGTGAGATATTGTGGTGTGTAAAGGGGAATACATCTCTAGAGTGTAAGGCAAGGCAAGATATAACTACCTTATAGGTATGCACACATACCTAGTACAGAAATTTTGATCCTGATTAGACTTGTGTTGACTATATAAGTTATGATATGTTTTCTTAAAGGAATTTTATATCCTTGAGTTCAAGTAGAAAATAATAAGTGCACTTAAATACATTTAGCAGGGTAATACTTGAGAATGTTTGGGAATATGATGCTCGGTTCAAGAATCTTCTTTCTAAGTTATCTTATGACATCCATGCGAGCCAACATGCATAGTGGTTCATTGGAGGATTGATCACACCTTTTAGAAGAGTGCTTTCACATAATACTTATATAGATCCATGTGAGGCAATTTAAGAAGCTCTGTGCGTTGAGGTAGTAGGAAGTGTAGACACATGGGTAAGCCCATTATTGGAAACTCAAGTTGCACAGATAGGAAAAACAATTGGAGAATTTATCTACTAATTTAGCAGATGAGACACGTAATGGAATTTGGTGTATAGATTATGAAGTAGAGGGGAATACTAAGGATAGTTTCCCTCGAAAATCGGTGTTCTCCTTGTTGTTGGATTGCAAGATATGTCACTTAGACCACACTTCAAGTCGGTGCCCATTTTTGCAGTGCGTGATAAGAAAATAAGTGTCTAGTTACTATAATATTTGTAGTTCCTCAACTCATGATACTTGAGGATTGCAAGTTTATTGATCATATCCAAGATGTCATTGATATTGGCGTATGGTAGACTAGGGTTACAAATAATCCCAAGGATAATGGTGAGCATCATGAATACGATCACAGTGAGGGGCATTCTGATGGCGGTCGTGGTATAGGATGAGGTTATAGAGGTGGATTCAGAGGTCGAGGTCATGGGGCGGGAGTGATTTCCCTCATGGGACTTGTTATACATGTGGATCTCTTGATCACTACAAGTGTGAATGTCCACAAAATATTGTGTGTTATTTTTATGGAAATAATCATAGTTATGAAGAATGCCCGAACTTGTATGAACACTTAAGCAAGAAACATAAATAGGAAAACAAGGGCACGAGAATGGTTAGAGTAAAGCACGTTGTGGAAGACCAATGGATGTCAAAGTTAGCACCAAATCTTGAGTTGGTACCTATGAATATTACTACATGTGTTGAGGTTGCACGTGCCATGGAAGTCCTGTAATAGAAGCCTTCCAATAGAAGGAGGAATTCCTACATGCAAAGTATCTAGACCCTATGCATCAAAAGGAGGTTTATCAAGAAACCATGGAGGTAATTCAGAATTTATAGGATGAGATATAGTGTTGTAAGGAACAGTCACGGAAGTTAGAACAAAATAAAACAAATGAAGTCCATCAAATGGATGTTGATGATTTAAAATAGGTGTGTAATATGTTAAGCCGAGAGAACATTATTTCATTGTTAGGGAATTAGCTGAAGGGAAACACTCCACGCACTGAGACTAAACATGAGAGAAAAAATTTGCATGCTAATATTCCTTCAGAAATTTTGGATTATGACAAGGAGATTACTCTAAATGTTATTGTTGATGGTTGGATTTTGAGTAACATTTTGATTGACACATGCATGGAAGTGAATGCACTCACTTTGGATGTGTGGGTTCGATTGGTAAAACCTCTATTGCAGCCATCCTCTAATGTGTTTTTCATGGCAAACCGAACTAAGGCCATGCCCATTGGAGTTTTAAAATATGCATCCATTACTATATAGGGGGCCAAGTTCATTGGGGAATTTGAGGTTTTATCACTTGTAGAAGAAGAAAATTTTCCCGCATTACTTGGGTGCCCTTGGTGTTATGTAAACAACAAAAGAATCGTATTTTCAATAAGGGGTATATCAGCTTTGAAAATAGGGAAGAACACGTTAGTGTCCCTTTGAAAGATGGGAAATCTGCACCTTATGTAGAACCCCTAAGTGAAGAAGACTTAAACGGAATCTTTGTGCAAACCCTTCGAGATTCAAAAGTTCTTGAGCTATCAAAGGAAGGATGTCTCCAATGATGATGCGATGATGCATAGTCCATGAGTGGCACTTTTGAAATGGTTGGGTAGTGTTACATGCATGCCACGTAGTATCGGGCATGGGAAGTATAATTGGGAACATGGCACTTTTGAAATGGTTTCAGGTGAAAAGAAGGAACATACTCTGCAAAGTGTAGTTACATGGGGTAATCTTCTGGATGGAGAGAAGTGAGGATTACTTTAGCTACGATTTTTAGTATCACATACTTAGATCTTTATTTCATGGTAAGTATCTTGTTTGTACAAAGTACATAGGTGAAGAGAATCAAGAAGTATTCTTTCTTTCTATGGAATTTCAGTGGGAATTTCAGGTGGAAAGAAGGAACATGTTAGTGTATACTCGCATGGGAAGGTAGCGTTGTTTGTGGATGGTTCATAGGTATAATCTTAAACATCTGAGTGGAGGCCTTAGAAGTTAAATATGAGGATTACTTTATCTTTACTATATTTTTTTGAGAAGAGAAATATGTTAAACGCAGGTACTTAGAAAGAGAAAAGGGTTGATACATGGTTGATGATGAAGAGGTAAGGAATTACATCTTATTATGCATAAATTCTTGGCATCATATGAGAAGGTGTGTGCCTACCATGAGCCTATGAAGACCAAAAAAATGAACATTGGAACAAATGCTAGAAGCCATTATCATAATTAATGGTCCGAATCTGAAGTTTCTAAAATCATTAAGTTATTGGTGACTTTCAGGAATTGAAGGCATTGAATAATTAGGATAGATGAAGATAAAACTAAAATAATGTTTGTGTGCAAAGTTTGGAAAATTCCTTACAGTGAATCTGATTTTGTGTATTAAGGTAAAGGAAGAAATTGACAAAATGTTAATTTCCTAATTTTTCCCATCAAAGAGTTAGAATGTGTGCATGGTATATCTATGGAAAAATTAGTTTTTGTGGATTATAGGAGTTGAATATTTCATGTGTCAGTGGCACCATTTACTAATTAAATATTGGAGGGTGTGGTAGGGTGTGAGATCTACTCCTTTACTAATGGCTTCTCTAGATATCATCAGGCGAGGATAGCTAGAGAGGATCGATTTCACCACTCGATTTTTTTCAGACCTTTGACTAAAGATTTTTCACATAAACATTCCAAGATTTTATTCACAAGTTCTTGTAGGTGTATTTGGATGATGATAGGCCTTATCAGAGGTTATTTGAAGCTGATTTTGAAGATATGTAGGGAGCATATCTTTGAACATACAAAAGTGTATATTTTCCAAAAATTGTTTAAATACATCATCTATAAAGAAGTATATGGATCTTTTAAAGTTATGATTTTGTGCTTAAAGGAACCTATAAACCAAAGTGAGGTATGTGGATTCTTGGGGCACATGGGTTATTAAAAAAAAATTATTAAGGTATATAAGATTTCCATGCCCTTAGAATAATTACTGAAGGAAAAAGGAAAGTTCTATTGGGGTGAGGCACAACAACATGGGTTTAAAACACTAGAGGAGAGGCTTATTACAACACCTATTTTGCATTTTCCTTCATATTCCAAACCATTTCATGTTCATGTAGATGCCTCTAGCATGGCCATTGGTGTGTTATTAGTTCAGCATGAAGAAAGGATTGTCGATCATCCTATTTACTTCACTAGTAGGAAGTTAACTCCAGCAGATAATAGAATTATACAACGACATAGTGTAAGGCCTTGTCTATGATCTATGTGCTCCATAAGTTTCAAAAATATTTGTTGGCCACACCTTTTATATTTTATACAAACCACATGGCATTGAATTACTTGGTGAACACGCTCATTTAAAGGGGCACATATGCCATTGGATATTGTTATTTTAGGAGTTCAATTTTACGTGGTCGTTAAGCCAGGTAAGAGCAATTCTAGTCTAGACCATTTATCAAGGATTCAATTAGGAGAGGACGTGTAGAGCATTGAGGATGTAATTTTAGATGCACAACCATTTAGGATGAATGTCACACCCTTGGACTTGGAATATATTGTTATCTTTTTACGCACACGTGTGGTTCCCAAGGGAATAAAGGCCTTATAAAAGAAACAACTTGTTATTCACGCCGCGCCTTACATGTTGATCAGTGGAGACTTATACAAGTTATTTCATGATGAATTTTTCTACCTGTGTGTACTTGATCATGAACACAAATAAATTATGGCGAGGCTCATGAAAATATTGTAGGTGGATAGTATGTAAGGGACGTCACCGCGTGCAAGATTCTCCTAACTGATCTATGGTGTGAAACATTATACAAGGATTGTAAAGCATATTGTAAGGCATGTGACCATTGTCAACACCTTGGAAAGCCTGGGCATAGAGATGAAATGCCTTTGAGGCCTATTACTAGTGTAGAGCCTTTTGAGAAGTGGGAAATTGACTTTGTGGGCCCTATCTCCCTAATTGTGCACGGGATAGGATCGCGCTACATTATCACTTGTATTTATTATCTTACAAGGTGGGTAGAAGTGGTGCCTACAAAGGATTTCACAATAGCTATAATAGCAAGGTTTCTATGGGAAAATATTATTAGTAGGTATGGATGCCCTTTAAGTTTAACAAGTGATAAGGGTACTCATTTCCTTAATGAGACTATCAGGATATTATTGGATGAATTTATGGTTACACACCATAGGAAAACCCCTTATCACTCTTAGGAAAATGGAAACGTTGAGGCCTTCAACAAAATATTGAGCCATACCTTGACCAAAATTTTGATGTTGGAAAAAGAGATTAGGATGACAAAGTCCTTGTTGTATTTTGGGCATACAGGCTGACCTATAAGAGGTTGAATAAAGCAACACCCTTTCAGTTGATGTTTAGCATAGATGTTGTTCTTCCCATGGAATTTATGTTACCTTCTTTACATATTGTGTGCACAAGAGGTCTGGCTAACGAGTAGGCATAGGAAGAACGTATTAATGAACCGATGAAGCTGGATGAAAGGTGCGCTATAGAAAGATGGAGTTAGAAGCAAGAAAAATCTAGGAAGAAAGCATGGCATGATAGGCACATCAAGGATAAGAATCTTGAGGTTGGGCAGATGGTATTGTTGTATGATTCAAAAAAAAATTGCCACCCTAAAAATCTTAAGGTGCATTGGTTGGGACCGTATGTTATCACTTATATACTTAATTCAGGTGTTTGTCATTTAGAGGCGCTAGATGGAACACGGTTTCTTGGTTACTTCAACGGGAGTAGGATGAAGCCCTACTATAAATAAGTTTTCTTGGTGTTTGTAATAAGGTAGTATTTCCACTTAGATTAGGTTTCCCTTAATGCATTTCCTTTATATGTGTTTCCTTCATCATTGCTATGCTTTGTCAATTTAGTTCAGTGTTTTGTGTAACAAGTGATCTTTTGTGTCGAAGTTGATTACTATGTAATTGTTTTCCTACACAGAGGACCGCACATACCCTTAGTGTGGGGTGGTTTATATATAGGGGGTGGTTTATATATAGGGTTCATTTTCAAGTTGAATTTTATTGTTATCTTAGGATGGGTATGCATAAAACACATTTTGTGCATGTGTTTAAAGAAAAGGTACAGCTTAGGAAAAGAGAAAATTGTTGTTGAATAAAGACCACGATGGAAAAATGAACTCACAAAGATAACAAAAGGTAGGCTATAGTAGGGGAAACTACTTATTGAAAGGAGCAGTGGCAAAGTACTTTGGTGCATGAGGGCATGCAAAAAGAGCTTTGTGGCCGAGAAGTAGAAGGCATGCTAGAAGGTTATGACTATGGTGTGGAGATGTGTTGCACACAAAATTTGGAAAATGATGAATTAATGCTAGGAATGGTAGTAGGTGGAGAGTAATAAATGTGATAAATTTTTCAAATATATATATAAAGAAGGGATGTGAGGCCATTTTTACCTTTGCAACTATGAATTCTCAAGTGATTTGTGTAAGAGTGAGATGACAAGAGTTAGTAAAGTATGAAGCGCTAAAAATAGGTTTTGTTAAAATATTTATGCATGGGATTGACTTGCACTCCTTTTGAGAAGTGTTTGAGCAAAGAAGAGGCATGCGAGGAGGATAAATCGAGAGCTAGGGTTTGGATTAAAGATAGGACATGCAAATTTGGGTTGTGGATCTCGAGAAGAGGTAAAAATAACATGCCTTTTTAGTTAATATGGAACCTAAAAGAGCACCTAGAGATGGTACAAGGGGAAATAATAAAAAAAAGATAAGATCGAAGTGGAATACGCCCTAAGAGAATATTTTCTGAAATTCAATACCCAAAAGGGGTTATCATGGGTTGTGACTAGGATTCACACATTCGTCACAAAGGGTCAATGATTACAACCACACAGGAACAAGGATACCAAGGAGGAGCTGGAGAAATTACTTGTGGTAAAGACCACTAAGAGAATAGTCGATGACATGGCAGTCTATAATGATGTGGGTGAGAATTTTTTGACCAAGGTAGGATTTTTATAGTTATATGAGCTTTTGTATTTTGGAAAACCTAAGAAATTATACCAGTGGCTCATGAGTAGAGTCCATGAGGACTTCTTATACTTTGTTGGGTGTCGAATGAGGATCACCGCACCTTTGATTACAATTTTGACAAGGCTAAGGAGTTCAGGTGTTGAGCTAAGTAGCAACCTCACTGATAAGGAGGCCATATAAAAGATGAAGAAGGAGCTTGGATACACCAAAGGAGGGTGCAAGATGGACATCCCTAAATTACAAAAGTATCTAGTCATTCAGGCAAAGAGCCCATCTCCTAAAAAAGCTAAACAATCAAGAGCGCTGGTCTCAAGTAAACAAGGTATGGCTTCATGTTGTGCGGAAAATGACAGAAGGTGTTGTGTATAACTTATCCAATTTCATTATTGAGACAATCATTGAGGAAGAACAGGAAGGTGAGAAAATCATCTTTGGTGTTATACTTCTGTCATTGGTCTTTGTTGAAATTGGTGTGCCCGATGGGCCAAAAGACAATATGTGGTAGTTTCCTGTAGAAAAGAAGTCCTTGGTAGAAAGATTTTCCACTATACTTGTGATGGATCAATGAGTGGACCTTTCAAACAAAGGGTGGAAATGTGGTATGAGTGCTTGTGCACTTGTGTTTGAAGAAGAGTGGAGAATACCCAAGGATTTACCTTTGGTATTGGGTAAACAAGTACATGATTGTAGTGTACCAACACTTTTACATTGGGTGCTTTGGGATGAAGGATGGAAAATGGATCCCTTGGTGCAAGCTTCCATATGCCTTCACAACACGCTATTTTCAAGCATTTGTACATAGGTTTTCAAACATGTGTCGGTTGTTATTCAATGTTGATAAGGTATATTGTGACTACCACACACTATAGAAGTCTTATGTTTATCCAGGTAAGACTACTTACATTGAAATATTAATATCGATGATATTAACATGAAGGTTGTAAGTTTAGCAATTGGAAATTTGGGAGCGGATTTTGTATATATATACATGATTCCTAAATTACAAAACAAAAAGTACTTTGAGAATGAATTCAAGCTCCTGGGCCTCCTAAGGGAAAGCATACTATGGGTACTTTAGAATAAGAAGATGATCTTCCCACTTTGCTGAAGAAGAAAGAGAAGAAGAGGAAATACATGAAGATAGTGGTGGATTGGACCAAAGGAGAAAAAGACAACCCACTATTAGAGGAAAGAGAGAGCATGATGTGAGCCCTCCATTGTAGAAAAAGGAGGATGAGGTGTTAGATATGGGCACAATAGAGATAGATGCGAATAACAGACCGAGGAGACAAAGTTTAAAAGGGTGTTTAGAAGAACAAGGGATTAGAGTGTGGGAACATCACAACCTTTAAGGAGATCACCTAGGACTTCACCTCAGAAAGTAGAGCCTGAAAAGAAGAAAAGGTGTAAGTTAAAACTTCAAGAGGAAAATAAGGATGAATTTGGGGAAAGTGTGCTAGGAACTCGAGTGTAACTTGAGGATACAGAGGAGCCTTATGATGAGGAGATGAAGAATTATGAAGAAATACTAAAGGATCAAGGTACATAAATAGATAATGACGAGCCTTTTGGTGCACCCCATATGACATAAGAAGGTGAAGGCCCAATTCTGGATTAAGGTGCACTGATTCCACAAGGAAATAAAACAAAGAAGGTGAAGGAAGGTGAAGACTATGTGAATCCTGCATTTATATATGTTGATGACACAAAGAAAATCATATGCATGGAGTTATAGATCACTATGGAGTCTAAGGATTTATGTGGTTGGGAGTTGATGGACAAAGAAATGGCCAATGCGTGCACATGGAAAAAATTATCATGGTCAATTTAGACTCATATAGATGATCCTGATTTTAATGTGTGTGAAGAATCATGTGTTTCATGTAGGATGAAGAAATTTCCCCACATCTAGCACATGAATATTAAGCCTACTTTTATGTCGGATGAACAAGTAAGTAATGCCTTGGTAAAGGTATCTACCGAGGTTACGTGTAGGAACATAGATAAAGCGGTAACCATTAGGGCATTGATGGATGATAATAAGGATAAAGATAGTGAAATAAAGTGCTTGACAACAGATAAGGAAAGGGCCAAGGTAAAGATAAAATCATTGAAAAGTGCATGGATAACGATATTGGAGATGATATTCTCAAGGTAAGGCCACATCTAGAATCTAAAGTTCCAGAGAAATTTCCTTTTGTAATGCACTACATACACACATTGGTAAAACTAGTGATAGATGAAGGGCCTGTGCGTATGCCTACACCAAAAGATCCTACATAGGATGCAACAAAGGCCAAAGCCAAAATTTTCAAAAATATTGCAAGTTATGACTCTCTATTGTAGGCCTTGAAGGATGAGCTTTAAAAGGAAGATCAAGATCTAAACATGTGTGCGGTGCCGGATGTTATTATTAGGACAAGGACTCTAGCAGAAGAGAATGAGTTCCTTCAAGTGCATAAGAATGAAACAATTAGGCATGTGTAGAGGTTGGTTATGGTAGAGAAAATCACAATGCACTTCCAACAACCCAAGTACCACATGAGGAAAGAATGAATGAAATCAGAAATCTCATCACAAAGAAGATGGATTATATGGAGGGCATGATTTCAAGCATGGCAAACATTGTTAGGATTTTGCAAAATGAACAAGAAAACATGACTCAGGATGATTTGGATGCCATGGTTACAGATGTCCCTGATAAAATAGGAAAAAAATTGAGTGATTCATAGGTGTTAGAGGTAGATATTAAAAATGAGTATCCATAGTTGATTGTATTGATAGAGGAGCAGAGTGCCGAGTAGTACTTCATTATTTTTGTCAAGTAATTGTTATTCTTTTATTCATTATTATTTATTCTTGGAGAGATAAGTTGGGATTACCCATTTCCGGGTGGAAATTCATTTAGTGTGGGGTAATGTTGAGTAGATGGAATATAGCTCAAGGTTAAAAGCACGGAAGGTTTTGATCTGTAGACATAGGGCATGCGGAGTGTGTAGAAGTATAGCGAGAATACAAGAGTGACCAGGAATAGTTGGGAAATAGGACTTAACCACTTTTGTATTTCAATGATATTTTGGACATAGAGTGTGGAGCATGCAAAGATATGGAGACTTGTAGTTCACGCAAGACTATTTTGGGTTTAGTAGTAGTTTGAGTGCCATACGGGTTTTGTTCTAATAATAGGATCTATACTTAGAGTTAACTTTAGAAGATCTATTATTAGCACTTGCATGTTTTTGTATTCTCTTGTAAAGGCACATGGCTATTATTAACATGTAGCCTATTTTGGAAGGTTCATGGGTGGTGAAGGAAATTCCTCACCCCTATTATGTATGTATGCATGTATGTATGTATGTATGTATGTATGTATGTATGTATGTACATGGTTTAGGGAGTCAATTGATATTGATGATTGTAGAGTTATGCTTTCGATTTTGTTCACGCACATGACTCATGTTCACACTATTATAATGTATGAAGCTTCGTGTTTTGCAATGCTTAATATGATGGATCATATTGGTTAGATATTGGTGTTAAGTAAGGCTGAATATGGTTCTTGTCGATAAATATCATTATAGTCATGGTCTAGCTAATCTTTCCTATGGTTTAGATCTATATATGGTTTTTACACTATGGATTGTTGAATATATGTTATGAATCTAGATATATACATACTCAATCATGCTAACATTCTATAAAAGCAACTCTAAAGAGGTACCCAGTACCATTGTGTTATTTGGGTGAGCACTCATTTTAGGTTGGGTGATGTGCCAAAGTGACTTGGGCTATTTGCAAAGAATTCTAGGATACATCAATTTTTGTTATCCCACATTCCTTTTCATCCTCTAGCTTCAAACTCTTTAATTTATCCCACTGATCATGAAAATATTTCATCTTGATTAGAACCTCTACATATTATTCCTTAGCCATTTTAGAGATCTTGTTATCCATTCATCTATGGCTTTGGCCTTGTCACCCATTTTTTCCATTATTGTGATGACTTGGGGATTGAATTGCTCCCCTGATAGCACAGTTGAGAGGTATACCTAGAAACCATCATAATAATTTCACACAACTTAGATATTTTTTCCTTCAACTTAGCTTTCTTGGCCTTTTCTTCATCAATCTTAAGGAAGAGAGAATCAATCATGGTCTGAGTATCCTTCTTAAGCCCTTCAATAGTTACTTCACCTAGAGGCACTCTTGTCACAATGACATCCTCTTCAATTAATTATCCTTTTTGTTTTCCCGATATTGAGGTGGGCACTTCAGAAATTTTCTATCTTGATGACTCAATTATCAACTTAGAAGTAACTTTGGCAGCCTTGTATTTCTTACCTCTTTTATTAATACTCTTAAGCAAATCTGTGAATCCATTTCCTCTATATTTATAATCACTTCGGAACTTAGGACTGTCTATAATGTTAACAATGAAGATAAATCTTGTCTCTAAGAGAGTCGGAGTACCTTAATGGACCACCATTTCTTGACTAGTCACAGCTATGGTAGATTGTACAACCATTTCTTGTTGTTCTTCTAGTGTTTCAACTATAGCACCTTGTAACAACACATTTTCCATTTCATCCACCTTTTGAATCACTAATGTATTTTCATTCTCCTTCTCCTCAACAGCTTTTTACTATAATCTAATGCAATTACTTTTCCCTTTTGACCCTCTTGGTGAACTAAGGTCTCCTACACGGTCTCCTATTGAGTGTGCTTTTTCTTTCTTTCTAAATTTCTCCTTCTTCCATTTCAACTTTACCTTTCTCATGTTATTGTGATACTTGACGAAGTGAAGAGCTCTCAATGGTAGTATCATGTTTCTCCTCATGTTGAGTACTAGATTGATCATCGTATGGTGGAGGAGGAGGATTTATTCATGGAGAGAAAGGAGGGGGATGAGGAGATAGACTAGCTACCCTTATTGAGGGGATAATCAATGTTGCGAGCCTCAAGAGTGGTATGATAACCCCCACTTGTGTAGAAGGTATTTGTATTGAAGGGGGAATAATAGATTAGGATACCATTTTTGCTAATGAGTGAGATACTTCACTCAGAGTGACTTCAGGGGTTGATGTTTTCTTAGATGACGAGCATTATATTCTAGAATTCTTGGTTAGTTGTGACCTCTTAGGTGCCTTGTTACTTTCACCCAATATTTCTTTCCTTTTCATGATATTTTCACTCATAGGTTTCATTATTGATTCTTCAAGACAATAACCTCTATCAAGGATCCAATTTGAGGTGTAAACCGAACCCTTGATGTTCTATCCTTAAAACATTTATCTTTATTGCTTATGGATGGGAGTGGAGAATTATCTCCTCCCATTTGATTGTAAGAATCAAAAATTACATTCTCATCATCTGGGAGGTCCTTGGGAATATTTTCCAAGCCAAAAATAGTAATCTATTATATTTTCATCCTATTATAATATCTCCTTCTAAATTCAAATTCATCCCAAGAATCTATCCGAAATCTTCTAGAGCTTTGAAGATGCATGCGTCTAATGAGACTGTCTTTTGTGCAATATTCTTGAAGTCAAATTTTTTTCTAGACTCGTAGGAATCCTAGTTTTAATTATGAAACATCTCCTTTGAAACATGTTGAGCCTTATGGATGTTAGCACAATGATAATGGCCAATGATAATTGGGAAGCTAACTACCGGTCTATGAATTATTGATTGTAGGTCATGTAGATCCACTAGCTATCTACATAGCTCCAATAGTATCTACTTATCATTAGGATATCTTGGAAGTTTAAGTGGTCCACGTGAGAAACCACAAACTATGAGATATGAAAAACTATAGAATTGAATGAATATACACCCATATTGAGTAATTATGTTCCATATTTCATCAAAAGTATCTAAGAAGAACTCATTTACTTTCTTCTATTTCTTATAATATTCTATCAATTCCAATTGAGGTTAATACTCATAGATAGGTTCGACACCAAAATTTATTTGTGATACAACCTATACACACAGTTTTGTTTGTTGGTGCATCATATACCAAATAAGAGGTCATATTAAAATTGAAAGTTTTTCTAACCTCTTTTAGTTGACGATTAATGTTAAAACTTATCAACTCAACCCAAATTAATCATTGCACTAGCCTTGTTAGTCTCAATTGTTCTCATGAAATAATACATCCAAGTGAAGAATTTCTTAGCATTATTTTCTCCATTAATTCTACATAACAATTGTGTCATGTCATCGGCCTCCTGTATAAGATCTAACCTCACAATATTTTTAGGAAACCTAGAAGCTTACTTAGGTTTCTTCAAATAGTTAATATACATGATCTTAATACAATAACTTGGATTGTCCCCCATTTCTTAATGGCATTATCCATAACTATATCAAACATTTTTTCCTTTGTGGGGATCTTTAAGCTATAATAGATAAAGAGATAGAGATATGGTTGGCTCCCCATATGCTAATAGGCCTCCCCAGCCATCTCTCACCTCCCACCTATATTATTGAAACACTGAGTGTCAAGTATGACCACTAGTTTGCATGAGGCATCTTTGACTAGCCTTGTTATAGGATCATAATATTTGGCACATTCCATAATAAACTCATTTAATCGGGTAGCACTAGGAAATGTAATTGCCTATATAAATCCAATGTTAGTCGGGCTTACATAAGAGGTACCTACCTCATAGAATTATATTTTTCTATGAGTTCGATTACGGATACATGCCCCATATATTTTTCACCGATCTCAGTCATCTTAGATGCAACACAAGATTCAACTAGATAACCTTTATATTCATACTTCATCTTACCCCCTTGTTTCACTAACTGGCCTAGATCTAGCTTTTCCTTTTCCCTTCCTAGCCTTGGAAGTTTCCTCAATCACAAGATTAGGATCTTCTGAATAATGAAAACTTCCTCAACTTCTGATGACTTATCCCTTGCTTCAGGTGATTCCTCTCTTGCCTCATACATTTTTTTCTATTCTTCAAGTGATCAATGTGTGTGCCAACTACTGTACTATTAGTAACAATCCTTGTTTAACATGTAGAATTCAAGTTAAGCTAAGTGACTTTAAGTTAGAAAAATATTTTAGAAGTGAATTCTATAAAAAGTAAGCTAGTAAAATAACTTGTTTTCATATTGTAGTGGGGCTTGCAGGTGTTTTTGCTTGCAATTTTAAGTAAACAAGTAGGAGAAGTTTAGATCCCCATAAAGATGGTAGAAGTAACATTGTTTGAAACACCACAATACATCATCAATAATGATCATTCAAAAACCCACAAAGCACAAATCATAAGTAACGAGGGTTCTTTTTAGTGTGTAACACAATTGAATCGATAAGGTGTTGAAATCCTACAAAGCATAAAGAAGTAATAAGTAATTAGAAACCCATGAAACACTAGCAAGTAATCACAAAATAGAATCTCACAAATCATGGATAAGTAAGTTTGGGTTGTTTTAATACAATGAATGGGGAGTAAAATTAGTTGAAAAACTTGTAATTCACTAAGTAACTAGGGGTTTGGTTCACACAACACTAAGGATAGGTTTCAAGTTTTGCATGGTCGAATCTCTACTAATTGTGGAAGAAAAAAGAATTTTGGTTCTCTAATCAAAATAGGAAAAAAATTAGGGCTTATTCCATGGATGAGATTTAGATCATTTTGGTACAATACAATCATGAATTCAATTATGTTATTCAAACCCTAGTTCTCTTTCAATAAAAA